>CM036617.1:31253395-31583001 GCA_020746105.1 Trogon surrucura | reverse complement strand
TTTGGGTGATCGGCATACCGGAATACCTTAAGAGCACAATGGTGAATTTTGTTTTTAACCACACTTTCAATTTCACTTTCGGAAATTATACCCATTTGTTTGCTAATCTGAGTCTACCAGATTTTAATGATTGTGATTGTGGATGTGAATGCAGCTATCTTAATCGAAAGGCTGAGATTTTATTATTAATATTGATGTTAATGCTGATTTTTTCAAATCTGTTTATGTTTTGGCGGTTAAGTAAGCATTGGTGTGGGACAATGACAGACACTGTGGCCTCTGACACTCAGTGTGTATCAGCAAATGTCGCCCCTGTGACTAGAAAGAAACATCGGAAAAAGTCAATTGCCCTAACACCAGATAACACAACTCCAGGACAAAGCCCTCCTAAAGTAGCACCATCAGATGACTCAGATTCAGACTCAGGAAAGAAAGCCGGTATGCCTGTGACTGGGAAGAAACATCTAACAAAGACAAATCACCCAACATCAGATGGTTCTGATGCAGGAAAGGGTCCTTCCCAATCGAAGTCATCAGATAGTTCAGGGTCAGAATCGGACGTAGCTGTCAAACCTTTAACTCTGAGGGCTGGGAAAGATGGCGGCGGCGGGGAGGGCCGGAGGCAGCCGCGGGGCGGAGGTCGCTGCCGGGGGCTGCCGGGCCCCGCTCCCGGCCTGGCGGGGGCTGCTGCGGGGGCTGCTTCTCGCCGTGGCGGCAGCGGGCTCCTGCCAGGGCAACTCGGTGGAGAGGAAGATCTACATCCCCCTGAACAAAACGGCGCCCTGCGTGCGGCTCCTGAACGCCACCCACCAGATCGGCTGCCAGTCCTCCATCAGCGGGGACACGGGGGTGATCCACGTGGTCGAGAAGGAGGAGGACCTGAACTGGGTGCTCACCGATGGCCCCCACCCACCCTACATGATCCTGCTCGATGGGAGCCTCTTCAACAGGAGGGTGATGCTGCAGCTGAAGGGAACCTCGCGGGTGTCGGGCCTTGCCGTGGCTGTTGCCAAACCTCGCCCTCCCCAGGGATTCTCTCCCGGTTTGAAGTGCCCCAACGACGGGTTTGGTGTCTATTCCAAAGATTACGGCCCGGAGTTCGCTCACTGCAACACGACCGTGTGGAATCCCCTGGGGAGCGGCCTTTCCTACGAGGATTTCGACTTCCCTATTTTCCTCCTCGAAGATGCCAACGAGACGCAAGTCATTAAGCAGTGTTATCAAGACCACAATGTCCCTCGGGATGGCTCCGGCCCCGAGTACCCTCTCTGTGCCATGCAGCTCTTTTCCCACATGCACGCCGTCACCAGCACCGTCACCTGCATGAGGCGCAGCTCCCTCCAAAGCACCTTCAGCATCAACCCAGAGGTTGTGTGCGATCCTCTTCTTGACTACAACGTGTGGAGCACCCTGCAGCCTATCAATTCCTCGGGAAAAGTCGAGCCCGATAAGAAAGTTATCATCGTCGCCACACGAATCGACAGCCATTCCTTCTTCGGGAACATCGCACCTGGGGCGGAGAGCGCTGTCTCGTCTTTCGTGACCCACTTGGCTGCTGCCGAAGCCCTCCATAAAGCCTCGGATGTCCATTTGCTGCGGAGGAATATAATGTTCACCTTCTTCCAAGGGGAGACCTTCGATTACATCGGCAGCTCCCGCATGGTGTACGACATGGAAAAGGACAAGTTCCCTCTCCGCTTGAACAACATCCATTCCTTTGTGGAGCTGAATCAGGTGGCTCTGAGGAATGACTCCGTTCTCTGGATGCACACAGACCCTGTCTCTCGCATGAATCAATCTGTTGAAGCCCAGGTCAGAAACTTGCTGGATATCCTGAGTAACAGCAGCATGGGAGCGAACGTGACTTTGCAGGAAGCTGGATACTCACAGCCTCTTCCTCCGTCCTCCTTCCAGCGCTTCCTTCGGGCCCAGCACATCCCCGGAGTGGTCTTGACTGACCACAGGACAGCTTTCCAGAACACATACTACCAGAGCATGTACGACACTCCGGAGAACACCCGGATGCAATACCCCGAGTATTTCCTGAACTTGATGCCAAAATCGCGCGAGATTACGTGGTATAACGGTCACAGTAGCTGGGGGTAACATCCCCAGGGGCTGCCTTTCCTGTTTGCTTTTCTGGGTGACAGGTGGGGCCACCCTCCTGTGTACATGATCGAAGGGGAACTATCTTCACTGTTGTCACTGTCTGGCAAGGGAGGATACTGAGAGGCAACAGCGGATGGTTGGGCTGAAAAACCTCCTTCTTTCACATCAAAAGGGGCTGGCAGGGTTCAAACACAGCTGCCTTCAGATGTTAACTCTGCTAATTGCTGTGCAGGTGTCTTATAACTTGGTTTATTGTCTAAAAAGTACTGCGGGGAAAGGCATTTGCTCTCTGACAATTTCTGTGTTGGAGAAGTCGAATCTGATTTTTGTTTGAGTCTGAGGGAGGAGGGAGCTGCAAAGCCTCCATCCTTTCTTCAACCTCCTCCATTTTTTTTCTTGCGGGGGGTCCCAGCAGCCGCCTCCCCCGAAATCTCCTGTAATTCCTTTTCTTTTTTACTCTCGCTCCGCTCTCGTTTCTTTCAGAGTCTCACTCAACAATCGCCAAGTAGTGGCTAACTCACAAGCGTCCTTTGATCCAAAAGAAACCGTGCCCCATAACTTCTGCCCCATCTCTTGCCAAGCAGAAACACTGAAAGTGACAGATGCAGAGGCCTCACATCCCTGCTTTTTACTCCACAGTAACATACGCCGTAGTGCAAAATCACTATACTTGACTACTCTTTTAGCAAGAAGAGCTTTCCAGAGGCACAAAATAGAGTCCTCCTCTTTGGAAATACGTTGACCCGTATTTCTTAAACCCTGTTCCTGGAAGCTCACTGTTCCAGGTGTCTTAGCTCTCAGGTCCAGACCAAAGCAGACTCCCACTGCTCTCAGCTACGCCGGGCTCCGTCTCTGCTTCACGTCACCCTGCAGCCCAATACACTCTTTTATCGCCCTTTTTTTTGTTATCACGACATTTTTCTTAGAATGTCGACACGTCGACACGCCAGCACGTCAACACGTCAAGGTCACCAGATGTCGTTGTAGAGACGGTCACGACACATCTGAGTGGTGATCAAAGTGGCTCAGAAACGGCTGCTTTATTATACAAACGGTGTGCCTTCTATACATAGTCGAAGGTAGTAGAAGAAGGTACCGTGGCTTTTGCTTATAGGTTAAACACTTGTTGTTCAAGTTCTAATTGGTTAACACTTAGCAGCTTCTGGCAAGAAATCTTTCTTGCAAGAATGGTGACGGGTCTTCAGAACAAGCTCAAAACTGGACTCATCTGCAGCCTGCAGACAGAGGTGGGAGGAAGGGAAACAAATCCTTGGTGATGTATTTAGCAGGGATGTTCCCTCATGGGCCGGGCATTGCTTTAAAAGCAAAGAGGTGTTCCCTGGTACTTGAAACAACACACCTGACAAGTGTGTTGTTGACAGCTCCACATCCACGGGTCTCTGTGGCTGTGGCACACCCAGACATGGGATGCATGGATGAACCACGGCACCAGGCAGAGAGAAAACGGTGAACTTCTTCACATTTCAGATGGAGGGAGCCTTCCTGGCCTGGGAAGCCAGAAGTTCTCTGGGGATCCCCACCGCGGGCCTGTGCCTGTGACCAGGAGCGCCGTGGCCGCTCTGCAGACGGTGCCATGGTGCTGCCTCTGTTCGTGCCGGCCCTGCTGCTGGTGCTGCAGCTGGGACTGGTCTCAGCAACACTGACAACCAAGCCACTCTGGGTAGGTGACCACTGCACCGGGGAGGGGGGTGGGCTGGCTTAGCTTGGTGGGGGGGGACATGGAGTGTCGTGGTGGGCTGTGTTGTGGGGCCGGGAGCTGCTCCTGTCTCACGCAGCTCTTGGTGCTTCTGCAGAGGTGGTGGAAGAGGGCAAAGCACCCAAAGGCAAAGGCGAGTTCCCGGCAGAACTGGTGGGAAAAGTCCAATGGGTGCGTAGCTGGAGACCGGCTGGAGAAGCAGAGCGGTGAGCGGCCCCAGCACCGAGCTCCCTGCAAACGGCTGGCAGCCCGCGGCAGCCCTGATGTGGGGCTGTGCCGGGATCTGCCGGCCACTCACTCCTTCTCCTCACTCAGCAGCTTCTTCGCGTGTGGACCGAGGAATGAAGAAGCCCATGACACCCAAGCGGGATGAGCGGTGAGAGCCGGGGGAAATATCCAGACCCTGCTCCACACTTTCCCCCTGTGCCCTGCACCTGCCCTGGGCAGCCCTGCCCGCCAGCCGAGGAGGAGGTGCTCCCTGTGGGTCAGCCCGGAGGGGCCGGGGTGCAGTGAAGTCTCTTTTCTCTTCTCCTCTGCAGGGCCAACACGGACACCTTGGAGATGACGTGCCCGTCCTCGACGTTCTTCTTGAACCTACCGGGCTCCCTGGCCTTGATGGGTGGCCATGGAGTCCCAGAACCATGGGACGACTCCGACTCCAAGGCCTCCGACTCAAGGCCCAGCTCCTGTTCCCTCAACTCCACCTGCATGATCCCGGGAGTCTGGCAGACCGTGACGGGGGAGCTGGAGGGGCGCACTGCCTCGGAACACCCCAGCTCCTCCAAGGCTGTTGAGGGGCTGGTGGCGGGGCCAGGGCCCCTCACCACGAATGTCCGGAGCGACCAAGGCAGAGCCAGTCCCCTGGCTCTGTGGGGACCAGATGCAGAGATCCGTGGACCTGCAGCCATCCTCTGACAGATCCCCATCATTGGCCCTGGCCACGGAGGAGCTCCTACGAGCCATCCAGGCCTCCGCGGTGCTGACCCAGCAGCTCTACAACATCTACAATCAGCTGCAGCGAGTGGAGCTGGACCAGAGCCGAGGGGCAGCAGGGGCCTGTGGTGGGACATCTGCCAGGGAGCCCTCCCTCCCTGCCACCAGGACTGAGCTGCAGGAGCAGCTGTGGCTGCCAAGGGCCGAGGCGAGCAACAACAAGGTGCTCAACAGGCCCCTGGACAAGCACACGGGGCCAGTCAGAAGGTGCTCCAAAGAGCTGGGGAGGGACACGGACAGCAGCAGCTCCGTCAGCCTGGCCAGGACAATCCCCGCTGCCCCGGGCGGCAGGAGGACCGCGGCAAAGCCCAGGCCCCGGCAGCGGTTCCCCCTGCGCAGGGCACGTGGCCGGGCAGCCCCAGGGCCGTGCTGGGCAGTTCGGTGCCTGCAGAAGGGCTGCGTCCGCCTGAAGGCCTGCTGGGGATGTTGCTGCCAGCTCCCCCGAGTCTTCAAGTGCTGGTAGCACCAGATCCAGAAGAGCAAAGGGTGCCTCCCTTAGCTGCTAAGGGTATCTCTCCTCCTAGCAACCAGGAAATCCTTGGTGCTGTGGTTCGCCCATCCATCGTGTGGCTGGGGGCGTGACACCCACAGAGTCCCAAGGATGCGGAGCTCTGCCGCAGCAGCAACTCCCCCGACATGGCCGCAGCCACAGGGAAGTGCATCCGGGGGTTCATCTGCACCGGCCAGGATGCCCAGTCGGGTCACTGAGCAGCTCTGGGAGATGCTGCAGGCAGAGCTGGACCAGTGGCGAGGCCCAGCGTTCTTTGGACCTCCAATAAAGGATGGAGAAACTTCTTAGTCGTCTTTTTCTTGTTCGTCGTGTACTTGGAGAAACGTTTTTGATGGTCTCTTAGGGCAGTAGTCAGACTAAGTTCTTGCTGGGCTTTGGCCCTTCCAGTTTTCTCCCTCCATAACCTCACGACATCCCTGGAGTCCTCCCGACGTGCCTGTCCCCTCTTCCCAGGGTCAGAAACTTGCTTTTTGCTGCAGCTACTTTTTCTACAGACTGTAAAAAGGGTTCCTTTGGTTGTTGCCATACGGTAACATATCTCTGCCGCGACTCGGCCATCTCCTTGGTTCTTATCAATGCAGACATTCCAATTCCCTGAGTCTGTTCTAATAAAAGTGGAGCCCACTGTGCCTGAACTTGGGGATTGGCGAAAGCGTTAGTTCCCATTAATGCATCAGCTCCTGCTCCTTGTCTTGAATCTCCCTGAGGCAGCTGCATATTTTCTAGAGCAGTTTTTTTTGTGCCAATTGTCTCCAGGTAGAGTAAAAAACTGAATACTGAATCGGGCAGTGCGGTGCCTGCAGAAGGGCTGTGTCTGCCTGAAGGCCAGCTCCTCCGAGTCTGCAAGTGCTGGTAGCACCAGACCCGGAAGAGGAAAGGGTGTCCCCCCTCCTAGCTGCCTGGAACTTCTTGGTGCCGGGCTTCGCCCACCCATCGTGTGGCTGGGGATGCAACACCCGCAGAGCCCCGTCGATGGGGAGCTGTCCCGCAACAGGCCCCAGACATGGCTGCGGCCACAGGGAAGTGCATCCTGGGGCTCACCTGCACCGGCCAGGACACCCAGTCGGGTCACCGAGCAGCTCATGACATCCCTCGAGTCCTCCTGAGGTGCCTGTCTCCTCTTCCCAGGGTCAGAAACTTGGGGGTTTTTTACCCCGAGTTCCAGCCAAATCTCCCTGTCCAGCTAGGCCTGTCTTCTTCCCCACCGGCTCGTCTTTTGGCACCAGGACGGCCTGCTCCTGTGCCTCCAAGACTGCCTCCTCCAAGAACATCCAGCCTTCCTGCACTCTTTCGCCCTTCAGGGCTTCCTCCCAAAGGACTCTTATCAACCAGGCCCCTCAACAGGCCAAAGTCTGTCCTCCGTAAGTCCAAGGGAGAAGTTCTGCTGATCATTCTCCCCCTAATGAAAACTCCTATCAGAAAGCCAGGATGTTGGGCTTCACTGTGGTGCCATCTGTGGAGTTGCTGGTAGCAGGGTAAAAACGTAAGCCCACCGGAGCAGCAAGTAACACTCTGTTGCTACCCTAACATTGTCAGAGGATGGAAACAGTGGGAGACACCCGTCTTCTTCCTGAGATGGACCAGACACAGACAACTACTGGGACATAATGGTCATCTTTTCTTGGTCTCAGAAAGCGGGCAGAATTGAGCGGCAGCTGGCAGCACCATTTTCTTCCGGGCCGCTGAAAGCCTGGGATGCCATCCATGCGCTCACCCCTCACGTCCATGCATCTCCCCTGGTCCTGGGGCCCTGTGATACAGGGACAGGAGAACACCCTGCACAGAGCCCTGAGCACTCGCCTTAATCAGGGGCACCAGCACCATCGAATCGGGCCATGTGGGAGGGTGAGCGGCTGGGCAGGCAAGGGGCAAACTTCAACTGGCGACCCTTGAGGGTCTTCAGAGGGGAGGGAGAAGGATGAGGATCGGGACTCCCACACCCTGCCCTCCAGCCAAAAGCAGTGGCCAGAGATTTTGTAATTTAAGAGGATCCCCTTGCTGCTGAGCCCGGTCATACCACACACTAAACAATGTACCAGTGGAGTAAAGATAAAGGAACTACATTTTCCAAGTAGGACACAAAGAATACTAATAGATTACCAGAAGAGGAGGCAAAACGCTACTTGTGAGTATGCAGACTTTAAAAACTGTCAATGTGAAGTCAAGTTACAAATCCCTAATGCTTCTGAATGCACTGTTCAAGTGAAAGTTCAGGTTGGTTTTTTTGACCTTAAAAATGGTTAGAAGTCTATTCCTACCATACTAAGAGCTAAAAAGAACACGTCTGTTTCTGGAGCTGGGGGAAAATAAAAATAAAATAAAAAATATACACACACATTAATGTACTTAGTTAACCATCCTCCTTGCTATCTAAAAACAGAAAGAATTCCAAACTATAATAAAATTGCAGAATGTGAAATACATTTCATAAAGCTAGGAGATCAAAGCTCATCCGCTTTAAATTGTGCATGCTGATTTTCATGACACAACAACAAACTGAAAACAGAAAAAATCACATGTGAAAATACCATCCCCATTTTTATTTGGTAGCAGGAGAACAGTGCTCTCCAAAAGCAGCACACTGAATTCTGAAGCTAATTTTTCCACCTGTGTTTGCAGAAAACCCGTCACAGTGGTGAAAAGTGTTTCCTGATGGTCAGAGGGACCCTCCCACGCCCCAGTGTGCACCCGTGGCATCTGGTCCTGGCACTGGGCACCACTGGCAAGAGCCTGACTCCATCCTCTTGGCACCCCCTCCGCACGTATTGATGTACGTGGATGGGACCCCTCCTCAGCTGTCTCTTCCTCAGGCTGAACACCCACAGTTCTCTCAGATGAGGACCCCGTCCCTTAGCTGGCCTCCTCATGCAGCCCAGAACACCCTTGGCCACCTTTGCTTGTGGCCAATGTGCTGCCCACCAGGACCTTCTCTGCCAAACTACTTTCCAGGCTGGACCTGTTCCTCTCCAGGGTCAGCACTTGACACTTCTTGAACTCCATGAGGTACCTGCTGGCCCCTTCCTCCAGCCCACCCAGGTGCCCTGAGGCCAGCACACCCACTGGGGTACAGGCACCCCAACACCCCAAATTCTGTGGGTGCCAGTGGTGCCCGGTGCCAGCCCATCCCTGCTAGGGTTGGGCACTGAGGGGATCACACCCCCAGCTGCGAGATGGCTGTGATACCAATTTAAAGAACCCTACGACACTTTAATTGCAAGTTTTAGAAGGCAGGCATTCTTTCTTTCAGCACTGGATCAACAGGGGATAGTTGCTCCTAACCTGCAACTAGCAACACTTCTATTGTAACTTAATTAGTATAAGCATGCCGGATTTTACAATTATTGGCTAGTGATAGCTGTTCTATTATTGTTTAAGTACTACTGGGCAAGTTTTCTTCGGCCTGAACTGGGCTGGTGGTCGTGATCTCCCAGTCCCGCCTTCACCTTTGGCCAACTTTCAGTCTTTTACAGGCAGCTCCTGCTACTGACACAGCCCCTAAGCTCCAAAGCAGCACCTTTTGACTAGCAGACTCTCGATTTGGTCTGGTCGGTACGGAAAATCACGTTGCCAGAAGTCAGTGCTCACAAAGAAGACAGACGAGTCTTAACTTTATTCAAATAAAGGGAGAGTTCACCGAGGTTGCCCAGTCCCAGTGAGGTCTCTCAAATTGCCGGAGGACGCAGCCTCCTGTTACCCTAATTTCCCGGCCGCATGAATCCCTCTCCCTTTCCCCACTGGCTGAGGTACTCAGGAGGTACAGACTTCCCTATCCACCTATTCCGTGTTCCCCCTTAACATGTACCGCCCTCAACAACACACATCGCATGTTTCATTAACTGCAACTCGGCACCACTCAGGGCGGAGAAGTTAATACTCATAGACTAATAAGCCTGCACACTCTTTCTCAAAGTTCAAAAGTTTAGAGCATCCTTGCTGTTGACTTAATGAACAGCCCTAATGGTCCAGGTGTCTGTCATCTTCTCCTTACAGACTGCATCCGGGGACTCCTTCACTCACGAGGGACACTCTCCTCTTTGTTCCATCACTAACATGAAAACCCCACACACTGCCCTTCTCGTTTTATCACTCGTTTGTAAAGACACTCTACTTTCTTTTTCTCGCAGGTCCAAAAGCATCCTCAAGGGCGAACAGCCCATTTATTCTCTCCAAATAACCATCTGCTTACTTTCTGTAGGTACACGCTATCTTACTACCTTTCCTACTAACTGGCTCCAAGATTTGACTGTCGCCTCTCAGGACTGATTCACCCATCTCCAAAGCAGCATTCTTCGAGGGACTGATCTGCCACCCTTAAGGCAGTAAAGAGTGTTTTCGCCATCCTTAAGGCAACAGCTGCATGAACCACACCACCAGAGGGGGAAAATACCGATTGGCATTTCAGATGGAAGGGGAGGGGCCCTCCATCCAAGCGGGATGCTTCCGCTTCCTTCAACTTTCCACACTGTGACTCACAAAAGCCCTCACGAGCAACGTCTCACACTTGAGGGCGGCAAGTGCCAACCCCCTCACTCCCGCAGGGACACCCCGCCGCCACCACGGCGGACGCACCCGCTGCCTCACGGCTCCGCCCCCTCCCCCGCTGCCTCTTCGCGGCCACACGCCCCGCCCCCCTCCCCCTCCAGCGCCGCCCCATTGGCCGGCGCCGCTGGCACCGCCGCCGCAGCCAATAGCGACGCAGGGAGGCGCCGCGCCTTTCCGTGCGGAGGAGAAGGAGCGAAGGGGAGCACAAGTTCTATCTAATGAGCTCGTCCCCGCTCGTCCCCACTCAGAGGTCTCCACATTTGCAAGTCCAGTTCCGCAGCAGGACTTTCTTCCTCATTAATTTCTGTCTCTTGCAACAAGAAACACCAGGCACAAACGTTGCTGAGATACCAGGTGTTTTAAATTCGGTCTGTAAACTAAAGATGTTGTTTCATAATTGATTCAGTTGGTCAGAAATAACATTGCTGCCCAAAGGAGAAGCCTGGCCCTTACTGACATCAACTCCCTTGCATCAGGTTCAGGAAGTGCACAACCGAGGAGGGATAGAGCTCAGCTGCCAGGCACCTGGGAAATTCCATAGCTGAAAAATACCAAACCCCTCTTCCCTTGCCAAAAAATGCGGATTTTGGAGAAGCAGGAGGAACTGGGTACCTATCAAATGTAACTCCTGTGAAATTTTTGACACTACTTTTATCAGTCATTTCTAAAGTGGCCAGTCCAGGCTACAATACAGAAAGAACAAAAAGAAAAACAAAAAGTCCATCCATCCACAAACACTTTTTTGGAGAACGAGGATATGCAATTTCAAAATATTTCTGCAATATACGGCGGTAAAACTTTCTTCCTCATTCCTACACCCAGGCCGCAACCACACGTCTTGATCTGCTAATGCAAGGGTTGCAGCACTTTGCTATGAATTCGTTAACAAAATCAATACATCTTAAAAATAATCCTTCACTTAAAACTTACGCCTCCAAACCACAACTCACGTAACCGATTCATCAGCAGCTTGACAGAAACCATGCTAAACTAAGGTAATCAGCAGTATTTGGTGGACTTTTTTCTTTTTTGGGGGGGGCAAATACACATGAAATCTGTTTGTCTAGCAGCAGTCAGTTTACTGAAGCTTTTTTTTTAATAAAAATCATTCTGCATGCAATTTAAGTTGATTTTGGTACTATTTGGTAACAAATATCATATGTCTCCACTTCCATGAAAGGAGTGCCAAATTCATATTTTGCCAAATTCGTACAAATGAGGTCACCCCTCAGCCTCCTCTTCCAAGCTAAAGAGACCCAGCTCCTTCAGCCTTTCTTCATAAGGGTGATGTTGAATACAAAGCAACAAGCAAGAAACGCAGCAAGAAATTATTAGCTGACTCAGCCCATGCACCTAAATTTGCTTTTCTTATTTTGTAATAGATAAGACAGACAGACATAATTAAATATCTTTACCAATAAAAAAAAGTATTGTCTTTTTAACCCGCCTGGGCCTGTGACTGTAACCGGGAGCGCCGTGGCCGCTCTGCAGACGGTGCCATGGTGCTGCCTCTGCTGGTGCCAGCCCTGCTGGTGCTGCAGCTGGGACTGGTCTCAGTGACACTGACGAGCAAGCCACTCTCGGTAGGTGACCACAGAGCCGGGGAGGGGGGTGGGCTGGCTTAGCTTGGTGGTGGGGGACATGGAGTGTCGTGGTGGGCTGTGTTGTGGGGCCGGGAGCTGCTCCTGTCTCACGCAGCTCTTGGTGCTTCTGCAGAGGTGGTGGAAGAGGGCAAAGCGCCCAAACGGAAAGGCGGCTTCCTGGCAGAACTGGTGGGAAAAGTCCAATGGGTTCGTAGCTGGAGACCGGCTGGAGAAGCAGAGCGGTGAGTGGACCCAGCACCGAGCTCCCTGCAAACGGCTGGCAGCCCTGATGCGGGGCTGTGCCGGGATCTGCCGACCACTCACTCCTTCTCCTCACTCAGCAGCTTCTTTGCGTGTGGACCGAGGAATGAAGAAGCCCATGACACCCAAGCGGGACGAGCGGTGAGAGCCGGGGGAGATCTCCAGACCCTGTCCCACACTTTCCCCCTGTGCCCTGCACCTGCCTTGGGCAGCCCTGCCCGCCAGCCGAGGAGGAGGTGCTGCCCGTGGGTCAGCCTGGAGGGGCCGGGGTGCAGCGAGGTCTCTTCTCTCCTCTCCTCTGCAGGGCCAACATGGACGCCTTGGAGATGATGTGCCCATCCTCGACGTTCCTCCTGAATCTACCGGGCTCCCTGGCCTTGATGGGTGGCCATGGCATCCCAGAATCAGGGGATGACTCTGACTCCCAGGCCTCCAACTCAAGGCCCAGCTCCCGTTCCCTCGACTCCACCTGCACGGTCCCAGGAGTCTGGCAGGTGATGATGGGGGAGCTGGCGGGGCTCACTGCCTCGGAACATCCCAGCTCCTCCAAGGCTGTTGAGGGGCTGGTGGCGGGGCCAACGCCAGACCTTGGCCAGGGCCCCTCACCACGAATGTCAGCAGCGACCAAGGCAGAGCCAGTCCCTTGGCTCTGCGGGGACCAGATGCCGAGATCCGTGGATGTGCAGCCATCCTCTGACAGAAGGCCTGCTCGGGATGCTGCTGCCAGCTCCTCCGAGTTTTCAAGTGCTGGTAGCACTGGACCCGGAAGACAAAATGGTGTCCCCCCTCAGCAGCAGGTGGGCCTTGAACTGGGCACTCTTTGGTGCCGGGCTTCGCCCATCCATTGCGCGGATGGAGGTGCGACACCTGCAGAGCGCCATGAACAGGGAGCTGTCCCGCAGCAGCAGCCCCCCAGACATTGCTGCAGCCACAGGGAAGTGCATCCTGGGGCTCCTCTGCACCGGCCAGGATGCCCGGTCGGGTCCCTGAGCAGCTCTGGGAGATGCTGCAGGCAGAGCTGGACCAGTGGCGAGGGCCAGCGTTCTTTGGACCTCCAATAAAGGATGGAGAAACTTCTTAGTCGTCTTTTTCTTGTTCGTCGTGTACTTGGAGAAACGTTTTTGATGGTCTCTTAGGGCAGTAGTCAGACTAAGTTCTTGCTGCGCTTTGGCCCTTCCGGTTTTCTCCCTGCATAACCTCACGACATCCCTGAAGTCCTCCCGAGGTGCCTGGCCCCTCTTTCCAGGGTCAGAAACTTGCTTTTTTAACCTTGAGTTCCAGCCAAATCTCCTTGTTCAGCCAGGCTTCTCTTCCTCCCCATCGGCTCGTCTTTCGGCAAGTGAGGACGGCCTGCTCCTGTGCCTCCGAGACTGCCTTCTCCAACAACATCCAGGAGATCTGCCATGTTGGCCTTTCCCTTGATGCTTAGTCATCAGCACACCACGACCCTTTCGTCACCGTCGTCAGCTCCAGACACTCCAAACCCTCCTAACACACACGGCTACCCACTGCCTCTCCTTCTTTGCCTGTCCCTTCTGAAGAGTTTAGAGCCACCCAGTGCAGCACTCCAGTCCTGAGAGACATCCCACTATGGTTGTGTGTCATTGTAGAGGCAGATACGACACATCTGAGTGGTGATCAAATTGGCTCAGAAACAGGGGGATAAGGTGTCGAAACCATAGCACAAATTTTTCCGGTATAATCAGCGTCAATAACACCAACATGTACAAGAATGCCATTGACTGTACTACTTGAATGTCCAATTAATAAGGCACTTAATCCTCTTCCTATTGGGCCAGAGGCATCGATAGGAACTTTCACAACTTCTTTGGTCACACTGGTTATTGCGTCAGCGGTGGATATATCCATCCCTGCCGATCCACTGTTTTTTCCGGTGAGGCGGTTGCAGAGGGGAAGGTTTGCTGACCCACCCCGAGAAATGGGTTGGTGAGAGGCATTTATGCCTGTGTGCACCCCCTCGCGCTCTTCTTCCCGTTTCCCGAGAGGGATTACCCACTAGCATGATATTTTGATCTGCATTGTTTTGCAAAATGACCAGTCTTGCCACAACGATTGCAAGTCACTCCCTTGCGTTAGCATTGGGACTATTTGTTTTCGATGGTCATTGTGGACATTTACTTTTGAGGTGCCATTCTTGACCACCCCCATAACATTTTGGGGCTGCTTTCTGTCCAATAACTCTGGCAAGAGCTGCCATCTTGTGTTCAACCATACCAACTTTTAAGCGTGCAGAGACCAGATCGGCATCAGAGGGATCTCCTGGCAAGGCTTCTATTATTTTTTGACAATCTTCGTTCACGTTATCTTTTGCTAACTATTTAATTAACACGTGCTGCAGCTCTTCATCATCGACCTGTTTTTCAATTGCTGCAGCTACTTTTTCTACAAACTGTAAAAAGGGTTCCTTTGGTTGTTGCCATACGGTAACATATCTCTGCCGCGACTCGGCCATCTCCACGGTGTTTATCAATGCAGACATTCCAATCCGCTGAGTCTGTTCTAATAAAAGTGGAGCCCACTGTGCCTGAACTTGGGGATTGGCGAAAGCGTTAGTTCCCATTAATGCATCAACTCCTGCTCCTTGTCTTGGATCTCCCTGAGGCAGCTGCGTATTTTCTAGAGCTGGTTTTTTGTGCCAATTGTCTCCAGGTAGAGTAAAAAACCGAATACTGAATCGGCTGAAACAGTACTTGTGCTAAACGCGCAATATCATATGGACACAACAAATCTGTATTGATTACTCGTATCAGCTGCATTACCTCTGGTGAATTAATGCCAAATTTTGCTGCCTTTGCCTGCAGATCTTGGACTACTTTCCAAGCAACGGGAGAGTGCTCACCGTGCTGCCCTGTGTTCGGTGGCGCTTTAAACACAGGATATGCCATAGTTTCAAGGTCAGGGAGTCCCGGATCAGGGACATTTCTCGCGGAAGGTTAAGCATCTCTACCAAATTCCAGTTTCCTACTTCAGCACCTTTTTCCCGAACTTGATGCCAAAATCGCGCGGGATTACGTGGTATAACGGTCACAGTAGCTGGGGGTAACATCCCCGGGGGCTGCCTTTCCTGTTTGCTTTTCTGGGTGACAGGCGGGGCCACCCTCCTGTGTACATGATCGAAGGGGAACTATCTTCACTGTTACCACTGTCTGGCAAGGGAGGATACTGAGAGGCAACGGCGGATGGTTGGGCTGAGAAACCTCCCTCTTTCCCATCAAAAGGGGCTGGCAGGGTTCAAACACAGCTGCCTTCAGATGTCAGCTCTGTTAATTGCTGTGCAGGTGTCTTATAACTTGGTTTATTGTCTAAAAAGTACTGAGGGGAAAGGCATTTGCTCTCTGACAATTTCTGTGTTGGAGAAGTCGAATCTGATTTTTGTTTGAGTCTGAGGGAGGAGGGAGCTGCAAAGCCTCCATCCTTCCTTCAACCTCCTCCATTTCTTTTCTCGCGGTGGGTCCCAGCAGCCGCCTCCCCCGAAATCTCCTGTAAGTCTTTTTCTTTTAACTCTCGCTCCGCTCTCATTTCTGTCAGAGTCTCACTCAATAACCGCCAAGTAGTAGCCAACTCACAAGCGTCCTTTGATCCAAAAGAAACTGTGCCCCAGAACTGCTGCCCCATCTCTTGCCAAGCAGAAACACTGAAAGCGACAGACACAGAGGCCTCACATCCCTGCTTTTTACTCCACAGTAACATACGCCACAGTGCAAAATCACTACACTTGACTACTCTTTTAGCAAGAAGAGCTTTCCAGGGGCACAAAACAGAGTCCTACTCTTTAGAAATATGTTGACCCATACTCCTTAAACCCTGTTCCTGGCGGCCCACCTTTCCAGGTGTCTTAGCTCTCAGCCCCACACACCCCGCCGCCACCACGGCGGACGCACCCGCTGCCTCACGGCTCCGCCCCCTCCCCCGCTGCCTCTTCGCGGCCACACGCCCCGCCCCCCTCCCCCCTCCAGCGCCGCCCCATTGGCCGGCGCCGCTGGCACCGCCGCCGCAGCCAATAGCGACGCAGGGAGGCGCCGCGCCTTTCCAAGAGCGGCGCCCTCCCCCTCCGCGCGGCCCTTACGCTCGTGCAGGGCCCGTGCCAGCCTTGCGCCTGCGTAGGAGCGAGGGATCGCCGGCGCCAAATTTTGACCCGCAAGGTTCGACATCCAATCATCAACGACTTGCTTACCCCCCCCCACCCCCCCTACACCGGGCTGCTGGCAGGGGGGCGCCGCCCCAGCCCGGCCACGGGAGCGGACGATTTGGCGCCAACGCGCATGCGCAGTGCGCGCCGTGAGGGCGGGGGGGCCGTGTGCCCGGGCTGGTGATGGCCGCGCTCGTGGCGGGAGGGCGCCCCCTGGCGGGCGGCAGCGCCGGTGGCTGCGCGTGCTCCCGGCGGCGGCGCGTGGTCCCGTGCCGCGGAGGCGGGGGTGGGGGGGGCTGTGGAGAGCATCGAGAGCGCGGCTCGGCCGGGGCCGGCGCCTCCCGCAGGTACCGGCGCGCGCGTGCGAAAGGGGCGGGGGGGGGGGGGCGGAGAGAGAGGGGGAAGGCGGCTGCCCGGAGCCTGGCTCGTGGCTCCGCCGGGGCCGCGCCGCCCCGCAGCAAAAGCCCCGGGACAGAGGTGGGGGGGCTGCGGCGCTAAAGAACGCCGGGGGCTGCGGGCGGAGCCGGCCGGGACCTGTCACCCGGTGCGAGGGGGGCCGGCCCCTCCCGGGCCGCAGCCCGCTGCTCCCTGCCCCTCCGGGAACGCGTGCCCGAAGGAATAGGGGGGGGTCTGGGCAAGCAGCTCCCCTCAGCGTGGCCGCCTGGGTTCCCCCTGCTTTAGTCTTTTTTTCTCTCCTTCGTCCCCAGTGGAGCCCAGAGACGTTGGCTGGAGGACGCTGGAAGGTGCCAGGATAGGCCTCGGGTGGTGCGCAGGTGGCCCAGGGCAGCCCTTGGCCACAGGTTCGCCCCGGCCCCAGGTTTGCCCCAGGTTCGCCCCATGTCGGGCGTTGGCAAGCGCTGGCTCGACGCTCCCAGCCCGGCCGGTGTCCCCAGGTTCCTCGTGCTGACCCTGCCAGGGTGTCGGAGGACGGCGAGATCGACGGCGCCGCTTTCCCGCCTGAGCCAGGCGCGACGCCCTGACGAGCATAGCCGCAGCGCCCCGTGCAGCTGCCCCAGGAGATGGAAGAGGAGAGAAGTAAGCTGAAGAAATTACGTTTTGAGCAGTCGTTAAGCAGGTCTTGTGAAAAACTTCCCCAGGAATCAGTGGTCTTCGCTTAACCTCTCTTTGCAGCCAACCAAATGAAGTTTCTGGGCCAGAATGAGTGGAGATGGGTTTTTTTTCAGTTATAGCACAAAAACGATTAAGTAGCTAAGTTGTAAGTAAGGGTGTGTTTCGTGTTCTCTTCGATTTGGTGCCTTCAGTGTGGTCAAAGAATGCTGCCTTGCTTCTCCTCGGCGTTATTACTGTGGAGATATCTTGCTTTATCTTGCATCTGTTAAGAAACGGATTCAGTAATTTTTACCTAAAAAAGCCTTAATTTTGTTGTAAATAAATTAATTTGGTTGGTACTGCTGTACTGACAGCAGTAATTCAAAAAAAGAAAAAGAAGTGTGAGCTAATAGGAAGTGGGAGTTATGTAGGTTCAGCTGAATGTGCTGGAAAATATGGGTCATCTCATGACACCTTCATGCTTGAGGGATGATAAGAATTGACCTATAAAAAAAAAAAAATTGTTTCATTTTTCACCTAGGCCTTGAGAAGACATGAGTGACGATTTGAATGTGGGATGACTTTCACCACGCTGCTTTCTCACATGCTGCTGCCACTGAGATTCACTATAGTATTTACTTGTGCACGTTTTGAAAAACTTATATAGCTACAACCATTTTAATTTCTCACCTGATCTCTTTCTTACTTGTCCATTCTGCACCTCTTGCAGTGCAGTGTGACTGCTTTGAAGCGGAGAACCTTACCAGTTCCGGGGAAGAGAAGACTGAAGGTAGTATAATTGGGATTTCTGGAGGGAGAGGGGAAAGTAGTATATATTTGGCACCACTTGTGGTAAAAAATAATGAGTGGAAGGTGATAGTTTTGCCTTTTGTGGTGTATGTGTAAGACATGATTCAGCAGCACTACGGGCATTTTACAGGAGACGTGCACCCAAGTATTTTTTCTGGTAGCTGGCATAAATAGCCCTGGCTGCTTGTTTCTTGCTCTAGCATCATTCAGCTGCGCAGTGCTGAAAAAAACCTAGGTATATGGCCACAAGAATGCTATAGAAGGAAAAGAAAGTCCCTCCAGATGTACTGAGCTCAGCCAGGGTTAGAACTGTTGTCACCAGATGCCAGTCCACACCCTGAGTCATCAGCTGGTGAGGTCATTTTAAATGCTGACAAGGTAGATGCATCCTTTGTCTGCTCATTCCCTGTTCCACTAGCTGGGGTTGACAACAGTAGCATTAATGGAATGGTTAATGATGCAGACGTCTGTCTTTTTTGAAATTAATATTAGATTCTGAACTTCATATGTGATCTTTGGTTCTCTGGGCGAAACCAAGTTTTTGCTGGTAAGAGTTCCAAGTCAATCCAACCTCAGTTAACAGGGTGGAGAGAGTTCACTGTCAGGTTATTGTATCTACACAAAATAACAACTTCAAGTTTTTGCCACATACCTCCTTTCAGTGGCTTTTATTAGGTCAAACCCAGTTCTATGCTTGGCACTCATCCCTTGCCTTTGTCCGGCTGCTACCACAAGCAGCACTAACCGACCAACCTTCCATCAGCCAGCCCCATGAGGACAGCTTCCTCTGCATTTTGATTTAAAAAATAAAAGGCCAGTCAAAAAGAGATTGTGGATCACTTCCCAGCACCTCTCTTAAGAGTGAAAATGCTGTGAATTCATTAAATCTTGAAGGTTGCTTAGTAATTTTTGTCTGCTACATCTTCATATAATGAAGATAGTTTGTGCACATACTTTAATCTGCGTGCAAACCCACAAACAGAGCCGGTGAAAAGGGTAAGAATACTTCACAACTGCTAGCTTTCCTTCAGAAAATACCAGGGAAAATTTATTTCAGATAAATTTATAGCTATGTTCACAACGAGAAACGAAGATTAAAAGGTTTCTAGATGCCCATTTACTTTGGTAGCCTTTTATCATGTACATCTCCTGCCCCATTTCCAGAGATCTCAGGCTCTTTCAAGTGCAACTGTAATCACAGGCTTTCAGATCTTGTTAATTCTCCCAAAATGAGCGGTCACAGTTTGAGGTCATGAGCAGTGTGTTGTGGCAGGGCTGTGGCACAGCAAAGACTGTTCATCCTGCTCAACTCAGTCTGACATGACCTAACATTTAAAGCAGTCCCTGCTTTCTGTGTTCACTCAGCTGTCTGGAATACATGTTGACGATGAATACTGAGACTGTAAGACACAAACATAGCTAAAACGGAAAACGTTTCAACCTCATCAACAGTCTATACAGATGAGATCCATTACATGACTAGTCTCCAGACACAGACCTTGGAGGATATGCCAGGCAGGGGACGATTAAAAGTTTCGGCATATCGGGACAGGCTCCAAAACCCTCAAGCTGGTTGGTAATTAACAGACATCTAGGTCCTCCTCATGAAAGAAGTCTATTGTTTAAACGGTGACACAAATTTTTCCTTTCCTTTTCATGGACAGTCTCTGCCTGTGTTTTATGATTGTCGTGGGTTAAGGCTGGGCCGGCCACTAACACGGACAGACGCTCTCTAACCCCCTCTTCCCCCCCCTAAACGGGAAGAGAAAAGGGAATGAGGCAGAGAGACTTACGGATGAGAGAAGAGAAAAAACTAGAACAGCTTTAATGAAAATAATAGGAATAACGGTAAAAAAAGATAAAAGTAAAGAATTATATACAACTATAGATAGTAGCCCGATATCAAACCCGACTCCCTCCCCCGATAGAAATCACCACTGGTGCTGCAGAGCAGGAGGAGGCACTGGGGAAACCCCAGGCTCAGCGGCGGCGGGGAGCTGGATACAGGGAGCTGGATTCGGGAACTCAGGATCCGGATCAAAAGCAGGAGGTCAGATGGAGTCCTCTCTGGACACCGGCCATTGCAGAAAAGAAGGGCGAAAAGGCCGAAAAGAGGGCAAAAAGGGCCGAAACTCTCGTGATCACTCAATTTATACTAAATATGACATATATGGGATGGAATACTCTCGTTGGTCACCTGTCCTGTCTGGTACCCCCCGGAGGTGCAACCTATTACTTCCTTGTGCCCCCCTCTTACTACCCAGCACCCCCAGCATGGCGCACAAGAGCCAGCAGTGGCCTTGGTCACTATAGGAATAAGTATAAGCAAGAGCCTTTCTACATACCAGTCCCAGGCAGTGACTGTAAACATCAGGTGTTATCACTGCCAGTAGCACACACTGTCTGCAAAAACATGCTGCTGACTTCAGAACGTGCAGCCTTTTAGAAGACACTAAACTGGAAAGTAAAATTCACTAAACAGGACTGGGTTTTTTAGCTAAACCCAGGACAATGATTCATAGAATCACAGAATGATTCCCTTAGGGCCATCACAGTCTATGGTTTTAGAGGCTCCACTTCCCAAATACACAATCTGTTTGACTTAGTTGCTAAGAATGTAAATGTGCTTACATTGCAGGTAGGACAAAATCATTTTACAGACTTCTCAGAGATCCCAGATCTCCTCTTTCTTTGGTTTAATAGCTGGAAAAATTAATATCCAAATAACCTAATTAAAATCTAACATATCTCTAATAGCAACAGGATTACAAAACATAGTAGCGTACTGAGGACCTGTAAACAGTCTATGATAAATCCAATTAGTAAGCAACATACCTACAGGGAATACTAGTCTGTGTCTTCACAAATAATGATGTGTTACAGCAAATCTTCTAAGATAAACCAAAGGGCGCCCCACTGAACGTATTTTGTAACTAAGCAATGATCTGTGACCTGTGTAAAATTGCCTGTTCTCTGATCTGTTAGCTGACTCACGAGAGATCAGATGTCTGAAAACCAAGAGACTACACCATACTTAAACTAATCAGTGTAATAAAGGGGTCACTGTGGGCGGCTGTGGCGTTGCTGCGAGTCATGACAGGACAGGTGTGGGTCTCTGTGGGTCGTCATGGGGTGCTGTGAGGATGCTATGGGTCGCTAGGGGGTGATTGTGGTTAACAGTTCAGGCGTTAGGGGTTATGGGCAGCTATGGGGTGGCTGTGGGTTGCTATGGGTCATCGTCACACCTGAGCTCTGCATGGTGTGAGAGTTTGAAGGTTTGAGACTACATTGCACAGAAGTACATCCATTTTCTGCACTGGAAATAAAAATCACAGAATCACAGAATGTCAGGGTTGCAAGGGACCTTGAAAGCTCATCTAGTCCAGCCCCCCTGCCAGAGCAGGGTCACCTACAGTAGGTCACACAGGAATGCATCCAGGTGGGCTTTGAATGTCTCCAGAGAAGGAGACTCCACAGCCTCCCCGGGCAGCCTGTGCCAGTGCTCTGTCACCCTCACAGTGAAAAAGTTTTTTGTAATGTTTTTGTGGAACTTCCGATGTTTCAGCTTGCGTCCTTTGCCCCTTGTCCTGTCATTGGACATCCCTGAGAAGAGCCTGGCTCCGTCCTCTTGACACTCCCCCTTGACATATTTACAAACATTAATGAGGTCACCCCTCAGCCTCCTCTTCCAAGCTACAGAGACCCAGCTCCTTCAGCCTTTCCTCATACGGGAGATGTTGAATACAAAGCAACAAGCAAGAAATGCAGCAAGAAATTATTAGCTGACTCAGCCCATGCACCTAAATTTGCTTTTCTTATTTTGTGATAAGACAGACAGACATAATTAAATATCTTTACCAATAAAAAAGTATTGTCTTTTTAACATTCAAGATAAAACATACGAGCCTCTCCATATCCTTTGAGAATAATTTCCAGTTCTTTTACCAGGACTGCTCTATTCTTACCCCTTAGCCTAAATCTCATGCTAATAATACCTTTGTGGAACTCAATCATTCAGTCATCTAATATTTTTAAAAAGCCATGTTCTAAAGCAAAGTGACTGACGGCTGAATAAAGCAACAACACACAAGATACGAAGCTGGAGAGAATCACACTGACAACTGAGTAACAGCAAGCAGGCACACATCACTGTGAGAAACAAAGAAGGGAACTGAGTAGAAGACAACTGGCAAGTTGGATGAATACTATGCATACATTCACTGTAACAGAACACCACCTCTTCCTCTCTATCTCCTTCTCATTTCTCAGAGAAGGTTTGCCACTCCTGTGGCCCAGGTAACCGCTGCAAAGATTTTGCCACCAATTTGCACTGTTTCCTAAGTTAGAACAGCTCAGCTCTCAACACACAAACATGCTGGCATTTCTCCCCGTCCAAAGTTACTGTTCTCTAGGCACAAACTAAGCGGCAATGTCATACATATTGTCCCTGAGTCAGGTGCAGAATTTGTTACCTTTCTTTGGCCAGAATCATTGAACTATCTTCTGCTACTTTCATATAAGGAACTTGAAGTGGACCATCCTGACCCTCCTCCCCATTCTCTGTTGCTTCCTCCTCCTCTTCTTCCTCATCATCAGGAGTACTTTTCTATTCCTCTCTACAATTTTAAGAGACCAAACAGAATTATCGTGGATGCTCCTAAACCTCTTTGTCTTCATACGCATCAGGTGCAGCATCCCTTTCACGTGGACACAGAAGTACTTGGGGCTTGAGTGACAAACCTATCACAGGTACCTGTGAGGAGCGGTGCTTGTTCCAGAGGTGTTCAGAGGTCTTTTGCCTCTGAATAGAACCTTTGCAGTTCTGCAGGGTCACACTTTTCTGCTCGTCAGCATGCAAGGTACCTAGATCAGCTCTGAAATAGGGTGATGACAGAGACGAGGATGGCATCAACAGGAGCCCTTGAGAAGTGGCAGGTCCCTCACGGAGGTCACCACTGGTACAGGTCCCAGCACACGAGCACAGCACAGGCCTGCGCTGGGTTCCTGCATTGGAGGGTTTAGCCCCTCCAGCCACGCTCGAGGACAGGACTGACGATGAGCTGGGGCAGGTGGAGGGGAAGGGGACACTGAGCTGTCCCAGGGCCCTGCACTGCCGCTACCTGGGGAGGGAGGCACTGACTCAGTGCCTGCAGTGCCAGAGGCACAGGCAGTGGGAGCACAAGGGCTCCTCAGCTCTGCTGCCTCCACACCCGTCTTCCTCCTGAGGGGGACCAGGCACAGACAGCAACTGACAGACAACGGTCATCTTCTGTTGGACTCTGAAAGCGTCCAGAGCCGGGCAGCGCCTGGCAGCACCATTTTCTCAGGGCCGCTGAATGACTGGGATGCTCTCCATGCACCCGTCCCTCGCGCCCACGCATCCTCCCTGTGCCGTCCTTCCCACGCCGGCTCAGTCCATCCTGGGCAGTCACCTGCCTGGCTCTAACATCAAGCTGACCTGACCACATCAGGGACAAACCAGGCTCCTTGCTCTGAGCACATGGGACAAGCTGTCGGTGGCTGCTGGCTGTCCCCACTCATGTCACCTTGCTGGGGGGCACTAGGATGAACTGCATGAAAAAGAAAAAAATCTTTCTTGCCAGAATGGTGATGGGTCTTCAGAACAAGCTCAAAACTGGACTCATCTGCAGCATGCAGATAGAGGTGGGAGGAAGGGAAACAAATCCTTGGTGATGCATTTATCAGGGATGTTCCCTCATGGGCTGGGCATTGCATTAAAGGCAAAGAGGTGTTCCCTGGCACTTGAAACAACACACCTGACAAGTGTGTTGTTGACAGCTCCACATCCACGGGCCTCTGTGGCTGTGGCACACCCAGCCACGGGATGCATGGATGAACCACGGCACCAGGCAGAGAGACAATGCTGAACTTCTTCACATTTCAGATGGAGGGAGCGTTCCTTCATCCCTTCCTCCTGACCCTTCCCCCAAGATCCCCGGTCCTGCAGACCCTGGTGGGCTTCCATCAGCTGCCACCCCTGATTTCCAGGGGGAGGTCCCAGCGCCTCCTGAGCCCTTCGCATCTGCCTGAAGCAGGCGGGGAAGGGTCCACGGGGCTGCCCAGGCTCAGGAGAAGGGGCTTTCGCTGCCCCATGATGTCACAAAGCCGGGCTCATGATGTCACAAAGGGGGGCCGGCCTGCCCGCCCACCTGGGGGCTACATAAGGCAGACAGGACGCCGTGGGAGCAGACAGTGCATGCTGGGCTCCGCAGTGTGCTGTTGTGTCAGCAGACTGCAGCCTCAGCCTCTGCCACCCCAGCGCTGCTGGAGTCCCGTGCCTGGGAAGCCAGAAGTTCTCTGGGGATCCCCACCGTGGGCCTGTGCCTGTGACCGGGAGCGCCGTGGCCGCTCTGCAGACGGTGCCATGGTGCTGCCTCTGCTGGTGCCAGCCCTGCTGCTGGTGCTGCAGCTGGGACTGGTCTCAATGACACTGACGAGCAAGCCACTCTGGGTAGGTGACCACTGTGCCGGGAGGGGGGTGGGCTGGCTTAGCTTGGTGGTGGGGGACATGGAGTGTCGTGGTGGGCTGTGTTGTGGGGCCGGGAGCTGCTCCTGTCTCACGCAGCTCTTGGTGCTTCTGCAGAGGTGGTGGAAGAGGGCAAAGCGCCCAAACGGAAAGGCGGCTTCCTGGCAGAACTGGTGGGAAAAGTCCAATGGGTGCGTAGCTGGAGACCGGCTGGAGAAGCAGAGCGGTGAGTGGACCCAGCACTGAGCTCCCTGCAAATGGCTGGCAGCCCGCGGCAGCCCTGAAGCTGCGCTGTGCCGGGATCTGCCGGCCACTCACTCCTTCTCCTCCCTCAGCAGCTACTTCATGTGCAGACCAAGGAATGAAGAAGCCCGTGACACCCAAGCGGGACGAGCGGTGAGAGCCGGGGGAGATCTCCAGACCCTGCCCCACACTTTCCCCCTGTGCCCTGCACCTGCCCTGGGCAGCCCTGCCCGCCAGCCGAGGAGGAGGTGCTGCCCGTGGGTCAGCCCGGAGGGGCCAGGGTGCAGCGAGGTCTCTTCTCTGCAGGGCCAACAGGGACGCCTTGGAGATGATGTGCCCATCCCCGACGTTCTTCCTGAACCCTCCGGGCTCCCTGGCCTTGATGGGTGGCCATGGAGTCCCAGAACCATGGGACCACTCCGACTCCCAGGCCTCCAACTCAAGGCCCAGCTCCTGTTCCCGCAACTCCACCTGCATGGTCCCAGGAGTCTGGCAGACCGTGACAGGGGAGCTGGAGGGGCTCACTGCCTCGGAACACCCCAGCTCCTCCAAGGCTGTTGAGGGGCTGCTGGCGGGGCCAACGCCAGACCTTGGCCAGGGCCTCCCACCGGGAATGTCAGGAGCGATCAAGGCAGAGCGAGACCCTTGGCACTGCAGGGACCAGATGCAGAGACTCATGGATGTGCAGCCATCCCCTGGCAGATCCCCAGCATTGGCCCTGGCCACGGAGGAGCTCCTCCGCGCCATCCAGGCTTCCCCAGAGGTGACCCAGCAGCTCTACAACTTCTACAATCAGCTGCAGAAGGTGGAGCTGGACCAGAGCCGAGGGACAGCAGAGGCTTGTGGTGGGACATCTGCCAGGGAGCCCTCCCTCCCTGCCACCAGGACTGAGCTGCAGGAGCAGCTCAGGCTGCCAAGGGCCGAGGCGAGCAACAACGAGGCGCTCAACAGCCCCCTGGGCAAGCGCACAGGGCTAGTCAGAAGGTGCTCCAAAGAGCTGGAGAGGGACACGGACAGCAGCAGCTCCGCCAGCCTGTCCAGGACCATCCCCACTGCCTCGGGGGGCAGAAGGACCGCGGCAAAGCCCAGGCCCCGGCAGCGGTTCCCCCTGTGCAGGGCACAGGGCCAGGCAGCCCCAGGGCCATGCTGGGTAGGTCGGTGCCTGCAGAAGGGCTGCATCCGCCTGAGGGCCTGCTGGAGATGCCTGAAGGCCAGCTCCTCTGAGTCTTCAAGTGCTGGTAGTACCAGACCCAGAAGAGGAAAGGGTGTCCCCGCTACTAGCTGCCTGGAACTTCTTTGTGCCGGGCTTCGCCCACCCATCGTGTGGCTGGGGATGCAACACCCGCAGAGCCCCGTCGATGGGGAGCTGTCCCGCAACAGGCCCCAGACATGGCTGCGGCCACAAGGAAGCGCATCCTGGGGCTCACCTGCACTGGCCAGGACACTCAGTCGGGTCAGCAAGAAGCTCTGGGAGATGCGGCAGGCAGAGATGGACCAGTGATGAGGGCCAGCATTCTTTGGACCTCCAATAAAGGATGGAGAATCTTCTTAGCCCTCTTTTTCGTGTTAATTTATTTATAGAAACATTTTGGATGGTCTTTTAAGGCAGTAGTCAGAGTAAGTTCTTGTTGCGCTTTGGCCCTTCCAGTTTTCTCCTTGCATAACCTCATGACATCCCTCGAGTCCTCCTGAGGTGCCTGTCTCCTCTTCCCAGGGTCAGAAACTTGGGGTTTTTTTACCCCGAGTTCCAGCCAAATCTCCCTGTCCAGCTAGGCCTGTCTTCTTCCCCACCGGCTCGTCTTTTGGCACGAGGACGGCCTGCTCCTGTGCCTCCGAGACTGCCTTCTCCAAGAACATCCAGCCTTCCTGCGCTCTTTCACCCTTCAGGGCTTCCTCCCAAAGGACTCTTATCAACCAGGCCCCTCAACAGGCCAAAGTCTGTCCTCCGTAAGTCCAAGGGAGAAGTTCTGCTGATCATTCTCCCTCTCCCCCTAATGAAAACTCCTATCATAAAGCCAGAATGTTGGGCTTCACTGTGGTGCCATCTGTGGAGTTGGTGGTAGCAGGGTGAAAACGTAAGCCCACCGGAGCAGCAAGTAACACTCTGTTGCTACCCTAACATTGTCAGAGGATGGAAACAGTGGGAGACACCCGTCTTCTTCCTGAGATGGACCAGACACAGACAACTACTGGGACATAATGGTCATCTTTCCTTGGTCTCAGAAAGCGTGCAGAACTGAGCGGCAGCTGGCAGCACCATTTTCTTCCGGGCCGCTGAAAGCCTGGGATGCCATCCATGCGCTCACCCCTCACGTCCATGCATCTCCCCTGGTCCTGGGGCCCTGTGATACAGGGACAGGAGAACACCCTGCACAGGGCCCTGAGCACTCGCCTTAATCAGGGGCACCAGCACCATCGAATCGGGCCATGTGGGAGGGTGAGCGGCTGGGCAGGCAAGGGGCAAACTTCAACTGGCGACCCTTGAGGGTCTTCAGAGGGGAGGGAGAAGGATGAGGATCGGGACTCCCACACCCTGCCCTCCAGCCAAAAGCAGTGGCCAGAGATTTTGTAATTTAAGAGGATCCCCTTGCTGCTGAGCCCAGTCATACTACACACTAAACAACGTACCAGGGGAGTAAAGAAAAAGGAACTACATTTTCCAAGTAGGACACAAAGAATACTAGTAGATTGCCAGAAGAGGAGGCAAAATGCTACTTTAAAAGCAGACTTTAAAAACTGTCAGTGTGAAGCCAAGTTACAAATCCCTAATGCTTCTGAATGCATTGTTCAAGTGAAAGTTCAGGTTGGTTTTTTTGACCTTAAAAATGGTTAGAAGTCTCTTCCTACCATAATAAGAGCTAAAAAGAACACATCTGTTTCTGGAGCTGGGGGAAAATAAAAATAAAATAAAAAAAATACACACACGCTAATGTACTTAGTTAACCATCCTCCTTGCTATCTAAAAAACCCCACTTTTCATCCTTAGTGCAATGAGATTGGTAACATGAAGGTTATCTACTGTAGCTGTAAGCTCAGCTGAGCTGGAACCTCAGATCAAACATCTACTGTAGGAACTATTAACAGAATTCTAAACTATAATAAAACTGCAGAATGTGAAATACATTTCATAAAGCTAGGAAATCAAAGCTGATCAGCTTTAAATTGTGCATGCTGATTTTCATTATGAACACAACAACAAACTGAAACCAGAAAAAAATCACATGTAAAAATACCATCCCCATTTTTATTTGGTAGCAGGAGAACAGTGCTCTCCAAAAGCAGCACACTGAATTCTGAAGCTAATTTTTCCACCTGTGTTTGCAGAAAACCCCTCACAGTGGTGAAAAGTGTTTCCTGATGGTCAGAGGGACCCTCCCACGCCCCAGTGTGCACCCGTGGCATCTGGTCCTGGCACTGGGCACCACTGGCGAGAGCCTGACTCCATCCTCTTGGCACCCCCTCCGCACGTATTGACGTACGTGGATGGGACCCCTCCTCAGCTGTCTCTTCCTCAGGCTGAACACCCACAGTTCTCTCAGATGAGGACCCCGTCCCTTAGCTGGCCTCCTCATGCAGCCCAGAACACCCTTGGCCACCTTTGCTTGTGGCCAATGTGCTGCCCACCAGGAACTTCTCTGCCAAACTACTTTCCAGGCTGGACCTGTTCCTCTCCAGGGTCAGCACTTGACACTTCTTGAACTCCATGAGGTACCTGCTGGCCCCTTCCTCCAGCCCACCCAGGTGCCCTGAGGCCAGCACACCCACTGGGGTACAGGCACCCCAACACCCCAAATTCTGTGGGTGCCAGTGGTGCCCGGTGCCAGCCCATCCCTGCTAGGGTTGGGCACTGAGGGGATCACACCCCCAGCTGCGAGATGGCTGTGATACCAATTTAAAGAACCCTACGACACTTTAATTGCAAGTTTTAGAAGGCAGGCATTCTTTCTTTCAGCACTGGATCAACAGGGGATAGTTGCTCCTAACCTGCAACTAGCAACACTTCTATTGTAACTTAATTAGTATAAGCATGCCGGATTTTACAATTATTGGCTAGTGATAGCTGTTCTATTATTGTTTAAGTACTACTGGGCAAGTTTTCTTCGGCCTGAACTGGGCTGGTGGTCGTGATCTCCCAGTCCCGCCTTCACCTTTGGCCAACTTTCAGTCTTTTACAGGCAGCTCCTGCTACTGACACAGCCCCTAAGCTCCAAAGCAGCACCTTTTGACTAGCAGACTCTCGATTTGGTCTGGTCGGTACGGAAAATCACGTTGCCAGAAGTCAGTGCTCACAAAGAAGACAGACGAGTCTTAACTTTATTCAAATAAAGGGAGAGTTCACCGAGGTTGCCCAGTCCCAGTGAGGTCTCTCAAATTGCCGGAGGACGCAGCCTCCTGTTACCCTAATTTCCCGGCCGCATGAATCCCTCTCCCTTTCCCCACTGGCTGAGGTACTCAGGAGGTACAGACTTCCCTATCCACCTATTCCGTGTTCCCCCTTAACATGTACCGCCCTCAACAACACACATCGCATGTTTCATTAACTGCAACTCGGCACCACTCAGGGCGGAGAAGTTAATACTCATAGACTAATAAGCCTGCACACTCTTTCTCAAAGTTCAAAGTTTAGAGCATCCTTGCTGTTGACTTAATGAACAGCCCTAATGGTCCAGGTGTCTGTCATCTTCTCCTTACAGACTGCATCCGGGGACTCCTTCACTCACGAGGGACACTCTCCTCTTTGTTCCATCACTAACATGAAAACCCCACACACTGCCCTTCTCGTTTTATCACTCGTTTGTAAAGACACTCTACTTTCTTTTTCTCGCAGGTCCAAAAGCATCCTCAAGGGCGAACAGCCCATTTATTCTCTCCAAATAACCATCTGCTTACTTTCTGTAGGTACACGCTATCTTACTACCTTTCCTACTAACTGGCTCCAAGATTTGACTGTCGCCTCTCAGGACTGATTCACCCATCTCCAAAGCAGCATTCTTCGAGGGACTGATCTGCCACCCTTAAGGCAGTAAAGAGTGTTTTCGCCATCCTTAAGGCAACAGCTGCATGAACCACACCACCAGAGGGGGAAAATACCGATTGGCATTTCAGATGGAAGGGGAGGGGCCCTCCATCCAAGCGGGATGCTTCCGCTTCCTTCAACTTTCCACACTGTGACTCACAAAAGCCCTCACGAGCAACGTCTCACACTTGAGGGCGGCAAGTGCCAACCCCCTCACTCCCGCAGGGACACCCCGCCGCCACCACGGCGGACGCACCCGCTGCCTCACGGCTCCGCCCCCTCCCCCGCTGCCTCTTCGCGGCCACACGCCCCGCCCCCCTCCCCCTCCAGCGCCGCCCCATTGGCCGGCGCCGCTGGCACCGCCGCCGCAGCCAATAGCGACGCAGGGAGGCGCCGCGCCTTTCCGTGCGGAGGAGAAGGAGCGAAGGGGAGCACAAGTTCTATCTAATGAGCTCGTCCCCGCTCGTCCCCACTCAGAGGTCTCCACATTTGCAAGTCCAGTTCCGCAGCAGGACTTTCTTCCTCATTAATTTCTGTCTCTTGCAACAAGAAACACCAGGCACAAACGTTGCTGAGATACCAGGTGTTTTAAATTCGGTCTGTAAACTAAAGATGTTGTTTCATAATTGATTCAGTTGGTCAGAAATAACATTGCTGCCCAAAGGAGAAGCCTGGCCCTTACTGACATCAACTCCCTTGCATCAGGTTCAGGAAGTGCACAACCGAGGAGGGATAGAGCTCAGCTGCCAGGCACCTGGAAAATTCCATAGCTGAAAAATACCAAACCCCTCTTCCCTTGCCAAAAAATGCGGATTTTGGAGAAGCGGCAGGAACTGGGTACCTATCAAATGTAACTCCTGTGAAATTTTTGACACTACTTTTATCAGTCATTTCTAAAGTGGCCAGTCCAGGCTACAATACAGAAAGAACAAAAAGAAAAACAAAAAGTCCATCCATCCACAAACACTTTTTTGGAGAACGAGGATATGCAATTTCAAAATATTTCTGCAATATACGGCGGTAAAACTTTCTTCCTCATTCCTACACCCAGGCCGCAACCACACGTCTTGATCTGCTAATGCAAGGGTTGCAGCACTTTGCTATGAATTCGTTAACAAAATCAATACATCTTAAAAATAATCCTTCACTTAAAACTTACGCCTCCAAACCACAACTCACGTAACCGATTCATCAGCAGCTTGACAGAAACCATGCTAAACTAAGGTAATCAGCAGTATTTGGTGGACTTTTTTCTTTTTTGGGGGGGCAAATACACATGAAATCTGTTTGTCTAGCAGCAGTCAGTTTACTGAAGCTTTTTTTTTAATAAAAATCATTCTGCATGCAATTTAAGTTGATTTTGGTACTATTTGGTAACAAATATCATATGTCTCCACTTCCATGAAAGGAGTGCCAAATTCATATTTTGCCAAATTCGTACAAATGAGGTCACCCCTCAGCCTCCTCTTCCAAGCTAAAGAGACCCAGCTCCTTCAGCCTTTCTTCATAAGGGTGATGTTGAATACAAAGCAACAAGCAAGAAACGCAGCAAGAAATTATTAGCTGACTCAGCCCATGCACCTAAATTTGCTTTTCTTATTTTGTAATAGATAAGACAGACAGACATAATTAAATATCTTTACCAATAAAAAAAAGTATTGTCTTTTTAACCCGCCTGGGCCTGTGACTGTAACCGGGAGCGCCGTGGCCGCTCTGCAGACGGTGCCATGGTGCTGCCTCTGCTGGTGCCAGCCCTGCTGGTGCTGCAGCTGGGACTGGTCTCAGTGACACTGACGAGCAAGCCACTCTCGGTAGGTGACCACAGAGCCGGGGAGGGGGGTGGGCTGGCTTAGCTTGGTGGTGGGGGACATGGAGTGTCGTGGTGGGCTGTGTTGTGGGGCCGGGAGCTGCTCCTGTCTCACCCAGCTCTTGGTGCTTCTGCAGAGGTGGTGGAAGAGGCCAAAGCGCCCCAAAGGCAAAGGCGGGCTCCGGGCAGAACTGGTCGGAAACGTCCAGTGAATGGGTGGCTGGAGACCGGCTGGAGAAGCAGAGCGGTGAGCGGCCCCAGCACCGAGCTCCCTGCAAACGGCTGGCAGCCCGCGGCAGCCCTGATGTGGGGCTGTGCCAGGATCTGCCGGCCACTCACTCCTTCTCCTCACTCAGCAGCTTCTTTGCGTGTGGACCGAGGAATGAAGAAGCCCATGACACCCAAGCGGGACGAGCGGTGAGAGCCGGGGGAGATCTCCAGACCCTGCTCCACACTTTCCCCCTGTGCCCTGCACCTGCCCTGGGCAGCCCTGCCCGCCAGCCGAGGAGGAGGTGCTGCCCGTGGGTCAGCCTGGAGGGGCCGGGGTGCAGCGAGGTCTCTTCTCTCCTCTCCTCTGCAGGGCCAACATGGACGCCTTGGAGATGATGTGCCCATCCTCGACGTTCCTCCTGAATCTACCGGGCTCCCTGGCCTTGATGGGTGGCCATGGCATCCCAGAATCAGGGGATGACTCTGACTCCCAGGCCTCCAACTCAAGGCCCAGCTCCCGTTCCCTCGACTCCACCTGCACGGTCCCAGGAGTCTGGCAGGTGATGATGGGGGAGCTGGCGGGGCTCACTGCCTCGGAACACCCCAGCTCCTCCAAGGCTGTTGAGGGGCTGGTGGCGGGGCCAACGCCAGATCTTGGCCAGGGCCCCTCACCACGAATGTCAGCAGCGACCAAGGCAGAGCCAGTCCCTTGGCTCTGCGGGGACCAGATGCCGAGATCCGTGGATGTGCAGCCATCCTCTGACAGATCCCCATCACTGGCCCTGGCCAGTCATGGGACACGGAGAGCACCAGCTCCGCCGGCCTGGCCAGGACCATCCCCATTGCCTCGGGGGGCAGAAGGACCGCGGCAAAGCCCAGGCCCCAGCAGCAGGACTCCCTGCGCAGGGCACAGGGCCAGGCAGCCCCAGGGCCATGCTGGGCAGGTCGGTGCCTGCAGAAGGGCTGCGTCCGCCTGAGGGCCTGCTGGAGATGCTGCTGCCAGCTCCTCCGAGTCTTCAAGTGCTGGTAGCACCAGATCCAGAAGAGCAAAGGGTGCCTCCCAGCTGCTAAGGGTATCCCCTGTCCTAGCAGCCAGGAAATTCTTGGTGCCGCGGTTCGCCCATCCATCGTGTCGCTGGGCGCGTGACACCCACAGAGTCTCGTGGACGTGGAGCTGTCCCAGAGCAGCAGCCCCCCAGACATGGCCATGGCCACAGGAGAATGTGTCCTGAGGCTCGTCTGCACCAGCCAGAGCCTCCTCTGCCGGGGAGGGGGGTGGGCTGGCTTAGCTTGGTGGTGGGGGACATGGAGTGTCGTGGTGGGCTGTGTTGTGGGGCCGGGAGCTGCTCCTGTCTCACGCAGCTCTTGGTGCTTCTGCAGAGGTGGTGGAAGAGGGCAAAGCACCCAAACGGAAAGGCGGCTTCCTGGCAGAACTGGTGGGAAAAGTCCAATGGGTTCGTAGCTGGAGACCGGCTGGAGAAGCAGAGCGGTGAGTGGACCCAGCACCGAGCTCCCTGCAAACGGCTGGCAGCCGTGATGCGGGGCTGTGCCGGGATCTGCCGGCCACTCACTCCTTCTCCTCACTCAGCAGCTTCTTTGCGTGTGGACCGAGGAATGAAGAAGCCCATGACACCCAAGCGGGACGAGCGGTGAGAGCCGGGGGAGATCTCCAGACCCTGTCCCACACTTTCCCCCTGTGCCCTGCACCTGCCTTGGGCAGCCCTGCCCGCCAGCCGAGGAGGAGGTGCTGCCCGTGGGTCAGCCTGGAGGGGCCGGGGTGCAGCGAGGTCTCTTCTCTCCTCTCCTCTGCGGGGCCAACATGGACGCCTTGGAGATGATGTGCCCATCCCCGACGTTCCTCCTGAATCTACCGGGCTCCCTGGCCTTGATGGGTGGCCATGGCATCCCAGAATCAGGGGATGACTCTGACTCCCAGGCCTCCAACTCAAGGCCCAGCTCCCGTTCCCTCGACTCCACCTGCACGGTCCCAGGAGTCTGGCAGGTGATGATGGGGGAGCTGGCGGGGCTCACTGCCTCGGAACACCCCAGCTCCTCCAAGGCTGTTGAGGGGCTGGTGGCGGGGCCAACGCCAGACCTTGGCCAGGGCCCCTCACCACGAATGTCAGCAGCGACCAAGGCAGAGCCAGTCCCTTGGCTCTGCGGGGACCAGATGCCGAGATCCGTGGATGTGCAGCCATCCTCTGACAGAAGGCCTGCTCGGGATGCTGCTGCCAGCTCCTCCGAGTTTTCAAGTGCTGGTAGCACTGGACCCGGAAGACAAAATGGTGTCCCCCCTCAGCAGCAGGTGGGCCTTGAACTGGGCACTCTTTGGTGCCGGGCTTCGCCCATCCATTGCGCGGATGGAGGTGCGACACCTGCAGAGCGCCATGAACAGGGAGCTGTCCCGCAGCAGCAGCCCCCCAGACATTGCTGCAGCCACAGGGAAGTGCATCCTGGGGCTCCTCTGCACCGGCCAGGATGCCCAGTCGGGTCCCTGAGCAGCTCTGGGAGATGCTGCAGGCAGAGCTGGACCAGTGGCGAGGGCCAGCGTTCTTTGGACCTCCAATAAAGGATGGAGAAACTTCTTAGTCGTCTTTTTCTTGTTCGTCGTGTACTTGGAGAAACGTTTTTGATGGTCTCTTAGGGCAGTAGTCAGACTAAGTTCTTGCTGCGCTTTGGCCCTTCCGGTTTTCTCCCTGCATAACCTCACGACATCCCTGAAGTCCTCCCGAGGTGCCTGGCCCCTCTTTCCAGGGTCAGAAACTTGCTTTTTTAACCTTGAGTTCCAGCCAAATCTCCTTGTTCAGCCAGGCTTCTCTTCCTCCCCATCGGCTCGTCTTTCGGCAAGTGAGGACGGCCTGCTCCTGTGCCTCCGAGACTGCCTTCTCCAACAACATCCAGGAGATCTGCCATGTTGGCCTTTCCCTTGATGCTTAGTCATCAGCACACCACGACCCTTTCGTCACCATCGTCAGTTCCAGACACTCCAAACCCTCCTAACACACACGGCTACCCACTGCCTCTCCTTCTTTGCCTGTCCCTTCTGAAGAGTTTAGAGCCACCCAGTGCAGCACTCCAGTCCTGAGAGACATCCCACTATGGTTGCATGTCATTGTAGAGGCGGATACGACACATCTGAGTGGTGATCAAATTGGCTCAGAAACAGGGGAATAAGGTGTCGAAACCATAGCACAAATTTTTCCGGTATAATCAGCGTCAATAACACCAACATGTACAAGAATGCCATTGACTGTACTACTTGAATGTCCAATTAATAAGGCACTTAATCCTCTTCCTATTGGGCCAGAGGCATCGATAGGAACTTTCACAACTTCTTTGGTCACACTGGTTATTGCGTCAGCGGTGGATATATCCATCCCTGCCGATCCACTGTTTTTTCCGGTGAGGCGGTTGCAGAGGGGAAGGTTTGCTGACCCACCCCGAGAAATGGGTTGGTGAGAGGCATTTATGCCTGTGTGCACCCCCTCGCGCTCTTCTTCCCGTTTCCCGAGAGGGATTACCCACTAGCATGATATTTTGATCTGCATTGTTTTGCAAAATGACCAGTCTTGCCACAACGATTGCAAGTCACTCCCTTTGCGTTAGCATTGGGACTATTTGTTTTCGATGGTCATTGTGGACATTTACTTTTGAGGTGCCATTCTTGACCACCCCCATAACATTTTGGGGCTGCTTTCTGTCCAATAACTCTGGCAAGAGCTGCCATCTTGTGTTCAACCATACCAACTTTTAAGCGTGCAGAGACCAGATCGGCATCAGAGGGATCTCCTGGCAAGGCTTCTATTATTTTTTGACAATCTTCGTTCACGTTATCTTTTGCTAACTATTTAATTAACACGTGCTGCAGCTCTTCATCATCGACCTGTTTTTCAATTGCTGCAGCTACTTTTTCTACAAACTGTAAAAAGGGTTCCTTTGGTTGTTGCCATACGGTAACATATCTCTGCCGCGACTCGGCCATCTCCACGGTGTTTATCAATGCAGACATTCCAATCCGCTGAGTCTGTTCTAATAAAAGTGGAGCCCACTGTGCCTGAACTTGGGGATTGGCGAAAGCGTTAGTTCCCATTAATGCATCAACTCCTGCTCCTTGTCTTGGATCTCCCTGAGGCAGCTGCGTATTTTCTAGAGCTGGTTTTTGTGCCAATTGTCTCCAGGTAGAGTAAAAAACCGAATACTGAATCGGCTGAAACAGTACTTGTGCTAAACGCGCAATATCATATGGACACAACAAATCTGTATTGATTACTCGTATCAGCTGCATTACCTCTGGTGAATTAATGCCAAATTTTGCTGCCTCTGCCTGCAGATCTTGGACTACTTTCCAAGCAACGGGAGAGTGCTCACCGTGCTGCCCTGTGTTCGGTGGCGCTTTAAACACAGGATATGCCATAGTTTCAAGGTCAGGGAGTCCCGGATCAGGGACATTCCTCGCGGAAGGTTAAGCATCTCTACCAAATTCCAGTTTCCTACTTCAGCACCTTTTTCCCGAACTTGATGCCAAAATCGCGCGGGATTACGTGGTATAACGGTCACAGTAGCTGGGGGTAACATCCCCGGGGGCTGCCTTTCCTGTTTGCTTTTCTGGGTGACAGGCGGGGCCACCCTCCTGTGTACATGATCGAAGGGGAACTATCTTCACTGTTACCACTGTCTGGCAAGGGAGGATACTGAGAGGCAACGGCGGATGGTTGGGCTGAGAAACCTCCCTCTTTCCCATCAAAAGGGGCTGGCAGGGTTCAAACACAGCTGCCTTCAGATGTCAGCTCTGCTAATTGCTGTGCAGGTGTCTTATAACTTGGTTTATTGTCTAAAAAGTACTGAGGGGAAAGGCATTTGCTCTCTGACAATTTCTGTGTTGGAGAAGTCGAATCTGATTTTTGTTTGAGTCTGAGGGAGGAGGGAGCTGCAAAGCCTCCATCCTTTCTTCAACCTCCTCCATTTCTTTTCTCGCGGTGGGTCCCAGCAGCCGCCTCCCCCGAAATCTCCTGTAAGTCTTTTTCTTTTAACTCTCGCTCCGCTCTCATTTCTGTCAGAGTCTCACTCAATAACCGCCAAGTAGTAGCCAACTCACAAGCGTCCTTTGATCCAAAAGAAACTGTGCCCCAGAACTGCTGCCCCATCTCTTGCCAAGCAGAAACACTGAAAGCGACAGACACAGAGGCCTCAGATCCCTGCTTTTTACTCCACAGTAACATACGCCACAGTGCAAAATCACTACACTTGACTACTCTTTTAGCAAGAAGAGCTTTCCAGGGGCACAAAACAGAGTCCTACTCTTTAGAAATATGTTGACCCATACTCCTTAAACCCTGTTCCTGGCGGCCCACCTTTCCAGGTGTCTTAGCTCTCAGCCCCACACACCCCGCCGCCACCACGGCGGACGCACCCGCTGCCTCACGGCTCCGCCCCCTCCCCCGCTGCCTCTTCGCGGCCACACGCCCCGCCCCCCTCCCCCTCCAGCGCCGCCCCATTGGCCGGCGCCGCTGGCACCGCCGCCGCAGCCAATAGCGACGCAGGGAGGCGCCGCGCCTTTCCAAGAGCGGCGCCCTCCCCCTCCGCGCGGCCGTTACGCTCGTGCAGGGCCCGTGCCAGCCTTGCGCCTGCGTAGGAGCGAGGGATCGCCGGCGCCAAATTTTGACCCGCAAGGTTCGACATCCAATCATCAACGACTTGCTTACCCCCCCCCACCCCCCCCTACACCGGGCTGCTGGCAGGGGGGCGCCGCCCCAGCCCGGCCACGGGAGCGGACGATTTGGCGCCAACGCGCATGCGCAGTGCGCGCCGTGAGGGCGGGGGGGCCGTGTGCCCGGGCTGGTGATGGCCGCGCTCGTGGCGGGAGGGCGCCCCCTGGCGGGCGGCAGCGCCGGTGGCTGCGCGTGCTCCCGGCGGCGGCGCGTGGTCCCGTGCCGCGGAGGCGGGGGTGGGGGGGGCTGTGGAGAGCATCGAGAGCGCGGCTCGGCCGGGGCCGGCGCCTCCCGCAGGTACCGGCGCGCGCGTGCGAAAGGGGCGGGGGGGGGGGGGCGGAGAGAGAGGGGGGAGGCGGCTGCCCGGAGCCTGGCTCGTGGCTCCGCCGGGGCCGCGCCGCCCCGCAGCAAAAGCCCCGGGACAGAGGTGGGGGGGCTGCGGCGCTAAAGAACGCCGGGGGCTGCGGGCGGAGCCGGCCGGGACCTGTCACCCGGTGCGAGGGGGGCCGGCCCCTCCCGGGCCGCAGCCCGCTGCTCCCTGCCCCTCCGGGAACGCGTGCCCGAAGGAATAGGGGGGGTCTGGGCAAGCAGCTCCCCTCAGCGTGGCCGCCTGGGTTCCCCCTGCTTTAGTCTTTTTTTCTCTCCTTCGTCCCCAGTGGAGCCCAGAGACGTTGGCTGGAGGACGCTGGAAGGTGCCAGGATAGGCCTCGGGTGGTGCGCAGGTGGCCCAGGGCAGCCCTTGGCCACAGGTTCGCCCCGGCCCCAGGTTTGCCCCAGGTTCGCCCCATGTCGGGCGTTGGCAAGCGCTGGCTCGACGCTCCCAGCCCGGCCGGTGTCCCCAGGTTCCTCGTGCTGACCCTGCCAGGGTGTCGGAGGACGGCGAGATCGACGGCGCCGCTTTCCCGCCTGAGCCAGGCGCGACGCCCTGACGAGCATAGCCGCAGCGCCCCGTGCAGCTGCCCCAGGAGATGGAAGAGGAGAGAAGTAAGCTGAAGAAATTACGTTTTGAGCAGTCGTTAAGCAGGTCTTGTGAAAAACTTCCCCAGGAATCAGTGGTCTTCGCTTAACCTCTCTTTGCAGCCAACCAAATGAAGTTTCTGGGCCAGAATGAGTGGAGATGGGTTTTTTTTCAGTTATAGCACAAAAACGATTAAGTGGCTAAATTGTAAGTAAGGGTGTGTTTCATGTTCTCTTCGATTTGGTACCTTCAGTGTGGTCAAAGAATGCTGCCTTGCTTCTCCTCGGCGTTATTACTGTGGAGATATCTTGCTTTATCTTGCATCTGTTAAGAAACAGATTCAGTAATTTTTACCTGAAAAAGCCTTAATTTTGTTGTAAATAAACTAATTTGGTTGGTACTGCTGTACTGACAGCAGTAATTCAAAAAAAGAAAAAGAAGTGTGAGCTAATAGGAAGTGGGAGTTATGTAGGTTCAGCTGAATGTGCTGGAAAATATGGGTCATCTCATGACAGCTTCATGCTTGAGGGATGATAAGAATTGACCTATAAAAAAAAAAAATTGTTTCATTTTTCACCTAGGCCTTGAGAAGACATGAGTGACGATTTGAATGTGGGATGACTTTCACCACGCTGCTTTCTCACATGCTGCTGCCACTGAGATTCACTATAGTATTTACTTGTGCACGTTTTGAAAAACTTATATAGCTACAACCATTTTAATTTCTCACCTGATCTCTTTCTTACTTGTCCATTCTGCACCTCTTGCAGTGCAGTGTGACTGCTTTGAAGCGGAGAACCTTACCAGTTCCGGGGAAGAGAAGACTGAAGGTAGTATAATTGGGATTTCTGGAGGGAGAGGGGAAAGTAGTATATATTTGGCACCACTTGTGGTAAAAAATAATGAGTGGAAGGTGATAGTTTTGCCTTTTGTGGTGTATGTGTAAGACATGATTCAGCAGCACTACGGGCATTTTACAGGAGACGTGCACCCAAGTATTTTTTCTGGTAGCTGGCATAAATAGCCCTGGCTGCTTGTTTCTTGCTCTAGCATCATTCACCTGCACAGTGCTGAGAAAAACTAGGTATATGGCCACAAGAATGCTATAGAAGGAAAAGAAAGTCCCTCCAGATGTACTGAGCTCAGCCAGGGTTAGAACTGTTGTCACCAGATGCCAGTCCACACCCTGAGTCATCAGCTGGTGAGGTCATTTTAAATGCTGACAAGGTAGATGCATCCTTTGTCTGCTCATTCCCTGTTCCACTAGCTGGGGTTGACAACAGTAGCATTAATGGAATGGTTAATGATGCAGACGTCTGTCTTTTTTGAAATTAATATTACATTCTGAACTTCATATGTGATCTTTGGTTCTCTGTGCAAAACCCAAGTTTTTGCTTATAGAGTTCCAAGTCAATCCAACCTGAGAACTAGGAAAGCGTTTCCAAGGAGAGTGGGTGGTTTAGATCACAACACATCATAGTGTATATTTTATTTCCTTTTGGCCTACACAAGATTATAACTGATGACCCAGAAATTAAAAACTGTGTTCTGTCACCAATCCTCTGAAGTCATCTATCCACCAGTGCTCTCCAGATTTACTGAATGTGTTGAAATACCTGAAAACAGATAAGAAATAAGGACAGCAAATTTAATCTGCAGTGGTGGAACTCATGGAGCATCATGGACCATCAGAAGCCACTCCAGTTCATCACTTGACTTGTGTTTCACTTTTGTGATTAGGTTTCAGAGTAGACTTCTCAAGGTTTAAACCTACAAAAGAAAACAGTTGCCCTGGCTGTTTTTTCAGTGAAATGAGTGGGAGCCTTTGAAAACTCTACTTAGGAACTACTTATTTTGGATGCCTTGGGAGCTGAACAGGCTTGTAAATGGAAGTTTGTATTTCAGATGATTTGAAGACGCTTTGGACACAACTGGGAGATAGAAGAGTGGACGTCATATTTGAGGAGGTGCAAAAAGTGCTGCTGTTGCTAAAGCAAAAGATCAAGAATGGAACTGCCACAAAACAAGGTTTGAAATCCTGGTAACGGGATGGCAAGGGAGCTGTAGCCTGCTTTGTGTAGAGCAGTGCGGTACTTGCCACAATTCAGATATTAATGAATTTAAAGTACTTAGCAGTTGGTACTTTTAAGCACTTCTAAAAATATATCTGATTTTTTTAAAAGGCTAATTGTTTCAGGCACAGTTTGCCTTTTTCTTGTTTTGCCTGTTGTCACGGGTTAGGGCTGGGCTGGGCTGGCCACTAAACGCAGACAGACGCTCTCTAACCCCCCCCCTTCCCCCCAAAATGGGAAAGAAAAAGGAATGAGGCAGAGAGACTTACGGGTTAGGAAAGAAAAACTAGAACAGCTTTAATGAAACAATAATGGAAATAGTGAAATGATAAAAATAAAGAACTATATACATCTCTGTGTAAGCCCAATATTGAACCTGATTTCCCCCCCCCCACTGATAGCAATCCCCAGTGATGCTGCAGAGCTGGTGGCACCAGGGAAGCCTCTGGCTCAGTGGCAGCAGGGAGCTGGGTAGTTGGATTTGGGAACTCAGAATCCGAATCAAAAGCAGGAGATGGGATGGAGTTCTCCATGGACACCGGCCATTGCAGAAAGAGAGACAGAAACTCTCATGATCACTCACTTTATACTAAATGTGATGTATATGGAATGGAATACTCTTGTTGGTCACCTCACCTGCCTATTACTCCCTGGAGGTGCAACCTATTACTTCCTTGTGCCCCCCTCTTACTACCCGGCACCCCCAGCATGGCGCACAAGAGCCAGCAGTGGCCTTGGTCACTATAGGAATAAGTATAAGCAAGAGCCTTTCTACATACCAGTCCCAGGCAGTGACTGTAAACATCAGGTGTTATCACTGCTGGTAGCACACACGGTCTGCAAAAACGTGCTGCTGACTTCAGAACGTGCAGCCTTTTAGAAGAGACTGAGCTGGAAAGTAGAAATCACTGAACAGAATTGACTTTGTTTAGTCCAGACCAGGACACCTGTGTACTTCTTCAAACACTGCATGGCTGTTAAGCACGTGGAACTGAAATGATGATTCTTGAGAATGCAATATCTGCAGTGGCTTGTGTTTTGTTTATCGTCAGAAGTTTTAGCCTTTTGAGCTGATCTCAGTGAACGGAATGGTTGTGGGGTGGGATTATATCATTATTATTTCATGTCGGAGACACTAGTGTAACGAAACATTAATAGGAAAATGTAACAGCAATGCATTTAAAATTGTTCCTAATTTTCACGAAAATAAGTTTTCTTTATCTACATCAAAATCAGAAGTCTGATAAACTTGGAGCGTTCAGAAAAACATATTTATTAAGTTGCGCAAATAAACTTAATCTATGGATCTTACTGCTTTTTTTTTTGTGCAAGAAAATAATGTACAGTAGTGTAAGATGATTTTAAATTGGTATAGCCACACTGCCTTGTACTGCTTGCTCTAAATTGGTAGAACAATTTTTTGTGTATTTGAGCTCCCACATCTTGATTTTTTTTTTTTGGTGACAAAATCTTACAGCAGTGCCTAGATAAAAGTTGAACTTGAATCCCCAGATGATGCAATATATCTGTGACATAGTTAAATTTGAATTTTCCTTTATTCTGCACAGATTTGCAAAAGAAATGTTGACATTTATTTTGCTGACATTCATCTACGACCTTGTATTTATTGCACTGGGTAAGAGGTTGAGACAGAACTGGCCTCTTTGTGTTCTTGCTGTCTGAAGGCCATTTCCATGAATTTAAGAGCAGCATTAATTCAGTTTGTCAAGATCTGGTCCTTCTTAGCTGGAGGATGACTAGTCTGATGACCGAGTGAAGAGAGAGACTTACACTAAATTGTGTTGATGCTTGTTACTGCCACTGGAGGCTACTGGTGTGTGTTTGGAAACATTGCAGGAGCTTTCCAAAAGCCAGAGGATATTGGGTGCTGATTCACAACTGCTAATATCAGCTGTAATTTTACTGTAACTCATAGATGTGACTGTTAAGGAGTCTGGTGCCAAAGGTTTCCAGAAGTATCAGTCTTGCAATGCTCTGGATTAGGGTAGTGAGGAAACAAGTCTCTCTGGAGGGCTTACACCTTGGTTTCCCCATCTTCACTGTACCTGTTATCGTCATTACTTAAATTACACCTTTTATCTGTTTTGGTTTGGTTTTTGCCTAGAATGCTGGCAGGCTTGGGCGCTGGTGAATGAAGCTAATCTTGGTGATCTCTTAACCTTGACGAATGGTATGTGCATCTCGATTGTATTCACTTGGCACATGGATTTAATTTGCCTTGTTTTACTCATCAGGAACTTGTTTCCCTTCCTTGAAAATGATAAAAGAGGTCTGAGAAGCCTGTTAGCATTACAAGGGAAAAAAAAATGTGATTGTTAGTTTCCTCAGGTACTGGACCATGGACTCTCACCTGGGTTTGTATGTTTGTACATTTGTGGTTTGTGTGTGTGTTTGTGTCCAGTGAAGAGAGTTTCAGCTCCTAAGCCCTGATGAACCTGATCTGACTGCAAGAAAAGCTGTCTCCTGCAGGATTCTGCTTGCTGTAATGCCCTGGCATCCTTTGACCTCAAATAACAAAGAGAAATCTATGTATGTGTTCCGTAAGCATGTTATCTCCAACCGCTTTGAAAGCTACGTGGGAGATTTTAGTGTTTAAATCACCTGCTGATCTGTGAAAAAGGCTAAATCTTCGCGATGCCTTTCTGCCTCAAGTGTGTCATTGCACACCAAGTTTTTCCCCTTTGTGGGAAGGGAAGGGGAGAGGGAGGGAGAAGGGGAGCAGAAGAGAAAGCGTGAGAGTGTGTGTCGTGTCAGCTAGCTACTCACTTGCACATGTATATGCAAATGCATGACTTTTGTGTAAGTTACCAAAAACAGCTGCTTTTTTTAGTAGGGCACTTGCTAGCGTGCTTTGTTAGCTGTAGTTCACAGCAACACGTTGCTTTTAATATATTTCAGCAATTATCTCTTTCATCACTGAAGTAAATTCGATTCTAAATTGAAATGCAGATTACTGAAGTTTGTGCTTGCATTCTATTTTATTTCAGGAAGTGATGTGTTTGACAGAGATGGTGTACAAGAAGCCAAACCTGAACTGCAGCATCTTCTTACAGATGACAACACTGCAAACTCTGTAAAAGATTCTCACAGGTCAGTGTATTCAATATTTTATTTCAGCTCCTTATTTAACATACTCTTTAGTTCATTTGGGAGAGATTTTAACCTCTCTCTTGTATTTCTAAAGTCCACATTTTAAACCTAGTTTTGAATCCTGTCTGTTTTCAAATTGTAAATATTGTATATATGTGGAAAACCTAAGGTTTTGAGTAGATTTTTCTAGTTTACCACAAGATGTTGCAGAATAGAACAGGGCATTAGGTTGTGAATAAAGATCCATAAGCATTACCAGGATTATCAGGGTTAGGACTTGACAGTTTCTGAGTTCAGTCCTCAGGTTTTCCCAGACTGTGCAGATTATCAGGCACATCACTTAGCCTTTCAGTATTTAGCACCAGGTTCTGATTTGGAAGATGGGGGTAAAGATATTGTTCTTTTTTTTTCATTTTTTTTTTCTTTTTCTGTTCTTTCTGCGTTTTACTATGTACGTTCTTTCGGGGAAGAAGCTGTTCCTTTTTTTTTTTTTTTTGTATACCACTCCATATGTCTTCATAGAGGGCCAGTTTAGCTCACTCGGTTGAGCGTGGTGCTGAAAGGACAAAGGTCACAGGTTCGATCCCCGTTCGGTCCTCATGTGTTGCCTGATCTAGCTGAGAGGCGTCCCTGCCCATGACAGGAAGGTTGGATTAAATGATCTCTAAGGTCCCTTCCAGCCTAGGCCATTCTATGATTCTATGATTCATGTGGTGTTAGGACGGTAACACAATGTGAACAGTGATTTAGTGAAACCCTTGGTCTTCTAGCAATGGGCTGTTTCTTTCCTGCACTAATGATACTGAGCCACTAAAAACCAACATCTTACTGATTGTCTAAGATGCTACTCTCTCTTCTTTTTTTCTTTTTAATTCCAAATAGCAAAAAGGAGGAGACGGAAAAAACAGGTTCAGGGAGTAAAGAAACGTCTAGTGAAATTCAAGATTTAGCTTTAAACCTGCACTATCAGAACCACAAGTGCTCTAGTGCGTGTCTTGCCAACAGAGCAGCGGGCTCCTACAAGGGTGAAAATCCTCTCAAAATACCAATCCTGTTTCACTTCCAAAGACGCCATGCAAAAGCAGACTGCCTTTCAAAGTCCCTGGATGTGAATTATAAAGCTCCTTGCGGTCGAAGTCTGAGAAGCTTTCAAGACGTGCAAAATTATTTGTTTGAAACGGAGTGCAATTTCTTATTTGTCGATCACTTTTCCTTCAACACATACGTCCTGTTGGGCAGGAACACTGCAAACCCTGAACCTCTGGTGTTTGATGTCGATATTAGCGACGGAGCCGAGTCTGTACCCGTTTCCTTCTGTAATGATCTCGACCGTGCGAGACTGCCTTATTTCAAATACCGGAGGGCGTCGTGGCCGCGTGGATATTGTCTCAACAATTTCTCCAGCATGTTTGTTGATTCATGTGACTGCACGGACGGCTGCATTGATAGGTAGGGAGAAAAATCTAATTAATCCCCAGAGAAGTGACATGTGATGCCTCAATGTAGGCTGGTGGTGTAAACGTGAAGGCTTGTGGGACCAAACAGTGCTAAATATCGAAGAACCGACACTGTTGGAATGTCTGTGGTCGTTGTCTTGTGCCGTGTTCTGTGCTGACTGACACCACCGTGTCCTTGTCTCCTCCAGAACTTGAATGCTCCTACCCATCCAGCCTCTGTTGTAGGGAAGGAGGCGCTCAACAGGTGGATTATTGTGTTCCTTTCCCTTTCTTCCCAAACTAGCAGTGCTTCTCCTGCCGGTGGAGCTGGCAAGCAGATCTTGTGTCTTTAGGAAAGGAGTGGGGAAGGGAGAGAGTCTTGTGCCAGCAGAGAAAAGGCTTATTTTCCTGGCAGGCAGGAAAGGATCCTGTGTGATAACTTCTGCTGCAGCTCCTGTTGTGGGATTGTATCCCAGGGATGGGACAGCCTGGAGAGATATCAGATCATTTGAAATTTAGAAGGTTGCTGAGGGCAGAGGAAGGAACATCTCCAGTCATAACATCTACTTTCCATCCTTCCCTTTGTCTGAACAGAAGCTATAAAACCCTGTGGTCACAGAACATATTTATGTTCTGAAGCATTCCAGTGGTGTTGCTCATTGTTGTCTTTTTCTAATGCCTGGGAACTCTGGGCTATGTAATACTCTGTGGGAACTTGCCACAGTTAACATGTGTGAGTTGGCTAATAATTTTGGCCGGTTGCTTGAAGGGTGTTGATCTTTGACCTGTTCTCTGCCTGTACGTGTTACTTGGTGGTGAATCTGTTCTGTGTTCTTGATAGCTCAGGCAGCTGCATGTGCTGGTGTGCAGTATAATTGCCCGTGACCCAACAAAAGCTTAAAATCACAGCCCAGTATAATGAAGTTTCAGTTATTCAGTTATTCATTTATTTAGTTCCATCTGAGTGGTGGGGAACAGCAAGCATGTAGCATGTTGTGCCTTTACACTGAACTCCCGCAAGAGTTGAGAAGCTGTTGGTGTGCACTTTGAGGATTCAGGATTTGGTCTGTTGCTGTTTGCATGCTTGCTGTGGGTCTTTGGAGTTGTCATGACATGAGATAGTGAAGACCAGTGTTATTGCTTGAGTTCTGCACTCTGCAGCGTGAAATTCTTCACTTCCTGGGGGCAAGGGAGGGAGAGGAAGGTAGTGAAGTAGTGACAAACAGGCCAGTATGCTGTGCCAGAACAGGTGATGCTCATTCAATTCAGTTAATACATTTGGCAATGTCCTGCTTATAGTAAATTGCTGTTGTACTTCAGCTGTTTGTATGTACCTTTTAAGGAGCTTGACAGAAGAGTGGGGTTGGGGTGGAGAGAACATGTTTACTGTAAAGCATGCACAGCCACACAAGAGGCAAAGAGAAGGGCAGGGTGTCTGAAATGGCCTTATGGATTAAAAGGAGGGAGAGGGGATACAAGTACATATAAAAATCATAGAAAAAATGTGTATGTATAGTCAAATACATAAATTACCTAGATTTATGTTTGATTTACGCTGCCCCAAATACATTCTGAGATGTTCTGCTGTTATTTTTTTAGGTCAAAATGTGCGTGCCTACAGCTGACTGCAAAAGGCTGTAGTAAAATTTCTCTCTCAAGTAGTAAAACATCCTGTGGATACAGTTACAAAAGACTGGAGGGACCTGTTCCTAGTGGGTAAGAAAGATTGAGCTATTGTTATTTTATTTGTATGCTCTTATTTTAATCCTGTAGCCTAACTGCTGCAGAGCTAAAGTAACTACGGGTTCTGGATTACTGAAGCATTTAGTCACAAATTTACAGATCAGGATGATAAAAACTAGTTAACGTGACTTGAGTAATAAGAGAAATAGTGTTTGCCCTTTCTCTTTCTTCAGCTCCTGTGGATTAATGTGTGACCTGGGGAAGGTGCTGGTAACCTCATGTGTTGAGGAGAGGAGTTGTGCTCAGTAGTTTTCTGCAGTGGCCAAGGGCTGAACCCACGGGCTTAAGGAACCCCTTTCAGTCCGTTGTTGCTGCGTGATACTAGTTTATGGTTAAGGTGCAGAATTAAAGCTACCAGTGAAACTAGAAGCAACTAGAAAAAAAAAAAAACCAAGCATGATTGTGAATATTTTGTTAAATCCTAAAGCTCATGACAGCTACAGTGAGGCCCAGGCAGACAGATTGTTTTTGCTAAAATCTGTTCCACCAGAGAATGAGATGCTTCACAGGGATTTTTGCTTCTCTGTGATTAACTCCTATAAAATACAAAGGTAGCATTTATTTTTCCTGTCTCCTTATGCCAAAATCTGGCTGTGAGACTTTTAAAAATTGATGAGTCAGCAGTCAAGAAAGTCCTGAGCTTGCTGCACAATCCATTTTAGCCAGAGTCTTTATTGTTTCAGTCCACTGCCTTAATTGATGGAGGGAAATGAAGAATAGCAACTTCGTTTTGGTAATACCTTCTTTCATATTGTGTTTTGTTTTGCTTTCTCTTGACAGAATTTATGAGTGTAGTGTGTTGTGCAGGTGTGACAAGATGATGTGTCAGAACAGAGTTGTACAGCATGGCGTTCAGGTCAGGCTGCAAGTGTTCAACACAGAGAGGAAGGGTTGGGGCGTCCGCTGCCTGGATGATATCGACAAGGGAACGTTTGTTTGTACTTACTCAGGTAACAGAAGGGCACCTGTAGCATAATTCTCCCTGTACCCTGGAGCTTTTTGGAGAACCAAAGTGGGAAATACAGGGTTGAAAGGGAAGGGAGTCGATGTGATCTTGCAAGACAATCAAAGGGACAAAAGAACCCTGAACAACCCGGCGATGTCATGGTGCCAGACAAACAGTGGAAACACTCTGGAGCAAAGCCTGTCTCAGACTGTTGATTTTTTTTCCCCTCACAGGTCTGCACATCCTATGCCAGGGCAAGGTTTCCTTCAGTATAAATGCATTCATATTTTACTTTCCCAAATAATGTTCTTGTATGTGTTTTATGTAAGTTTGAATGGCAATAGTGAGTGTGAACCGTCTTAGCAAACATTTTTGACAAAGAAACCCTTTTCTTCCAGGCAGACTGATGAGCAGATCTGAAGTTCGGGCATTGGGAGATGCTGGTCAAGAGCTAAAAGAGAAGAGTGCTGTGAATGATGAGAGAGACCATGGCTTTTTTTCCAAAAAAAGAAAACTCAGCACTGCTTGTTCAGACTCTCTGCTTACACTAGTGCAGACTGGCAAAAATGACATTTTTGAGAAGGAGGAATCTTTGTCTCAGACTGTGGATAATAAAAATAAATCAACCCTGTAAGTTTACCAAAGCAAGCTTAAGCATAACAAAACTAATATTCTGCTATTCTAGAAAGTCCTTTGTAAAACTTAAGGTAGAACTGAATGTCCTCAGCTAACAGTGTTTTGGGGTTCTTTTCTTTCTCAACGTTTTTGTTAATTCTTGATTATTTCTTCTGGTGGAATAGAGTTTCTCCACTATATTGGTTTTACTTACTGTATGTACCACTTGGCTTTTTTTAGAAATCCGATTCATCCGCTGAGTGTACTTAATCTGTCCAGGACATTAATCAGTATGCTAATTTGAAAGAATTAGTGAAAGATACTTGAGATGTATGATTCAAAGATACTTCATGATTTGATAACAAATTAGACAATAACTATTCTCTCCTTTTCTCCCAGTCTCTAAATCTCTTGTTCATTGTAACACAACCTTTCCTACTACGAGTCGTAACCTTTCCCATCAAGAGGCTGACAACACCTCACTTTTGCAGTGAATTATGCAAAAGTTCTGGTTCTGTTTTCATTATACAGTCAGGTTGTCAGGATTGCTAAAATAAAATTACTGCAAAATAACCACATGGCTCTGCCAATAACATGCTGTAGTCTTTTCTGAAGGAAGGTATGAGCTTGTTTCCTTAAACTTTGTTCGTTGTGCTGCCATGTGACTTTGTAAACACTTCTTTTGTACTACCCATAAATGATTGCAAGTTCTTGCTCATCTCGTAGCGGAAGATTATTGTGGATCTTTAGGAAGCGCCAGCAAAGTGCAAGTGGAAACTTTTTAAAATATCTGCTGGTATATTCCCACTTGAATTTCAGTATATTTGGAAACCTAATGAATTCGTAATTTTGCAAATTTCGTAATTGTCAGCAATCAGCTAGATTTTACTTCTACTAAGTGCTGTTACTAAAAATTGCCGTGACGCACAGCTTTAAAGCTGCATTTACTGTGCAGCTACCTTAAATCTCATGAATTCCTTTTCCAGAGAATAAAAATGTTTCGCATGTGGGCTGTCTAGAAAATATGACAGACACAAATACTGTTATTCTTCCTTTTAAAAAAGGACAATCAAGCTGAACTGAGAAACCTTTGAGAGGACATCAGTGTGCTAAGCTTGACATACCATTCACCAAAGCAGAATGCTGTTAAAAGGACAAACAATGCAGTCATGTAATAATGTCATGAATTCTTGTGGCTACACACCTTTTGGATATACAGGGGCTTAAATCTTAGAGCCTTAAAGACTACCATTTGGTGCCATTGGCAGTAGCCCAAAAAAGTACCATGACTTTTGTGATGTGAAAATGGATACAAATGTTTTATGTTGATATTTTTTTTATAAGGGCTGCTATTTATTGCTAGACATTGTGCAGACAGTAAGATTCGTTTTGAAACGGATGTCTGTTTTCTACTCTGAACATAATCCACACGAATATGATTTTAGATATTTTGAATGTATGTGCCAGATACTGCTTCCCATCCTTCCTCAGCCTTCTCCTGTGAAAGAGTGAGGAGAGTATTTTCTATACCTGCCTTATATTGCCTGTCTTCAGCTCTATCCACTGACCCAACAATATATTTGCTTTCCTGTGCGAAAGCTGCACTGTCAAAGCTTGAAAGTGATAGCAGGAAAAAGGTAAAACTGTTTGTAGGTGCTCTCTTTTGAGATGATCTGGTAGAATCGTAGTAAAACAACAGGGAATTTGGTTCTCGGCAGGAGAACTGGGAAAGGACGTAAAAGCAGCTGCTGATCTCTCAAAGAAGTATTACCAGCTGTTTGTTTGCAAATACTATGGAGAACCTAACCGAGGTCCTCAGTTCTTAAAGGCAAAATAGTCACAGAACCTAAGGTGAGACCAGACTGCAGGCTCTGGTGTGTTCTCCGTAAACTTGAGACCTTTAGAGAAATGTGTGTTGTGTGAGTTGCTTACGGGCCTTTTTGTCTTTCATGATTTCCTTTTGACCTTTTTGTACAGGGTTCATCCAAGGAATTTAAGTATTGAACCCACAAGAAGGCCTGGAACTAGAACAGTTGTTTTTCATAATCGCCAGCTGAAAATGGTAATAAGTGGCTTTAATATATTCATTTTTCACTGTACTGAATAGGTATGTTAATTCTGACCTTTTCATCTTATACATTTAAATAGTCCTAATGATCTTTCTTCGTGAGATTGTGTCACGCTGTGAGCTCAGCTGGCACGCTGGAAGCTATAGCCCATCCCTTCTCTATTATCAACATGTTTCTGAGACCAGCACTAATGATCTCACAGCCTTCCCTTCTCCACCTTTCACTTCAGTCTTGAGTCTTAAGAAATCATTCTCACCCTCCACCCCGGTTGTATATGACTGCAGAGTTAGGGGGTCGGAGTGATAATATTTTTGCGATGTCTTCCCAATTAATGACATAGCAGGGAGAGAAAAAATCTCACGAGTTGAAGGCCGTTTTCTCATGCAGTGGCACAGTTGGGAAGATTCTGAGTGTAAGTGTTGCCTGCAAATATGTGCTAAGGAGGGAAACTGAAGTAAACTTACTCTGTAGGTTTTATTGGCTTCACTGCAGTCAATTAATGAGTGTGGGATGCTCATGCTAACGTCTGGCAGTGTTGTCCATTCTGGAGCTGCCATAACTGATTGGCTTTTGTGGTGGGAGTGGAATAATCCAGCCACACCTGTTCATTTTATTGAAACTGTGTAAAAAGCATGTTTGGGCTTTGGTTCAGCGCCTTACATAAATATGTTTAAATTCTGGTGAAATTGGTAGGATTTAGGCACTTATTTAAAGGTTTTATTGAGTGGGGAGCTGCTTACAGGTTATTCTGAAGGATAATTTGAATTTCGGTTAACTGTTGCATTGCAGTAGAGGTATGAACTTTTGAAACTCAGCCATAGCTATGCATCACAGTAGGTTTGAAACTTGAAACCTAGACTCCTAAAAACAACTCGCTACCCTGTGTTGACCCACAGTTGTATACAGCAACAACACATCACAGTCTTTTCATTACCTTTTCTTCTCTTTAAAGGAAAATGATACAGTGGTGCACAGTGCGAGCTCAGATGAAGATCACAGTTCTCAGATTCATCAGTCAAGCAAAACAAAACTAACCAGTGGAACGAAGAACAGAAAAGAAGGTAGGTTTGCAGAGCTTTAAATGCTGCGCTCTTGGTATGTGTCCCCTCAGGTGATAAACATAAAATGCAGAAAGTGATCTTTGGAAGTGGGGCAGGCCTGTTTTCGGAGCAAAATGATGTTTTCCGTGTAACGCTTAGTCTATCTTAAGAGAGGTCAGCGGTGCAGAAATAATCGCTGCCTTGCATGATACAACATGTTACAGGGCAATGTTTTGCCTGCAAAGTTGATCCTGGGATGTGTTGAACAGTCTCGGCAGCAGCTTTTCAGATATAGGGCAATTGTGGGAAAGTCGGTGTTGCAAATCGTACTGTGTCACACCCAATACGTGTTCCAGTCAACAAAAATTGAACAGGATGTAGTGCAGGGGTGGGGGGACCTCAAGCTGGAGAGGCAGTGTGGAACTGATTGCTGTCTGCATGTGCATCTTGTTTCTGTCTTAATTACAGTTTCTGATTCTCTCAGGAATTAAGGTGGAAAATGGTAAAATGCTGTGTGGGGGAAGTCAAGCTGGAGTGGGATTTGAGAACAACAAGAGGCTTGAGTCGTTCACAGGAGATTTGAGCAAGTGCTTTAGGCACCTCACGGGGAAGCAAGTCAGTTGTGGGAGGATTGATGAGAGGCCTGGAAAAGGGCAGTTGTGTTATAGCCTTGGAAATAGCAAGGAAGCTGCGTACAATTTGGAGGACGAAGCAGAGGAGGGGGAATAAGAGTTCAGGGCCAAGCAAGGGAAAGGCTTCAGCCTTAAAATGAACTTAAAAAATAACTTAAGTGTCCATTGACAGAATGCTCTCAGCAGCAGAAGGAAGAACATCCCATGGAAATTGGACAAACTGAGTCTTCTGGCCTGGACAGTGCGGAATGCAAAAAGAAGAGACTTCAGGATGTTGATTGTAGCAAGTCAGGTGTGCTGGATGGCACGAATGTTGTGAGGCCATCCAAAAATGAACCACTAAAAACTGACCGGAGAGAGGAAAATCACAGGCAGTCGAAACAGGATACGTTTTGTGAGGAGGCTGATGGTGACGGGACGCTTGGGAAGAATGCTAGTGAGGAAAATATTTACGTACTGGATGCCACAAGAGAAGGAAATGTGGGTCGTTTTCTTAATGTAAGTAAGAAGTTACGTGTGTTCTCATAGTTGCCTTAGCTTAAATAAATTATGTATTTGCATAAACTAGAAAGCTTTTGTGCATAAACCGTGTATGTGGTAGGTACATGACAAGGCAGGCTGTGTCATGCTCCCTACGCTCTGAAGTGACAGAACAACAGGTTGAGTCACGTCGGCTGTTAGTGCCTCCATAAGATGATACCGGATATGTACTGGCCGTAGTTTTTGGCGCCGTTACGTTCCTGAGTGAAATAATCCCCAGGAGTGGGTGACATCTTTCTCCTGAATTTTCAAACAGCCTTTTTGGGGGATCCAGAGAGCAAGTGATACATTCCGTTGAAGTGCGAGCCTTCTCCCACCCTCGCTTTTTGGTTCACAGCCCATTGTAAATTCTAGCTTGAGCTGAGTTTAGCGTAAGTGCTGTGATCTTGTAGGAAGCTTCTCTGCCCTTCAATCATAGGTTCAGAAAGTGGTCTGTCACACTGTGCATTTATCTGCTAAGTCTCTTCATTTTGACTTGCTGAGAAATGGCAGTGAGTTACCAGGTGCCTCCAAGATGAATGTTTCGTAGACACGTCTGCGTGTACTCTGCAAGTAACTTCTCTTGATTGGCATGAATATGTATCTTATAGAAAAATCCTTGCATGTATTTAAGCTGCTCTTCATTGCAGAGGTAAGATGGTGTTAGGATTAGCAGTGCATCTTCCTGAAACTTTTCCTCTGCATCCACGGCTGTTCACGTGTTCCTACGTGCATCGGAATTACCTTTCATGTCTCCTATCTCTTTGCCAGCACTTATGATCATTTAACCGTGTGTGATCATTTAACCTATTGCTTACTCCTTAGCACTGCTCCCCTGGCTGACAGCAAGATAAATCTGTCACATGCTGATTATCTGTGGTGCATCTGGAATCCGAGGTGAATTCCCAGTATACATTTCTGGAGGACAGCTTGATAAAAGAACTTGGTTTTCCTAGGCAAAAGTACTTTCACAATATGGTGGAAAAAACACTTTAGAGAGACATGGTTACTGCAAAAATAAGTGGCAGTGGCACTGAGTGATAGAGATTCTGTGTGGGCTGGAAAGAGGAAGGAAGCATCTACCTTTACTAGTGACAAATATCTGACACAAAATAAGTTCTTCCACCAACGACGAGGTGTTTCACTGTTTCTAATTCAAATACTCTGTTTTACAGCACAGCTGCTGCCCAAATCTCTTTGCACAGAGCGTATTTGTAGAGACTCACAACAGAAGTTTCCCGTGGGTGGCGTTCTTCACAAACAGGTGATTTTTTTGAAAGTTTAATGTTGCTCATTTGAGGCACTAGAGGAAAAAGCAGTGCTTAGTTATTAGGAAACAATAATGCTAAAGGAGGGAAAATGCTTCGGTCATGAAACCATAAAACTACCTTCTTATTGGTGATTTCTTATTGTGCCCTAAGGACTGAATCAAAGCTGTTTGTTATCACTAATGAGTTTTTCTTTAGTTTTGCACTGAAATGTAAAGTGCGGTAGCTTAATTTTGATGCATCCATTTCAGTGATATCTTCAATGGAAAAATAGGTTTAATTCAGGATAATCATTCTGAAAGCCAAGATTCACCAATCCCAGTGTTTTGTCTCGAGGAATGGCCAGCAGATCTGAGTCCCATAGGACAGGATTGGACCCTACAAGGTTTTAAGGCTGAGACACTTTATGGGCCAAACAAACTGGCTTCAGACCTTCTCTTCACGGTTACCAAGAGAAACAGGACTTTGTGTAGCCCAGCGTGTCCTGGAAAGGGAACACCAGGATACTCAGAGGTGAAAAATACCTTTAAAAGCAAAAGATGTGGGTCTTCCAGACAGGAAAGGAGGTACAAAGAGCTGGTGTTCTTGGAGACACAAGAAGGTGTGAAAGATTAATGCATAAATGAAGCTTATGCACATGACAGTGAGAGTACAAGTGGATAACTTAGGGAGGAGAGGATTTGTTCCAGACAAAGTAACCCCAGGCAACGCTGATCCTTTGTGGAGCTTTGCAATCCTGGTCCGTATTGGCACAGATGCTGTGGATTGCACTGTGAGGAGGGCTTCCAAGAACTGTGAAGACCATATGTTGAAATACATTAGATAAAAGATATGTTTTATTTAGCTAGAATCTTTCTTGCTCAGGTACTCAGTAAAGAAATGTGTAGTGGGGACAGAGACCAGTAGAGAGAGGTCATCATGGTCCGTAGAAGACGCTTAGGGAAGAAGATTGTTGAAGGAATGTTACCCTGGCTGGCCCTCTTGCTTTTTGGCAATTGCCCTTGTACAACTTCCCTACATTGAGGTCATTGAGCTTAACTGTGTATCTTCCATGGATTTGTCTGGTCACCTTTTTATTTGTTTTACATATCTGGCCTCCAGAACATCCTAAGGCAGCAAGTCCCAGGTTGCATTTATGTGTTGTTTGAAAAGGGACATCACTAGATGTCTCGTATATTGTACCCAGTGAGAAATATCAGAGAATTACTCTCTTTTTTTGTAATACATTTTTTTTGTATTTTCTCTTAGTTGTCCCTCATCATCTTAGTCTTAGGTATTTAATTTTGGACAATGAATTTCCTATCTTTGAAATTTCTTCCATGTACTGTCAGAGCGGCTGGTTCCTGAAAAGCGTGTGTTTAATTCTGAGTCTTAGGCTTTGTGCACATAGTGCACTTGCATTAAAACATAGCTTGTTGGACCCAAGATGATAGTCTTCATCACCAGTTTATCTAGAGATCTGTTCAAACCTCATTGATGCACTGTACATAGTAAAAATAACAAAACTATATTCTCATGTAGTTATATTCACTTAGTGTTTTCTTTTTTCTTTTTTTGTCTGATTTTTTTATTTCCCAGAATTAGCCTCGAAGCAGGTTGTTTAGGCTGTGACCCTATCACGCTGCTTTTCTCCTAGGTTGTGGGTTTTTGCACTCTCCATAGCACTGGTAGGCAAAGCACCATGCGTATGCCCAACAATCTACCTGTGTGTTGCTCCCTGCCCCCTATGATTTTGGGGTTTGCATGCGAGTCATTGGTGAAAAAACTTTAAGCGCAGCACGGTTTCATTTATTTCTAACAAATTGACCAAGTGTTTTATTTCTTAGGCATGTGAAAGCTGGAACCGAACTCACATGGGATTATGGTTACGAAGCTGGAAGCATGCCAGGGACAGAGATTTCCTGTCAGTGTGGAGTTCAGAAGTGCAGGAAAAAAATCTTATAGGCAAAACTTTCCTACTGTCAACACATCATGTACTTGGAGATTTATATACTGGAAATGTGTCGTGGTTCACCGACTGAGTGAGGAGGAGAGCCCAGAAGGAGCAGTAGGCAGAGCCTCGTGGAGTTGAGATAAAAACAGTTTGTTTTAATGATGAACATAAAGGATAACAGTAACAGCAAAATAAGAGTAGTGTTTAACCAGGTATAACGCGAGTAATATGTAACGCGGACGTCTCACCACCCGGAACCCAGCGATGGAGCAGAAAGGTGAAAAGGAGACAGAGAGACCCCTGTCCCGGCCAGCTCCCTCTGTATACCCCGAGCATGATGTCATGATGATATTGAATATCCCCTTGGCTAGTGACTAGTTTGGTTCGGCTACCCCGGCTATGCCCACCTCCCAGCCTCCAGTGAAAATTAACCCTGTCCTAGCTGAACCCAGTACAAAAGGACTGCTACACAGCAAACAGTACGCATAAGTCTGTGGTGCTAATTATATGAAACTAAAATGCCTTTCACCTAATAATTTTTTTAATTTACACTTAGTGTCGCTTTTATAGTTTACAGAATTAGAACAGTTTGTCATGAGAACAGACGTCAGACTTTCCCTAGCTAACTTCTGTGCTCCTAGTCCTTTTTTAGCCCCTCCCTCTCTTTTCATTCTCAAGCAAAGCTCACAGTGCTCTGGAAGAGCTCCTGCTTCTGTGCCATCTGCAGCAGAGACGTGACTGACACAGAGCAGTGGTTAGTTCGTGTTTTCTGTGTCCTTGCACAATGCTGAGGGAGCAAAACTTGTGTTTCTGAAACTCATGGTGAATGCAAGTCTGTCTTTTGGGGGGCGAAGAATTATTAAAATGTACCTAAACCTTATGGGTCCAGTGGAACGAGTAGTCTTGAACAGAGGTGAGATTAATCTGAAATTTTGCAGAGTTGTGTTCGTGCTACAAAGTGAGCAGGGCAAGTCCTGCTGCTGTAAGAGAGAAATGACTGGGTTTTGCTGGGATGCATCGCTCTCCATGGTTGTGACATGCAGAGAAATCCTTGAGAAATCCAGTGCGCGTCATTTCAACGCTGCATATATAATGTAGTGTGGGATAGGTGGGCCATGGAAGTTATTGCCCTGTGGTCTGTTGGTAAAAGGGAAACAAGCGACATCAGGTGACACCGAGCACAGAGGCAGGAGGCGGCTCTGAAATGGAGCGAGAGAGGGGTGTGCAAGTGCGTAGATTTTGAATGTGTTGGAGCCTTGTGCAAAGAAGGTGGTGTCACAGACAGGTGATTTTGGTTGCTTGAAAAAAACACTGCCAAAGGTATCAGTAAAAGTTGTTTTATTGAAGTTAAATACTGTAAAATGAGAGTTAACAAAGTTCGATGGCAAGGTTGACTCTGTTACTTACCACAAGGGAGATGATAATGACTCAGAGTTACCAGTACAAATCTAGTGCACTATGCTACAAGGTTATTTGTAAAACCAGTCACTTACCAAAGCTCTGCAGCTGATAAGGGGTCCCTCAGCCTCAAGGAGTAACCTTGAGAGGTGTCCCAGCTTGACGGGAGATCAGCACTGTGCAGCAACTGCTTGGCCAGGAGAGCTCAGTGGCAGCTCACTCGGGCTGTCAGATTTATGGACTAAAGTGGTTGGCTCGTAGTCAAGTTACCTGCGATGGAAAAGATAAGTGTGAGACTCCCTGTACCCACAACTTGCTTTGTTCCTTGATAAATGAGTCTTGGAAGAACCAGCTGCTATTGAGGTGTTGATCACATGACTGGTGTTCCGGTTCACAAGCCCTTATGCACTGAGGCTCAACGTGTCACCCTGTTCCTGCGTGGGTTTTCAGAGAACAGGTTGGATCTAGAGAAGTTCTTGGCCCAGTTATGGCCGAGGCCTTGGCTTCTTTTGGAGACTGAACCAAGCTACTGCTAATTTGGTCAAGGGCATCCATCGCCAGCAGATCTAAAGCTGGCCCTGCCATTCACCTGACCTTTGCTTCCTGAATTTGTGGGGGCCGTAAATGGCAGATCATGAATTGTCTTGTTAGCATTTGCTCGGCTGTTAGCAGATTTTGTTGCTGGATTTCTTGTTTCACAGAGCAGAGAGAACTACTATTTGCAAGCGCTAGTGAAGATTTAGGCAGTCGTCTATGAGCATGAGACTGCCATGGCTGTGGAGTAGAGATTTCAAGCCTACAGCTAAGAGAAGCAGGAGCCAGTTCTCATCCCTGAGGCCACGAGGCAGTGGATGGCTTATGTGCACATGGCTGAGGCTCAGTTCTCTTTAAATTGAGTTGCATCTCTGCTGTGTGACTGTGGACAAACATGGTACCTGTGGCCCTAAGCTGTTTTTTGGGGGTTTTTTTAGTTTGTTTTGGATGCTTCGAGCTTAAAAAAATGTGAGGTTTTGCTGTAACACGCGATGCTTTTGAATTTCTCAAGTCTTAGCATGCATGAGGAGTTTAAGCCTGTTAAAAATCGACCTTTAGCAGAGATAACAGACCTGTGTGAACCATTCTGCTCATGGCGAAACCTCAGCTTTTCTCTCCCACAGCCCCGTTTAAGAGCTTGACATATCCATCAAGCAAACCCCTCCTCAGCTTTCGTCCCAGTCGTTGCACTGCAGGTTTGTGTGTGGTTTCATCGTGCATCTTCAGGGGTAAATGCAGGAGAGCGGGGTTGGTGCAGTACCCCTTCAAACAGTCAGAGGCACCTGCTTTTGCCCTGATCAGTCCCCTTCCGCCTCTCTGTCACCGAGGAGCACCACCACGTTGGCAGCAGTCAGCATTCGGCTCAGTTGCTTCTGGAATATCTACTCAGGGAACGTGCCTTAGGATAACGTCATGCAATGTGAAAACCTCCAGAGACAAGCTGAACTTCTCAGCAAGCCTACTGGTGACCCTAATGGTATGAGACTTTTAGAGTGAGGATGTGGAAAAATGTCTGTCTCTAAGCTTTATGTGAATGTGAAAAAGCAGATTGATTAAAGCATCAAAGGAGCAAAAAAAGTGCATTTTATTGCTGTTGATTTTATTTCCCAGATCTGTGTTAGGATTTGCAGTACTGGGCTGCTGAGGAAAAGCTCTTTCTTGCTGAAGAAAGCAGACCTGATTTTTCACAAGGTAAAGCACTTACTTGCTCAGCACGGTCTGCACCTATCTGAGAACCTGCTGTCAGCATGAATTTTACAGTAGGTATGTGTACGAGATGGGGCTTTTCAGCTAGCTGTGATTATCAGGTCTTAAGACTGGTGTTTATTCATTCTCCTGCACATAAGGACACACTAGTTTTAGTGGCTGCAACCTAATTTCTAGTCCTCTTGTAGTTTGGTGCTTCCACTGTATCTGACGTATCGGACAAGAGCTCATAACCTATCCTCCTGCAAACTTAGCTTACTCTGTACATTTTCTGTCTGATTTTGTAATTTTATTAGAATGGCTTCTGCTGAAGGCAGCTGGCAAATATCTTCTGCAAATAATGGCTGTGTCATTTCAGTAGACACTGCAAGAGTGATCATCTGGACTTGTATTCAACTCAGCTATTGGTTCCTCTGCTTGCCCTTACACAGCTCAGAGGTGGGCGTATTTTTGAACTTAGTCCCTTGTGCCATCTGTGCTTTAGCACAGTATCTTGTAAAAGCACCAAGGGCAAGCACCAACAGAAGAATAGGTGGAAATTCCTGATGGGAATTGGTCACATTGAGGCGTGAAACCTCTAGAGCTCTGGAGATGCCCTGAAATCAGTTTCTATCACCTGCAGGAAACCGTCGGTTTTACAGTACTGATGTAGGACCAGCAGAGCGGAATTCTGAAACCAGTTTAGGCTTTTTCAGGGTGGTACCTTGTTCCTGTGAAATTGTGTAGATATTTCTGACTCTCTTACGGTGAGCAGGACGCTAAGCAGGACTGTCCCAATGGGGGAACCGTAGGGATGCGAGAACACGTAAGGGGTCCATGACCTACAGGGAAATAAATATTAGCACCCAAGGTGAGCATACAAATGCAAAGAGAGCTGAAGATCTCCTGTGGCACAGGTATAAAAGAAACTGGACTAGAGCACGTTACACTAATAATTCTATTTCATTTTTTAAAAAAATTGCTGAAAACCAATATACAGCCCCACCTATTTCAACAGAACTATATGCCTTTGTGGAGCAAGGGTTTGCAAGAGATCACAAGGGATTTGCAGTTGGTTTTCTTCCACAGAGAATTGGTTTTTCTGTGTTGAAGAACAGACTTGTGTTAGGAAAATATTCCAAGTTTAAGACTAAGGCAGCTGTTAGGGTGTTTGAATCCAGTCGACTTGTTCAAGTACCGTGTAGGTAATAGATTTGGGAAATGGTGTTGCATAGCAGCATCTGGCTGATAGATGCAATCTAATTACAAGCCTGAACTCAGGGGCTGCTCTTATCTCTGAAGTGCTGTCTGGGCAAGCGCAGAGGGATTTGGGAAAGCAGCTGGAATCACGCCAGGAGTGCTGAAAATCCAAGGCTGCTCTAGCCGGTAAATGAAACTGATCTTGAAAAGCTCTGTGTTGTGTTTGCTGTGGCCTCCCAAGGGGCTGGTGAGCTGTATGGGGGTGGAAGTCTTTAGGGTTTGTTTAATAATCTTACAGAACTTCACATAGGCCTAAACCTTGGTCTCAGTGGCACAGAGGTTGTGACGAGGTGGAGGTTGGTCTCTTCTCCCAAGTAACAAGCCACAAGACAAGAGGGAATGGCCTCAGGTGGCACCAGGGGAGGTTGAGATTGGATATTAGGAAAAATTTCTTCACAGAAGAGGTTGTCAAGCACTGGAACAGGCTGCCCGGTGAAGTTGTGGAGTCACCATCCCTGGAGGTATTTAAAAGACATGTAGATGAGGAGCTTGGTGACACAAGGTAGGGGTGCACATGGCATTCCCAGGTTAATGGTTGGACTCCATGATCTTAAAGGTCTTTTCCAGCTGAAACGATTCTGTAATTTTACCCTAAGCCTTGAGCCACTGATGTCCAAAGAACTTGCAGAAACCTTGCCCTTTCTGTGAAGCAGGAAGAGGAAATCTCTTGGTGGTGTGTGTGTTGTGTGACTGGCGGAGCAGCAAGCTTCTCCCAGTCTCACTTACCCTGTGCACTCAGCTGCTGTGAGCGTTGCTTAAGGTTTGCTGATGTGCAGCCATCATGTGAACATGGGCAGCTGGAAGGGACAAGCCCGTGTATCAACTGTCACCCTTACGAGCAGGGAGGCATCAAGGACGTTCAAAAGTAACCGGGAGGATGCAGGATTCCCGCTTTTCCTTTGGGAAACAGCTGCGTGGTGACGGCCACCGCGAGTGCGCGGCGCGGGTCTCGAACCCGCGGTCCCCCCACTCCCGCCACGCCCAAAGGCGCGGGGGAAGGGCCGAGGGCCGCTCCCGCACCACGTGACCAGGGGAGCGTCTCCACCCCCCTCCCTTCCGCGAGGAAGCCGCAGCCAATCAGAGCCCGGGAGGTCGCGCCACGCGGAGCCCTACTCCCCACTCCCCCGGCCCGGGCATCGGCGGGCGCCCACTGAGCATGCGCGGCGCCGCGGCTGGGCACGCCCACTTCCGCGCGGGACGGTTCTGCGGGGGTGGGGAGGGAGGAGGAGGAGGCGGTGGAAGGGGGTGTCGGTGCGGGCCGGGCCGTCAGGACGGGGGTGGATGGTTCCCGCCGACCCGCGGTAAGTCTCGCTGCGGGAACGGGGAACTGGGGCCCCCTCAGTGCCTCCCCTCTACCCCCCCCCTCTCCTGTCTCGGAGAATGGGCCCGGCTGGAGCTCGGGGCGGGGGGCCGGGCTGTGAGGGCGACCCCCGGTTTCCCTCAGCGGCCGCTGTCCTGAGGGCATCCCGCAGCGGGGAGGAGGGGCCCAGCTCGGAGCCGAGGTAGGCCCAGCCGGTGACAACTCGGCCTCGCTAGGCCTCGAAGCGGGAGGGCAGACATCATCACCCCGATAGGGCCCGGCCCGGCCCAGCCCCGCCTCAGAGCTCAAGTGTCTAAGTCGGTGGAGAGTCAATCTGTGTCCTTCTCCCTCAAGTTCTGCCCTGTGGCACTTGGTGGCCATAGCAAGATGGGAGCTGTTAAATCTGTGAAAAACGTCGCAGCTGTGACAATAGAATTCCAAGCATCTCCCACCTGGAATGCTGCATTCAGCTCTTGGGTCCCCAGTACAGGAAAGACACGGGCTTGCTAAGAGCGGGTTCAGCAAGGGCAAGTGTGAAGTACTGCGTGTGGGGAAGAACAGCCCCATGTATCAGTACAGCTTGAGGGCTGATGTGTTGGAGAGCAGCTCTGGGGAGAAGGACCCCGGGGTCCTGGTGGACAGCAGGCTGACCATGAGCCAGCGATGTGCCCTCACAACCAAGAAGGCCAATGGCATCCTGGGGTGCATTAAAGAAGAGTGTGGCCAGCAGGTCAAGAGAGGTTATTTGCCTCACTCTACTCTGCCCTGGTGAGGCCCTATCTGGAGTACTGTGTGCAGTTCTGGGTTCCCCAGTTCAACAAGGACAAGGAACTACTGAAGAGAGTCCAGCACAGGGCCACTAAGATGATGAGGAGACTGGAGTATCTACCATACAAGGAAAGACTGAGAGAGGTGGGTCTGTTTAGCTTGGAGAAGAGGAGGCTGAGGGTGCATCTCATCAATGCTTATAAATATGGGTGTCAGGAAGATAGGCCCAGGCTCTTCTCAGTGATGTCTAGTCACAGGACAAGGGGCAATGGTCACAAACTGAAAAACAGGAGATTCAACCTAAACATAAGGAAATACTTCTTCACTGTGAGGGTGACAGCACACTGGAACAGGCTGTCCAGAGAGGCTGTGGAGTCTCCATCTCTGGAGACTTTCAAAACCTGCCTGGATATGTTCCTGTGTGATCTAGTGTAGGTGAGCCTCCTCTGTCAGAGGGGTTGGACTAGGTGATCTTTCAAGGTCCCTTCCAGCCCCTACCACAATCTGTGATTCTGGGTCCAGAAGAGTGCCATGAAAACAGCCAGAGGGCTGGAACACCTCTTTTATGAGGCTGAGAGAGTTGAGATTTATCAGCCTGGAGAAGAGAAGGCTCTGGGGAGACCTGGCTATGGCCTTTCAGTATTTAAATGGGCCTGTAAGAAAGACTGAGAGAAACTTTTTGCCAGGCCTGTAGTAACAGAAAGAGACAGGTTTAGGTTAGACATAAGGAAGAATTTTTTTGTGTTGAGGGTAGTGAGGCACTGGAACAGGTTGTGCAGGGAGGCTGTGGACTCCCTCTCCCTAGAAGTGTTCAAGGCCAGGCTGGATGGGACTTTGAGCAACCTGGTTTAGTGGGACATGTCCCTGCCCATGGCAGGGGATTGGAATTGCATGATCATCAAGGTCCCTTCCAACCCAAACAGTTCTATGATTCCATGATCTTGTTAGTATGTGGGAGTTTAGATCTAATGAAGAACACTCCGGTCACTCTCATCATCTGGATCAGATGTGTTAACACATACTTTTCTAAGGAAAATGGATTTTTATATTCTTAAAATTATTTCCACTGTAGCAAGGGAAAGTTGACCAGAAAGATGCGTTTCTGTGTTTCTCTTCTGAAAGCCTTACAAAGACTGGGTGTGTTTATGCTGCTGATGACTTAGGGGAGAGGGAGGGGGTTGTGTAGGTCATGCCCAGTTAGTACACGACCAGCAGTGCTCTTCTCCGCGCAATGTGCAGATGGAGGGCAAAGTGAGGGTGGGATATTGTGTATAATTTCTTTCTTTCTCCCTACTTCAGTAGATCAAATATATACTGGGATGAAGAGGAGAGTAGGGCATTGGGTTTCAGCAGTGAGTTGCAAGTCAGGGGGCTTGGATTCTTTGCCTTACTGCCCTACAGATGTGCCGAGTGACATTCTGTGCCTTAGTTTCCTCCTGTGTAAAATCTATGTATTTGTGGCAAGGATGCTCTCACATTGTTTCTGGAGAGGAAATACTTAGAGGAACTGGCAATGTTTCACCAACATGTATTTGGAAGTAGCACAATCCCTGTGGATGTGCCAACAGTGTTCTCGTCCAATTTTACTTTCTGTTTCGTTTCCTGCATTCTTCCATTTTGTCACTATTGAAGAAAGCAGACAGCTTCCTTGTAGGAAGTGGCACAGTGGCAGAGAAGCAGCCAGAGACTTGTGAATCTTTGTTTCCCTCAGCTGGTTATCTCATATCTTCTGTTTTGCAGTTTCATTTGCCCTGTCGTTAGTGGAGGGCAGTGGGATGCCCTCCAGGATTTATAGACAAATTAGTCGTCTTGGTTTTCCTGCAGTCCCTTTCTGTGAAAGTGAAAGCTGGCTGTGAAGAGCTGCAGAAGGACTTTGTGACAGTAAATGATTTGACGGTAAAATAAAGAACAGGTGAAAATCCAGCATTGATAAGTGGAAAATGATGAATGTGTCAGAGCAACAATCATAATGCTGATGCTCTCCATATCTTTCTATGAAAGTATCAGCTCCATGTTTGGGAGCAGTCTAAAATTTGATTGAAGTATTGAGAATTATTAAGAAGGGAAAAAATACAGAGTGCCCCTGTGACTTTGTACTGTAAATGGTAGCCCATCCTTTTAAAGGTCTCTTTTAAAGGTTGTTTGCTTCTCTTGGAACATAGCAGGAGTAGTGAAGAGATTAAGTAGTGACAGCAGGCCTAGGGAGGTTCTCCTCCCCCTCTACTCTGCCCTGGTGAGGCCACACCTGGAATAGTGTGTCCAGTTTTGGGCTCCCCAATTCAAGAGAGACAGGGACCTACTGGAGAGAGTCCAATGGAGAGCTACGAGGATGATTAAGGGACTTGAACATCTCTCCTATGAAGAGAGACTGAGAGAACTGGGGCTGTTTAGCCTCGAAAGGAGACGGCTGAGAGCGGACCTTATTAACGTATATAAGTGTCTGAGGGGTGGGTGTCAAGAGGAAGGAGACAATCTCTTTTCAGTGGTGCCCAGCAATAGAACATGGAATAATGGGTTTAAGTTAGAACATAGGAAGTTCCATCTCAACATAAGGAGAAACTTCTTTACTGTGAGGGTGACGGAGCACTGGAACAGGCTACCCAGAGAGGTTGTGGAGTCTCCTTCTCTGGAGACTTTCAAAACCTGCCTGGATGCGTTTCTGTATGGCCTGCCCTGGGTGATCCTGCTCTGGCAGGGGGTTGGACTAGATGATCTCTAGAGGTCCCTTCCAACCCCAAACATTCTGTGGTTCTACGATTCAATGACAGTGATGATCAAAGACATGGAGCGTATTTTGCACAAGGAATAGGTAAATAGTTTCAGATTCTTTCTTCTGTCTGTTTTTCAAGTTAAAGAATAACAGATCTAAGATGTCATGAGTGTAAATGGGGGAGCTGAGTCCTTACTTCCCTTTTCAGACAGATCCTGAGGTGTCAAAAGGAATCTGTGAGCAGCAGGCTTAAGCCCTGTGAAAACAAGGGGTTGTTTAGGGAGAGTGTCATTAAACTACAGAACTAGAACCATGTCGTTAGCCTCTCTCTTCTTGCCTGAGAGCAGCTAGCCAGACCCGTTGCCCTGTTTACCTTGATGTCCTCTCCCTGGCAGTAACCTGCAGCAGAAAGTGAGGGAAGAGTGCAGCTCTAGTTGGGGATGGGAACACTGAGCTGGCTGCTTCTGCCCTGAAATGACTGAGAGGTTTCCTTCTACCCCCTCGGGGTTCCTGCAGCGGCACTGGAGTGACCCTGAAGCTGATCTTGACTGAGTGTTTTTTGTTGTCCTGCAGCATCAGAATTTCCCTTGAGCCTGTGAGAACACCAGGCACGGTTGACTCAACCTCTAGCCTCTTCCTCACAGAATTCCCAGAGCCTCCAGAGCTGCATCTTCTGACTGGGCCTGAGCAGGGCCTATGTGTCTGCATCGATTCCAGGTACCAGCTTGCTGCGAAGAACTTCTCCCAAATTCTAGACCATTCAAACTCTAGCTTGTTCTGCTTTTTTTTATTTGTTTGTTTTCTATTCTATTTCTAATGTTTCTCTTTATATACCTTTCTGTTTGTTTCTATCATGTTTATTTAATGCTTAAATTCTGAAACTGTGTGTGATGGTCACTGTATAGATGGATGCCAGAAGTCAGTCCCTACCCTCTACCTTGCTTACAAGAGATAGGACAGGGGAAAAAAAACCCATGTAGGTGTGGAGGCAAAGCAACTTGCTGTGATTAAATAAATTATTGGTAGCAGAGCCAGAGGTAAAAAAAACCCCTTGTACTTCAGTGGTGTTCTCACTCAAGACTACCCTTTATGTTTTATGGAAGGGAGATGGGAATTAATGAAAACAGAGACTGACTGTTGAAAGCCACAGAAAGGTTGTGAGGTTTGCTGGGTGATGATTTCCTGCCTGTTTTGTGCTTGGAGCTTACTGCCTCTCACCAGAATAATTTAATTTCAGATCTTCTTCTGTCTTGAAAGTAAACGCAGACTTTTCTTACCCTTATCCTACAGGAGTTTGTGCTGTCAGAGGTGACGTCCCCAGCAAAGGGCAGTTTGGAGTATCACACGTAGCAGGAGCAAGAAATCATTGAAGATTTCTGCCGTGGGCTTGCACCGAAACCACAGAGTAAAATTTCTACTCGTAGTGTGTGACACACTGGTGCCAGATGTGGGTAAAGGCTTGTCCAGAAAAATCTAGAGTGTTTTGTGAAATAAGTAGCTGGCCTTAAAGTTTTGCAGCTGCTGGGAGAAAGAGAGACTGGGTGAAGAACAACAATTAAGACTTGAGTGGATGCGGCCAGAAAAAGAGAACAGATGTCCATGGGGCAAATTCCAGGGTATAGAGAAAATGATGTCACTCACATTAGTGCTCCACCTCATTGAGAGAGAATGTTCAGTCTCTCTTTTCTGACTCTGTCTTCTGCCCCCTTTTTCTTGCAAACCTCTCCAAGCCTCTTTGCTACATCCTTTTTACTGTAAGAAATTAGTGTTTATTCTTTGTTTTCTGTGAACTCCTAGAAGGCACTGGAGAAGTTTAGGGACAGCTACCTTTTTCTCCTCAGTTGGCTTGCAGACCACATGTGACAGAACTAGCTTAAGGAAGGCACCGCTGTGAATAATTGTCCTCCTCCAAATAAAATGGGTTTCACATGTCGGGCTTCGGCCCTGTTGTTGGAGCAGATATTGCCGAGCAAGTTTGAAAACTCTTGTTTTGCCCCTTGCAACTTGTTTTTCCGAAAGGAAAACAGTTGTCCTCCTGCTCTAATTGCTGGAGCTCCAGCCCACTGCTGTCTCAGGAGCGAGCTTTGCCTGTGCCGATACTAGTGGCATCCACTGGCCTAGGATCCAGGGGATCCTGGACCTCGCTGCTTTGCTACTCCGGCAACATGTGGGTGAAGGAGCAGTTAGAGGGCAAGCGCTAGCAAGTGTGGATCTCCTCTGTTTGTCCTGCTTGGCATGTGACAGTTGTGTCAGTTGCTTTGTGCTTTGTCCCAGTTTTCCTGCTCCAGGTGTTCTCCGGATAATGGCGAAGATGGTGAGAAGAACGTGCGCGTTCTGTCCGGAAGGGGAGGCTGGTTCTATAATGTATATTGCCAAAGAGCGAAATATTGCAGCTCATCAGGATTGTTTGGTGAGTGGCTTTTATTTGGTTGGTACCTAGGAGAAACAGAGAAGGCCTAAAGGGGGAGTTTCCACTGCCTGCCTACTTTTGACTTTACAGTAGTGCCTGAATTAAAATGTTGGTTACTCAAACCAGCAAACTTAGATTGAAAAGCTGTAAAAAGCAACAGGGCTTGACCAGAATTTTGGGAAGGAGGAGGACGTGACCGCACAGCTAGGCGTGCTAATTTGTGGTGTTTTCATGCACATATCTGTTCCTGATCAGTGGCTGCAGACAAACACACAATCTAGCAACAGGAGTAAGTCTTGGGACACTAAATTGAATGAGGCTTCTCACACCACAGAAAGTTGTGTACTTACTTAAACCTTTGCAGGAAATTGTTCACATCATTTGATATATCAAGGTGTGGTGGTTTGGCCCTGATTGGAGGCCAGGAGCTCACCAAAGCTGCTCTATCACTCCCCCTTTTTAGATGGACAGGGGAGAGGGAAAATATAATGAGAGGCCCGTGGGTTAAGATAAAGCAGTTTAATATATCAAAAGCAAAGACGTTGTGCAGAAGCAAAGCCAAACAAAGATTTTTCTCTGCTTCCCATCAGCGGGTGATGTCCAGCTGCGTTTCCAGAAAGCAGGGCTCCAGTACACGTAGTGGTTGCTCTGGAGGACAAAGACAAATAGTGAATGCTCCCGCACTTCCCTCTTCCTTGTCGCTTTTGTATCTGAGCTGATGTCATATGGCATGGAATACCCCTTTGGTCAGTCTGGGTCAGCTGGCCTGGATGTGTCCCCACCCAAGATGTTGCCCACCCCCAGCCTACTGTTGGGGGAATGTTGGAAAGCCACAGGCTCGGTGCTGTGTGAGCACTGCTCAGCAGTAGCCAAAACACTGGGGTGCTATCAGCACCCTTCTAGCTACCACTCCAAAAACACAGCACTGAGAGAGCTGCTGTGGAAAGATTAACTCCATTTCAGCCTGACCCAATACACAAGGTAAAAAACTTCCAAGTTTGCGCCTTATATAAAATAAGGAATAAGGATATCGGAAGTTAATTATATAAAAATGTCTGTGAAGCTCTAGGCATGCTGTGTTCCTAGAATGTATTTACTTTTCTTGCTGTCAAAATGCCTCCCCTTTATTCTGGGGCCTTAGTGGAGCTGGTTCTTGGTGTGCAGAGTCAGTTACAGATGCCATCTTCTTCTCCTCTCAACAAGGGCCACTTAGTGCGGGAGATGTGTCTGTTGCTGGAACAGCTTTCTGGCTTTCATGTAAGAAGACTGGTTCCTGCCTTATTCTCACAGGTTTCATGTTTACATCTTTATTTTTCTACCTTTTTTTTTTTTTTTTTAGCAGAACATTTCAGAAACATTTGATACCTCTTTTAAGATGTTCACTGCAACTTTGCTTCAATGTTTAAACTTTATTTCTCTTCCCCCCAGTAGAGCTGTTTGGCTTGTTTTGCAGATAGCTGTCACCTAAGCTGTGCCTGCCCGTTGACATAAGGGTAGCTCACTTTCGCTCGGAATTAGCTATATATAGTGATTAGAGAGAAGTTGCTGAGAAATTCCATTTCCTCACTTATTGTCACGGCTCAGTGCTTCTCTGGGAATTACAGTGGCCCGAATGTGCATGTATATGTGTTTTGTGGGGTTTTCCCAGGCGTTGTACAATATTCCTTTGTTTTTCATGTAGTCAACTGTTGTCAGCATCGGACTGTAAGGGCACTATTACAGACAAATTTTGCATCTGGCTGTAGGGCCAAGCAGCTGGACAGATAAACAATATGTTCAAGGTGTGGAGGTCTGTCAGACCAAGAGCTTTTTCCTCCTTGCTCTGAGCAGCTTGGATTGCCAGACTTTCTTCATTCCTACTTCTTCTTAAGTTCTCACCTTGTTATCTTCTCTTAGTTTGCCTTCAGGTCATATGAGATCTTTGTAGACAGAGGAACTCCTTTTGACTGGGAAAAGGTTTAAGCACAGCTCCTTGTTCAATGCAGGTGAAACTTCTTAAAAACAAAGAGAAAAATCGACCTTCTTAGGTAGGGCAGAAGCCAGAAAAGACATACCTTTCCTCTCTTTTCTCTGGAATGCACTGGTGGCTGAGTCCTTCTATTAATTATTAATATAATCTCTTTTGTCTTCAGTTATTTTCCTCAGGATTTGTGGAATCTGAAGAGTATAATCCAGATAATCTGGATATAAGGTTTGATGTGGCATCAGTGTTGAAAGAACTCAGGAGAGGAAAGCGGCTGGTAAGGACTTTCTTTCTGAATCTGCACTTAGTCCTATCTCATAGTACTGAAGGTTGTCTGGTCTGTTTTATTCTTGGAAAAAAAAATGCAGACAAGGTCTTGGTCCTTCTGATCTACTAAAATTAGGGAAATTACAAATTTAGACACATTGATTTTACATTATATTTGGTAAAATTTAGTTCATTTTGTATTAAAGGCCAGAAAACCCAACACATTTTAAGCCCTTAGGCTAAGTTTCCCAAGACACTCTGGTAAAGGACTAAGTCAGTGGCTGAAACAAAGTTAGACAATCCGAAAGTGTAAAGGGAAACACCTTCTGGTTTTAGCAGGAGGAAAGTTATTTATAGCAGGGTTTCTTACTGGCTTTGGCCTCAGCTGCTCTCCTCCCTTACATCATGGGTGGAATTTTTTTCGTTACAAAATTACCCTAGAAAACATAAATAGGAGCACTGACACCAATAGGTATTGAAACAACTTGGGATTTAGGATTTAGGGAAGAGGGAGGAGCTGGCCAGTGCCCTCACTCTTTGCCTCGTTTTACAAATCCATCAACATGAAATAGAGATAACAGAAAGGTGACTGAAATAATACTAGGAGTAGGAGTTCACGGGAGTGAACTTGCCTGATGAGTTCGATAGAAGTGACTTGCAAGATTTGATTTTCCTGCAGCGGGTGGTATTTGCTTTGTGTACGGCAAGATTTTCAGTAGCCGTCTGTGACACTTAACGTGCTAAACCTCGTGCTGTTCTAGATGTGCAACTTCTGCCGCAAGAAAGGGGCCACTGTGGGATGCGAGGAAAGAGCCTGTCGCCGAAGTTACCATTATTTCTGTGCGCTCTGCGATGATGCAGCGATAGAAACAGATGAAGTAAAAGGAATCTACCGGTATTTAACCCAAGTATTTTCTAACTAATTATTGTCAAGGTTTTGGTGGTGGTGTCAGGAAGAAAGACTTAAAAGTTGTGTGATTTTTTTTTTTTTTTAGAAGCTTTTTTTAAAAAGGAAATGTGTTCTCCTCTCTTGAGGTCATGCTTGATCCTGTGTTCACAAGCAATAGGGGAAATGGTTTCCTTTCACAGGAAAATATTGTAGCAGTGGAAATGAATCTGTTCGGTGTTTGAGCCTGCAGCACACCTCAAAGATCTCTAGGTAAAAATGAGGAAGTTGGCCTTGGCCAGAACTGAGGTAGTCAGTCCTTACTGGCTATCTAGCTAGTCTTCAAGGACCAGGATTTTTGTTGGGGTGGAGTCACCATCCCTGGAGGTGTCCAAAAAATGTGTAGGTGTGATACTTCAGGAAGTGGCTAAGTGGTCACGGTGGTGTTGGGTTGGCAATTGGACTTGGTGATCTTAGAGATCTTTTCCAACTTTAGCGATTCTGTGGTTAAGTTTTCTGTCTTCATCATGCTAGTCCTGGTGTCTGCTGCCCTCGGGCTGCCTGTGTTGCTCTTAGTAGATGAAATGAGTTGTTTGGAGGATGCAGGTGAAGGGGTTGAGGAATTGAGACTTCAAGGACCTTTTGGAGTGCTGAAGTTGAAGTAAAGTCCAAGGTGCATAAAACTCCTGACGTCCATACCCCTGTAAGGCTGGAGAGATCACAGGCCATGTTAGTCTTTGATTAATCTGGTAGACCATCTAATTGCTACTTGTTTTGGGAAAAAGTGGTCTAGCGCAGTCGTTGGTGGTAGTAGAAGGTGGGACCCTTTGTGTCAAAACACTTGCGCTCCTGGCTGCTTCTCTGGGGCTCTCCATCCAAAGTACGTGCATCTTTTGGCACAGCCGTAAGCCCAGCTGTATCACCGAATCATTCAGGTTGGAAAAGACCCCTGGGATCATCAAGTCCAACCACTAACCCTGCTCTGCAAAGCTCACCCCTAAACCAGATCCCCCAACACCACATCTAAACGACCTTTAAACCACCTCCAGGGATGGTGACTCAATCACCTTCCTGGGCAGCCTCTTCCAATGTCTGACCACTCTTTCTGTGAAAAATTTTTTCTTAATGTCCAGTCTAAACCTACCCTGTTACAGTTTGAAGCCATTCCCTCTTGTTCTATCACTAATTACCAGTGAGAAGAGACCAGCACCAACCTCTACAATAGTGAAGACGATATGTTTAGTTGATGCTTATCGAGTCTTCGGGAGTCTGCAAAGCTTGTGAGGGAGGGTGACTGGAAACTTTCTGTGATCACAGAATAAATGACTCTCGTCAGATGGCTTTAGAAAGGATACCTCAGGACCAACTAAGACAGAACTTCTCCAGATGTTGAGAAATGACGAGGACTGATAACAGCCTAGATACAAAATGGTAGAGAAGTGATTGAGTATGTAGTTTGATTTGTTGTTTTTCTGAGCTGTGCGAAGTCACTGTGTGAGAGTAGTTGCTTGTCCTACACAGAAATATAAGAAACTCGGCTATAGCCACCTGTATGGAAGAGATGAAAAAGAACTGGATTGGAGGAAGATGGTGAGCCAGGTTTCAGGGCTTTGAACCCAAAGACTTGCACAGTATCGGTGGCATAAATAAAGCACAAACTTTGTAGCTAGCCTGAAGTGATGGGAGAGAAGACAAACATGACTTGAAAAAACAATGGACATGGACTGACAGCGCCCTGCACTTCTTCATAGTGAAGTATACTAGAAATAATATGAAAAGAGAGAATTCTTATGAGAGCTGGTGTTTTTAAACTCTTGAGTTGCCATCATCATCATCAGTGATTATCCAAACAAAGGAGCAGAACAAACAAAGAGAAAGGATTCAGTGCTATGGAAGTGGTTAGTAAGAGTTGAGGTGGGGAAATAGGTGTAATTTGTACTTGAAAAAAATTTGTAGTAGAGAAGTGCTTCTAAGTAAAGTGGCCTGAGCAGTAAAAGGTATTGTGCTTTTGTGGTTAGGGAGGCTGGAGATTTTTGTCTTCCTCTGCCTTTAATCCTGTTTTTTCCTGGTTACAAACAACCTTCAGAGGGCAGTATTAAAAGTTCAGGAATATAAATGAGGTGCCTCTGCTACTTAGCTTTCTGATGGAATTGTGAGGCACACATAAATCCATTATTTTTTTGTGCATCGAAATGAATTTCATGCAAAAAAAAGCCCTGAGTCATCAAGGAAACAGACTGCATTCCTAAGGTCAGTGCTTCTGTTTTGTTAAAATAAAAGAACGCCAATAATTAGCAAATGTCCTGATAAATGCAATTCTCCTTAGAAATTTCTTCTAAACACTTGAGCGTTAGTGTTGACAAATAGATTTGTAACGAAGAGATCAGCTAAACCACACTCTTGACAAGGCAGATTCCCTTAAAAAGTGATTTGGGATCCTTCTGTAAGAAAGGCATATTATAGACACCGGTTCCCGTTCTCTACACGTTATTGTATCCAGGAGATAAGGAATATTTCCAGCTGCATTTCTCACATTTTTGCATTTTCCAAGGAGTTCATACTGCTCTCCTAGAACCAGAGGAAATATTCCCATCTCGGGTATTACTAAAATCTTTAAAGGAACGAATGGATTGAGCAGCTTTTAAACCACTGGATCTCGGATGGGGTGTGCCCTACTTCCTCAGAATTTGGGGACTCCCTCACCAGCACTGGGCAGCGGCCAGGGAGGGGCACAGAGATCTCTGAGGAGGTGAACGACTCCAGAGTGGGGTGATGGAACTGAGTGATTCAGAACTTAAGTGTTCAGAGGCCACTGAGGCTCTGAAAGTACGAATATGAGCTCATGAGTGCATGTGACCTTACAGCAGGTGCTTTTTTAGGTGGGTAATGCTGGACAAAGATCCTGATTATTTTTTTAAGTGTTTAAATTCAATGAAAAGAGGGGGAAATATCTGTTAAAATCAGTCAGCATAACTCTGTTTACATACTTATTAATACTTTTTCTCTTTTTCTTAAAATCAAACTTAAATTTTAGAGTGTTCTGCCCAAAACATGACCCAGGCAATAGGACCAATCACTATGGTGAGTTTCTTTAATGGCTTCATTGATTTCATTTGTTTTAAAAGTTTGCATCCTACAGTCAGTAACTTATTTGAAGAAAATAAATGTTACTCCGCCTTTATATTGAGCGGTGGATTTCTAATCTTGCAGGAGTGGTTTGGTTGAGATCCATGCGTATGCACAAACATCAAGAAGGTTTTTTGAAGTAGGAAATGTTTATATTTGATCTTCCCTGAATCTCGCTGAAAACTGACTTAAAAATCACTGTGGACCTGATCCTTCATGGAGTTATTCTGACCCTGTGCGGGCAGGTAGGCCCAAGCAGCTTGTAAAAATCCGTGTGAGAAATGAGAGCCGTGCTAATGAGCGATGCACAGTGAACGATGCTAACGAGCGATTAGCAAAGAGAAGGCCGTTACAGGAGTCACCTTGGGATTTTTATTGGTAGTTATTCTAAAACGCTCACATTTGCATCTTCTGTATTCGCTGCAGTAGTTTTTTAAAAATGGCCTTTCATTCTGAAGGATCCCAAAGAGCTTAAGTGTGTCAAAAGGGTTATACAACAAATGTTTAAGAATTGCTTCCTTTGCTACAGAAATGCAGCTCAATTTGGCAGTCCTGGTCCTTGCTGATCCAGAGTAGTCGGGAATCTCGCTGAATTAACCAGCCAGAGCTGTGACTTTGTTAACAGGACATGTACGATTCTGCTCAAAACAGAGTGTGTCCTAGACTGCCCTTCACTTTGAAGTTAAGCTCAGGCAAACTGTGAGCACTAATGCTAGGCGTGGTGTGCTCCCTCTGAACTCCAGCACGTTTTTACCAGTCTTGTAGACAAAGTTGGGCTTCACCCTGATGCCACTGAAGGGGTGGGTTTAGGTGATGATCGTGCAGTCACAGGGTCTGGGGCTTCTCAACCAGACGTAGTCCCTTTAATGCCTGATGTTGCTGTGGTTCACTAACCAGATGCAGCTTCTTGTTTCACTTAGTAGTTTTGCTGTTTACTTACCTGTAGTTCTGAGGCCTGACATTCCCTGCCTTTTTAAAATTAATTTGATTTCTGTGGTCTAATGGTTGTCAGTCTGTTGGGTCTGTCCAGGGTCCCAGGTGGTCTCTGCCCAAGTACCAGACAGGGCCAGGGTTGCTTGGTTTCCAGGATGAGATGAGGTTAAGGCATTAGGTCCAACTCCTCAGACCACCTCCTTCATAAGGAAGACTTAAATCTTAGGAGGATGAAGGTCTTGGCGTCTTCAGGTGTTGCATATACAATGTATGGCCTGCTCCCTGAGAAGAGAGTTCTTTCCTATAGGAGATCTGACTCTTTATCAGAGAGTGTAGTAATAGAACGAGAGGTAACAGTTTCAAAGTAGAAGAGGGTACGTGTAGATGAGGTACTAGGAAGGAACTCTTTTCTGTGAGGGTGGTGAGACACTGGCAAGACTCATGCTGCCCGGGGAAGCTGTGGATACCCCAACCTTAGAAGTGTTCGTGGCCAGGTTGGGTGGGGTTTGAACAGCCTGGTCTAGCGGGAGGTTTCCCTGCCCATGGCAGGTGGGTTGGAACTAGGTGATCTTTAAGGTCCCTTCCAACTCAAAACATTCTGTGTTCTTCCAGAGGCACTTGATTTGGAGACTCTCTGCATATGAGGGGTAAATGGATTCTGCTGGCTCCTGAACGAGCTTCTCCCACCTCTGCCTGAGAGAGCAGCTATGCTCCAGGCTGTGGGGAGCAGCTGTGAGAGCTGGACAAATGACATTTCATTCCCCAAGCCCAAAATCTTCTGACTCTAATGTGCACATATGGTGCTCGGAATGGGCAGGGCTATCTGCCGCTGGAGAGTTGGCTGAAGCAGCAGGTCCCCTGTCTGGCCCATCTGGGCGACACCCGCTGAGTGTGTTTGTGGGTCTGCACAGGGCAGGGAGTTAGACAGGCTGGGACGAAAGTGCTCTGACTCCGTGGCAGAGTTTTGACTTTCAGGATCTGACCCAGGTGAAGTAGCTCAGCTGTTCTTCTGGGGCAGGCTGAGCCACCGCTGGGCTGTGTGGGAGCAAGAGCTGGTACAGAAGAGCTGCCTCTCCAGGCTTGTTTTCCCCAGTAGCTTGGAGAGGATGGGGTTAAGAACATCCCTTTGTTCTTGCTATAGACAGCATTCCTGTGCTGAAGTGTAGGGAAGGGAAGGGAAGGGAGGGGGCTCTGCTGTGATTGGAAGGGGACAAACGTGCCTTAGGGGCCAAGAGTTCTCCTTGCAGCTCTGTGCATCAGGGAAGGGGGCCAGTTTGGACTTGGCAGCGGACTCCAACTTCTGCTTAACTGCAAGTATTGGATGTGCCTAGAGTAAAGGCTGGCAAGTGGAGAAGAGCAGAGAACACTGTGAGGAGCAGGAAGAATTGGGCTGCTCTTGAGACTGTGTTCCTCTTGTTTTATAAGGCATCTCTAAAGCAAACATCAGGAAAAGCTGAGAAAATCCTACCACAGGTCGAAGAAGTCATGCTAGACAGCAAGGAATGTTTTGTTCCTACACCAGCGTCTCTTGGAGGGCTCCAAATGAGGCCACGCAGCTTTATTTCCTTTCAGGCCATGAAAAATACAAATGTACAGCACCAGTGCCCAAAACCTAAACTTGTTTCAACAGCCTTTCTGTACCAACAGTAACTCCTTGTTCCTCTTAACAGGATGGTTTCTAATAGGAAAAGCCTTACGAAGTGCAGAGTTAAGTGGGAAGGGAGCTGTTGTGGTTTGACTCCAGCCAGTGACTGAGCACCAGCTGCTCACTTACTCCCCCCCCCCCCCACCCAGTGCGATTACAGAGAGAATTGAACAAAACAAACCTCATGACTTGACATAAAGACAGTTTAATAGGACAGAAAAGGAAGGAAATAATAATGATGATGATGATAAAATGACAATTACAATAATAAAATAATTAGAATATACAAACCAAGTGATGCACAATGCAGTTGCTCACCACCCGTTGACCAATGCCCAGCCAGTTCCTGAGCAACAGCGGCCCCCGGCCAGCTCCCCCCAGTTTATGTACTGGGTGTGACATTGTATGGTCTGGGATATCCCTGAGGCCAGTTTGGGTCAGCTGTCCCGGCTGCGTCCCCTCCCAGGTCCCTGTGCAGCTCCGGCCTCTGCTGGCAGGGCAGTGTGAGAAGCTGGAAAGTCCTTGGCTTAGTGCAAGCAACTAAACCATCAGCGTGTTATCAACATTGCTCTCGCACTAAATCCAAAACACAGCGCTGTTGCAGCTACTTGGAAGAAAATTAACTTTATTCCAGCCAAAACCAGAACAAGGGCATATAACCCCACTGCCTTTAAACCCCTTGGGTTTCGGTGGGTGTTTGAACTCTTCTCTAGCTCACTGTGCTCCCACCACGTCGTCCTTGCTTTACCCGTCTCTGCCTGCGATGCTCTATAACTGTTTTCAGCAGCTGCTGGTTATCGTGTTGGAGATGGGCTAGTGCGTGCTGATAGGAAGGACAGGGTGAAAGCAGATGATTTTGAGAAGATCTCAAAATTTCACTAAAACCATTTTGTGGTATAAATAATATTAAGCTTGCAAGTCAAATTTCTTCTGGAGGCTTTCTAGGTGGGTCATTGCAGCGATGAAAAAGCTAATGCCATTTGTATATCTTTGGGATACCTAACATAATTCTTTCTGTTGTCTTAGTTTTGAGGGTGTGTTAACATAAACAGGAACTGACTGAAAAAAAAAACCAGTCATCTTTCATAAATTTGCCTGAAGTTTTTACCACCTAGAGGTAGTGCTGCTGCCAGGGCGAGTAAGTTCACTCTGCCACAATCAAAAACCTTGTGTTAAAAACTGGGGTTTGCTTTATACTGAGTTTAAAGGATAAAGTGATATCCTAATGCTGCAGTGATTTGCACTTCTTCCTAACGGTTCAGGCTTGTAATGTTTCTTACATGGAAATAATGTGAATTCTACTGAAGTGTCAGGTATTTGGGGAAACTGAAACGTCCCCATGCCTTGCCACCCAAAGCGCTTCGCTCTAGTAGCTTTTTGGAAAAAGAGAGAATTTTAACCATGTGAAATTGTCAGTCTGAGGTTGACACACTTGTTACTTTATTGTTTCTTGATTCTAGGTGGAGCTAATAAGAGGAGAAGATGTGCACTGAGAGCTTCGACCATCACGACACAAATGGTAATTCTGAATTAAAGTAGTTATAGAACAGGAAACCCATCTGCTGCAGCAAAGCACTTCTACAGTGAAGTATTTCAACAGTGTATTCAGACAGAGACTTCCTCACAGAACCAGTGACTTTATGGCTGCGTTGTTTTGATCTTGCTGTTTTGTCAAAACAAAACTGTTTGCGCTTGAAGCTGCTCCAGGCAGAGCTGGGGCTGCCCTTGGGTAGCATGGCACAGACACGATAGGAACCAGGCTGACTCCGTGGCTGAGATCTTTACGTGATTGAAAGGAGCTTCCCTTTGGGGGTTCCTTTCCTCTGGGAGTACTGTGGCCCTCGGAGTTGCTTAGGGCTTGAGACAGTTACCATGAAAACCTGTTTTGAATGAGTGGCTTGGCCTTTTAAACCAGCACTTACTCAGCTGTGTGTCCATGCTCACAGTGAGCGTGGCCGGTCAGGCAGTTCTCGCTCTGGCAGTAAAGGTGGCCCCTTCCCAAGGGTTCATCAAACTCTCAAGCAGAGCATCCCTCTCGTTGCAGGAGGAATGGTTTAACAGACTGTTGTTAGAAAAATCTGTAAATAAGGCTGATTTTAATTGTTGAGGTGATTCTCTTGGCTCCACAGAAGAATGCAGGGGAACTCCCACTGACTCTTGGGCTCTCTAGAGGAATTAACATCCAGTTTTCTTTGGGAAAAACTTGTGCTTTTCCCAGGTCTTGAGATTAAAGGGAGGTCACAGTGAGGGGACATGGGCGATTTTTGCAGCTTTTACGTAGTATTCTCACAGGGGCAGGTTATTTGTCTCCAAGAATTTCTCAGCTGTAAATTCACTTATATTCCTGGTGTTATGACTGAGATTCATTTGACCTGTTACCCGTGATAATGTGCTGTTTCTGCTGCTCTCCAGTGCTAGCAATCTCAGAAATCAATACAAACACTGCACATAAGAAGCTGAGGGACTTCAAGATTTATCACTGCAGGATAAATTGTTCACTGTTGTGTAAGCACTACATTTTTACACCGGTGGAGTTTTGTGATGGAGCTTAAGAATGATTTGTAGCACTGTGGTATGATGGGGAACAGCAGAGAATGACTGCGTCCTGTCCAAAAGAAAAGAAAAATATTCCTCCTCTCAAACGCTTTCCAGTATTACATCAGGTCTAGGCAGTTGAACATTATTTGCACTGGGAGTTAGCAGAAGGCATTTGTCAACATTGGGGCTATTTGCAAATGCAGTAGTTAAGGAGGGTGGTGTCCCAGGTGTTGGACTAAAGGGTTTTTGCTTTGAAGAAATTTTTGCTCCCCTTTTTGAAACTGGAATGTCCAGAGAGGACTGTTGTTAGCTCCGCAGAAGCTGACTGTTCACAGAGATATGGGCTGCTTTTTATCTTTCTGCTAATGTAGAGGTAAGACAATGAAAACAAAGCAGCAAATGTCAGTATGACGTAAAACGACGTTTTGATTTTCTTACAGAACACAGAAGAGACAGCAGAAGAAAACAGTTTAGAAATACTGAAAAGAAAAAACAACAGGCATAAAGGTGAGACTCACTTTATAGAGCAACTAGGAGATACTGCGATCTGCTGTGTTGAAGTTCAGAGCTTGGAGATGGTTGATGGCAGCGATGCTGCAAGTTTATCTTTATTATTCTCCAGAGATGAGTGACTCTTCACACTGTCAAGGGAGTGGAAGTCAGATTTGTGGAATGATGGCGCAGCTCTTCATAATTGCACGTCAAACAAATCTCAGTGCTTTGGCTGAGGCGTGATGCGAGTCGGTGGGTTCACCTGGGAACGCTTCCACTCTGGTTGGCCACTGTGTTCAGCTGTGCCTCTCCACCAAAGAGGAGCCTGACTTTCCTCCTCTATATTGATACAGCTGAATTAAAGGGAATCGGTCCTCCTTCCCCTCGGTCTCCATGTGCTGAGCCTCTCATGAAGGGGGAGAGGGCTGTGCTGGCACGGGTCAGCAGAGGAGGTGCTGGGGGGAGCAGGGGTTCGGGTGTGACCCGGCAGCAAGAGAGGAGCTTGGTGCACGTTGAACACCAGCTCCTGCACACTGGGTAGGAGTGGGACTTGCCAAACGCTGCTGCGGTCGGTCACTGCTGCCACTGCCTGCTCGTCTCACCTGCTGAGCTCCAGGAGCACGTCAAGTGCTTAATGCAATAGAGTATTTTGCTGTGTTAGAAATAGTTTGGCCAGCAGGACCAGGGAAGTGATTGTCCTCCTGTACTCAGCACTGCTGAGGCTTCACCTCAAGTATTGTGTTCAGTTCTGAGCCCCTCACTACAGGAAGGACATTGAGGAGCTGGAGCATGTCCAGAAAAGGGCAACAAGGCTCGTGAAAGATCTAGAACACAAGTCCTGTAAGGAGCAGCTGAAAGAACTGGGATTGTTTAGCCTGGAGAAAAGGAGCCTGAGGGGAGACCTTATTGCTCTCTACAACTACTCGAAAGGGGGCTGGTGAGAGAAGGGAGTCAGCCTTTTCTCCCTCGTAGCAAGCGATAGGACTAGGGGAAATGGCGGCAAGTTGTGCCCAGGGAGGTTTAGGCTGATTATTACAAAGAAGTTCTTCACTGAAGGGGTCACTGGGCACTGGAACAGACTGCCCAGGGCACTGGTGGAATCATCATCCCTGCATGTATTTACACACCGTGTTGATCTGGTGCTTAAGAACATGGTCTAGCAGTGACCTGGCAGGGCCAGCTTAATGATTGGACTCGATGATCTTAAAGGTCTCTTCCAGCCAAAGACATTCAGGGATTCTGTACGGTCTTACAATGATGAAATCAGTCACTGGACTCATCCTTCAGTTGTGCAGTTTTTATGTTACCCCGAAGGTCCTGCTGCAGTTCCTTGTTGGGATGATGCTGTCACTTGGAAGTTCAGAAGACATTAGTGGTGATGATTCACCTTCCCGTGGCTGTGCTTAAGTGTATGGGCTCGGTACTGTAACAGCAGGTGGCTGCCTAATGCTTTTTCTGAATCTTTTGCTATCACTGTAAAGAACAGGGAACCTGCAAAGGAGCCTGGAATATTTGTAGGGTTTCTAGTGTAAGTGAAATCACATTTCTTTTTCTCACAGATGTCTCCAGTAAAAAGGAATGGTTTTTGAATGGATACTGGCAAACTTCTGTGAGCTGTCCTCTAGCTCATTCCTTTTGAACCAGCTCATTGACTTGATCTTACTGAAACCTGTCCCTGACCTGCTGCTCTGAGATGAAATAATAATAGGGAATTACTTCCCTGACAATCCAAATATGACACAGTAGATGTGTAAAATGGGCTGTAACAAATGCGTTTAGTGTCTGGATCACTTGGAGTAAAAGTAGCCTTAATTCTCTTACCAAATCCAATCCTGATTCCCTTCTCGTTCTGTTTTCTATCCTTTAGCCTGTTCAGTCCACAGTAAAGTCCTGAGGACTTTCCTGGGAAGGAAAAACAGCAAGACAAATCACTTGCTTTCCTGTACTGAGGGCTTTAGGAATGGTGCATTTAGAATTGTGGAGATATTTGCTTTTGATGAATGAAGCCAAATTTATAGCTTAGGTAATTTTACACCAAGCGCAATGCTTACATTTTCCAGACTGTGTTTTTGTTCCTACTCGAAAGGACCCAGTGGGTGGCTGGAGGAGCTGGAGATTTGCAGAAGTATTTGATACTGGAAGGGAGGCTTTAGCCAAAGTTTAAGTTTCTGAAGCGAGCGACTAAAACCCTCTTTACAGATCACGCCTGTGTAAGAGGGTGTTTTTGTGTTTTTACAGTCCGGATAGACTTTCTTAGGAAATGCAAGCAAGCCGGGCTTCTGGATGACATATTTGAAGAGATGCTGGACACGCTTCACCTGGCGCAGGAAAAACTGATGGATGACAACACTTCCGAGACAGGTACGGAGACCCATGGAGGGAGCTCTGCTTTCAGAGCAGAAATGCTGCTCTGAATCCCAGGCGCTTGGCCCTGGGTCACCTTCCTGAGGGTACTTCTGCAGTGCCAGTAGCCACGTCCTGTCTTATTTCTGCAGCTGCACAGGAGGTGCAGAGCAAGTATTATTTTGTATACTTGTGTGAGCACAGGGGAAGATCTGCAAGAGCCAGCTGGGCATGCTCTAGTAAAGCCTTCTAACTTGAATTTTTGAAGCCACTTTTTACCCTTAAGCAGATGTGGTTGAGCCTGACCTCTTCTCACAGGTGCTGAGGAGAGAGGTCCTGAAAAGAAACACATTTTGTTTGGTTCATAAGTCTATGTTGTTTTTACAGCTTCACAGCGGGTCCAGCTATCTGCTAGTAGCAGCACTCTCTTTTGAGGGAAAAACCCCTCAGCAGGTACTCTGTAAGTTTTTGGATGATTAGAGCTTTATTGTCAACTGTTAGTGCCTGTTTGGGGGTTTCATTGGTTTAAGTATCAGCTTGTATGAAACGCTTTGCTCTTGGAGGATTCCACTCTAATGTTGCATGGTCCACAACATGGTTAAAAAAGAACATTTCAAACCCTCCTCTATTATTGTCCTCTGAGCTTTACAAAGTTATGAATAATACCTTTGGACAGCAAATGCTAATTTATGCAAAGTACCTGAAGCACGTGCACAGAGAGGGACATGTCCCACTTCAGCTAAACCTTCCTCACAAGCAGCTCCTGTGTAACACAGCAACAGCTGCTCGCAGCAGTTAGGAAGTCCAGGACATGTGAGGGGTGCAAAGTCTTCCCCATTAAGCAAACCCCTGAACTGCCACACAAACTCCGTAGGTTTTGTACTTTTCTTTCAATGGAAGCCCCAGTTATGAAATGGAGGCTGTTGAACACCGCACAGCGATAGTGCTGTCCCCACGTGTCACAAGGTCTGTCAGGAGGGATCGGTGTGGCCAGCCCAGCCATTCCACCTACAGTCCTGACACAGGGGAATTCTGAAATATGACTTAAGGGTATTGCTCATTTGTAAATGGACTGTTCACATGGTGCAGACCTCAAAAGAGAATTACATGTAGGTCTCCTTTCTTGTCTTCCATATAAAACTAAAAAAAAAGAAAAAGTAGAATTGACAAATGGATCCTTCTTTCTCAATATAGGTTATATGAGGAGGAAGACATCTTAAAACCTTGAATGGTTGGTATGATATAAAGTAATTAGTGATTTGTTCTACTTCTAATGTAGGGCGCTGCATTAACGTGAGGGTTCTGTAAAGCTTGACTCTGTAATATTAAATCAAATTATCTCTTTCCCCAGAGTATGAAGAGACAGTGATGTCACTCTTTGACTGTGGTCTGTTCGAAAATATACTGACAAATATTCATTCAGGTATGTGGAAAAAAATAGCTGTTGGAACAGTAGCATCGATATGGTTTTGGGGACTGAGGTTATTCTTCTGAGCATTTTGATAAAATAACCTTTTGAAATGAAAATTCCGATGAACTTTTTTGTCAGTATCAGATAAACAACGGAACATAAGCCATTGTTACCCGAATCTTAGACATTATAGTATGTCAGACTGACCTGAGGGGTGGGAGGCAAGGCACAGTTCCACAGCTTTCAAAGACAAAGACTCTGCTCTGCTCCTGCCCTTTGAATGCTGCTGGGACTGGCTCCTGTGTTTCAGTCCAAAGGGTTAAATGCTGTGAGCGGACCTTACCCGGACCTGCCGGCAGTTGTTGTAAATGTGCTCTGAAAAACAAGCTGAGAGTGCTCAGAGTGAAATGAAAGCAAGGGCGGGAGCGGTTGCTTGGGTCACTGGTGTGGAAGGAAACTCTGGGGCCTGGACTCCAGCCTCAAGGTTAAAACTGTTTTTCAGATAGGCAGGTCTCCCTCTGACAGCCAGCAGCCTTGTTCTGACCACTGCTTTAGTTCATCCCTCTGCAAAGAGAAATGGGTTTTAATTAGTAAGCACTGACGTTCAGTGTGCGAAGGTCATGTTTGCCGTTTCCCCTTCACTCGACTGAAGAAGCCAGGCTGCTCTCTCCAGTCTCCTGTTCTCACATTTAAATTCCTCTTTTGGAAATTTGGGAATAACTGGTGTTGCAGTTATCTGACACAAGGTTCCACCAGCACTTCATCCAAGGGCATTAACACATCTCTGCTCACAACTCCTCATGGGACACAACCTTGGATCACTTGGTTCTTTTGCAGCTCCATCAGTTTTTTCATCCTCTTCTCAGTCTCCAGGAGAAATTCTTGACGCTGGCACTTGCATACACACACACGTTGTGTGATTCTCCTGTGTAAAAGTTTATCCCTTTCCTGATTTCCCCTCTACTTTAGCAGCTCAGTTCTTCCTGTATCACACCGTATTCTCTGCTAAGACCATCAGCCTTCTTTTAATTTCAAGGTCAATAATGAAAACACACATCAAGGTTGGTTCCAAAACTAATCTAAGCACTCTTGAAATGAACCAGTGAGAAAGGAATGAAAACCATGTTCATTACAACTGAAACTGTGAGGGGGGAAGGAAATCACCAGGTTTACTTTTTTTTTTTTTATTTATTCGTCCTAATCTGTTTTATAAGCTCTAGCTAGCGTGTCTCTGTGGTGACACACAAAGTCTGGGACTAAATAAAGTAGGACTAGTATAGCTGCTTTGTCATCTTTGATCTTTCTCCTGGAACTTAGTCATTTTGGGTCATCTGACATGCTTTACCTTCAATCCCTATTTTCGTTTTATCTTTTTTTCACTTTTTGTAAATCATGCAAAACCTGTTAAGCCTTACACAACACAGCGAGGTTACTCTAAAATGTAATTGTCGATACTGCTTTTCTACATCCCTTTTATGTATAGGGATAATCGATTCTTTTGCAGCGTGCAGCTTTGCTGCGAACTTGACTGCATTTAAAACTTTTCACGTGGGACCTGCTGTTGCCTCAACAGTAGTTGCAAATGTCTAGGTTGGAAGTTCTCATTCCCTCCTCCAAGATAAAAGTGACTTCTTTTAGTTTTGCTTTCTGTTCTGTGTTGTGTGTCCTGCTTGGGCCGATGCCTCAGCCAGCTTTCATCTCCCCGCGCGGCTGGTGAGCAGTCTGGCCGGGAGCCTTTTTGCTCCTCCATAGCGCTTGTTCTCAGGAGAGCTACAGCCCTGAGTTCTGCACTTCAGCAGCAACACAGGCCCTTCACTGAGAGCCCCTTGGCACTCATCTGGCGGAAGCACCAGGAAGCACCATCATTCCAAGTACACGTGCCTCAGGCCATTCCCGATTTTACAGAAATACCTATTCTTTGCTTTTAGGTCATCCCCTCTATGATGTGGAAGGTACCTGCCTTCCTACGGAAGCACTCCTGTAGGACAATCATTCCCATCACTGACATCTTTCTCTGGGCTGTTGCTATTTCTGCCATGTCCTTTTGGAAGGAGAGATAGAGAGCTGTGTGTCTTCCAGCTGTAGGTTACCCATGTGCTGAAGGCAGTAACACAATCCTCAAGTTTGCTCTTTGGTTTATTTCTGATAATTTACTACTTCATATCCAAATACTCTCTAAGCTTTTTTTTTTTTTTTTCCCCTCCAGCTCCCACTTGCACATGTCCAGCTTTGTCTTTAAATATGTGCCTGCTGGTCCTTTTAGCCACGTAGACTCGATACCAAATGGGTATGTCATGACAGCTGCCTGTGGCAAGCGATGAAGACACAACTTCCACTGCAGTCTTGTCAGCTCTTGAGCGAACACTGTGAAATGGTGGGCACAGGCTGTGGTGGGACAGTGGTGGGATGTGCTGTCAAATATCATAGAATCATTCAGGTTGGAAAAGACCTTTGGGATCATCGAGTCCAACCACTACCCTACAAAGCTCACCCCTAAACCAGATTCCCCAACACCACATCTAAACAACCTTTAAACACATCCAGGGATGGTGACTCAATCACCTCCCTGGGCAGCCAATTCCAATGTCTGACTACTCTTTCTGTGAAAAATTTTTCCTAATGTCCAGTCTAAACCTACCCTGTTGCAGTTTGAAGCCATTCCCTCTTGTTCTATCACTAATTACCAGTGAGAAGAGACCAGCACCAATCTCTCTACACTGTCCTTTCAGGTAGCTGTAGAGAGCGATGAGGTCTCCCCTCAGCCACTTCTTCAAACTAAACAGCCCCAGCTCCTTCAATCGCTCTTCCTAAGATTTATTCTCCAGGCCCTTCACCAGCTTTGTTGCCGTCCTCTGTACTGGCTCCAGCACCTCGATATCTCTCTTGTATTGAGGTGCCCAAAGCTGGACACAAAACTCAAGGTGTGGCCTCACCAGTGCTGAGTACAGGGGGACAGTCCCCTCCCTACTTCTGCTGGTCACACCATTGCTAATACAGGCCAGGATGCTGTTGGCCTTCTTGGCCACCTGGGCACACTGCTGGTTCACGTTCAGCCTGCAGAGGAAAGGAAAGAGAAGAGGTGTCATCTGCTTTTTTTTCAGTCAGCGCTAGGGTGAGCTTTCAAGGCCTTCTTTAATTTTCAACAGGCAGTGGGCACCGCCATCGCTGTGGCTGCCTGGTTTCAGTATCCACACTCAGCTCCCGTGGGTAGCGTTTCAAGATAGATACATTCTTAAAGTGTGTGCACATACATAATCTTCTGTGTACACACATAAACAGCAGCACCAGAGATGGGCTTTCTGCACAAAGAGGAAGAAGCAGAGGGGAGGCAGAAGGCCAAACACTTTTTTATTTTTTTATTTTTAAATCAGAATTAAGGCTGGTTCAAGCTCTGTAATTCAGAATGAGCAGGGGTAAATTTCTGGAGCTGCTTTCCCCACTCTGCCCACTGCAACTTTGGAGACCTTCAATTTCTTCCCTCCCCCCCCAAAAAAAAAAGAGAAAAAATAAATTCAGGTTTGTTCAAAACAGCTTTTGGTTCTCACCAAAATCTTAACTCTTGACGGCCTTGCACACCGTGAGAAAAGCTCTGTTGTTCACTGGGTGACTTTGCTGTTCGGAGGTCACCAACCTCTGTTTGTTTCGTTACCGAGCAAAGCAACTGCTTCATTTAAAACTTTTGTGATTAACAATACAAGGTTATGGTAAAGCTTCTGAATTCTAGCAAGACCTGTTCCTGAGCACTCAACAGTCCTTAGCACCGGAAAATGGAAGAAGGGGAGAGCAGCAGAAATGTGGTCGGGCAGGGCTTTGCAAAGAAGGTCAAGAGATCGGTTAATCCCGTCGGTACCCTGGCCAGAACTGCTTTGCCAGAAGCGGGAACATTAAACGCTCTTGAGTTGTGGTGTTGAGAATCCAGCTGTTGAATGCAGTTGTCCCAAACCGGTTTTTAGGTTTACTTTTGCTGTTGTTGACTAGAATACATTTGCTTGAAGTGTGTAATTCAGAGACCTTCTCTTTAAAGATTTAAAATGTGTTGTTAGTGGAGGAGTCACCATACAAATGGACTCTGAAAATGGAACTGTTAAAGCTCACGGGCAAACTAATGTTGGGTTAGTAACTAAACAAGTAATTTTTACATTTTTGGCTGTGAGGTTTAAATTAAATCTGTAGCAAGTCTAGGGATTACAGGGTATGGATGACACAGTAAGTGACTTTACTACTTTGTATTTCCTTTGCTGACACTGTGATACTCCAGCTGGTCTCTCTGGTGTAACGCACAGCCCCACCTCTTCATGAAGAAATCAAGCCTACAGGCTGTCAGGCTAAAGACTGGGCTTCAGCAAGGCAGAGGCTTTAGTGTAGGTTAAACTAAGCAATGGTAGCCTCTGCAGTATTAATGCATATATAACATGTATTTTTAATTAATAATAGTTGCATAGGAGTAAAAGCTTTTGTCTCTTTCTTTTTCCTAATAGGAACAGAGGAAAAAATCCAGGAACTTCTGGAAAGCAGAAAAAGACTGGATAACAAGATTGAGCTACTGCAGGACTTAAAAGAAGTCATCCTTCCTACCCAAGAGAACAGCGCTAGTACGTCTAGTGTAGCATCTGAGTAACTCCCAAGTCTGTCTGTAATGGTGTCAATATTGAGGATTTTCTAATGATAGAAAACATAGAGCACGTCTGGTCAGTGTCTTAAGTAATTCCCCTTTTCCCCTCCCCAAGCTGGGGACACAAGCAAGAACTGATATTTTCCTCATTTTTATACCTCACATTTGCAATACTGTTAAGTTATCCCTCTTTTAAAAAAAATTTACCGTGGCTCATTGAGTGTTATATACACCAAATATAGCTGTTCTTAAGGCTTTTTTTTTTTCTCAAAGACAAGGGAGCATTGTCTGCCACAGAACACTTGTTAAAGTCCCTGTAACTGTGGGAACCTCTTGCAACTGTGTGTGGCAGCTGCTTCGCTGTCCATCGCTAGACAGCGATGTTTTAAGGACCACATTGCTGCTTTGGCTGTCCAAAGAAGATAAATTAGCAGCACTTGCACTCGGAGAAGCCATCTGAGATATAAACAGGAGTTTGGTCACTTTAGTTAAACGCTGCTTTTCAGTGGTGCCCAGCAACAGAACAAGAAATAATGGGTTTAAGTTAGAACATAGGAAGTTCCACCTCAACATGAGGAGAAACTTCTTTGCTGTGAGGGTGACAGAGCACTGGCACAGGCTGCCCAGAGAGGTTGTGGAGTCTCCTTCTCTGGAGACTTTCAAAACCCACCTGGATGTGTTCCTGGGTGACCTGCCCTAGGTGATCCTGGTCTGGCCGGGGGGTTGGACTAGATGGTCTCTAGACGTCCCTTCCAACCCTGAACATTCTGTGATTCTTGGTTCACTGCTTAACACATAACAAAGTCTGCTGTCATGGCAGCAGGAGAAAAACAGTGTTTGCAGGCAGACCAGAAATGGTTGAACATCACACTCATGTGCAAAATAAATTGGATCAGATGATGGCCTGCATCTTCCTTTCTCCATTAAGAAAGGATACAACATCCATGTGTTTTGTCTTTAAAAAAAAAAAAGTTTGAATACAGAAAAACATTGTTTAGTTACAAAACGATAAGTTAAAATAAAATGTTTTTAAGAATGCTGTGTATCTAGTCATGCTCACTAGCCCTTCTGTGGCAGGGCAGAGGGTGGAGGAGGATGTGTGCTGACACACCGCAGGTTATCTGCACCTTGCCTCAGGCACAGGCAAAGCAGGGCCAGAGCGCTCCACTGCCCCTCCTCAGCATCTCGAGCACCACTTGTCCTGACAGGCTGCAGCACCGGCCTCTGAACGCAGCTGTGCTCTCTCCCTGACTCTTAAAAATTCATACTTTGAGCTTGTTCTGGATGAGGGTGGATGGAGATCAGTAAGGACAGAAGAACAACTTTCAAAACATCAGCTCTTCGGGTAGAACCACTGGCAGCACCGCACAGAAAAAAAACAAACACTATTTTTTTTTACTTGCTCACACAGTTCAGGCCAGGATGACAAACACAGTGCGTGTGCTGCCCGAGCCAAGGCCTCACGTGCCACTCACAGCTGTTCTGCCTAGAAAACTCCCACCCAAAACAAAAGTGTATTAACATGGCACATGGGCTTAGCTGTTGTTAGGGAACAAAAAGCCACACCGAAAAAAAACAAAAACAAAAATGCAAATTCACTGTCATGGGAAATGCAACAAAAGCTCATGTGAGCTCTTTTCTTCCTAGAGCAGCAATGTGAATGACTGAGAAGCTTCAGAGCAGCTCAGAGGACAACTCCTGTTCACTTCTGTTCCATGCACACCCCCTCACCTCCAAGCTCCACCTTTAGTCCCGCATTTGCAATCCAAAACATGTTGTTTATCAGAAATGTGTGTGGCCCCTTTGGAAGCATTTTGTCAGACTGTGCTAGACTGAACTCACAACGCTGTGCCCCAGACACTCCCTGACCTCTATCAACAATACAAAATCCCAAGCTTTGTAAAATTTAGCAAAGCCATAACCCCACACTTAGACCTGTAGTTAACCTAAACTTCAAATCTGGAGTTCCAGGTTCTCTGCTCTACCTTGTATTTGGTGCAGAAGTGACAAAGACAGTGGTTTTATTGTGTACCCATCCCTATGTACCTGCTCTAAAAACATGGACTTTTAGTGGAAAAAAAAAATCTATAGATTACAATCACTGGGGTCTAAAGTAGTGTCTACAAGTAGAGCTGCTGTTTTCTAAAATTGCCATCACAGGCATTTGTCAAGCACAGCGAAATCAGTACGGTTCAGTCATACATAATCTGCGTGTTTGGCCTGGTTTTGTTTCTGTGTTGTTGGGATCTTTTAAAAAAAAAACAAACCAAAAAACAAAACCCCACCCTGATATGGTCTATGCAACACAAAAAACTTACAAATTCTTCCAAAATCCCAAAAGTTTGCTAGTGAACAGGTAGAAAAAAAAAAAAGTGGATTTTATTACATGTAGTTTGAATTATACAATACTTAAAAGCAACCCTCCCCCCTTTCAAAACAGTGTATGCCTTCCCCTCCAAGGGAACCAACGTAATCGGAAATCACCAAAGAAGGGATTTTTTTCCATTAACCATTATAAACATTGCTCGAACAGATTACACAAAGTACACGTTAAAACTTACATCAAGATATAACCAAATATAGAGATTTGCTTCCAATTAGATTTGCTAGTTACCCCTTTCTTCAAAGCTACTTGCATAGGCTTTGAAGTTAGTATTTTAATTATAGAAAATAATTATATTTTTCCCCACTTTTCTAATGAATACACTTGGTTAATTACACATAGTAAATGGCAAATTCATTCACAATCATGCAAATGCAGTACGAGATACCCATGCCATTTTCTTCTCTGAAACCCGAGGGAGTTCATTATTTAAGTGACATCATTCAGTGGCTCAGGTCACACTATTCTCCAGCCTCAAAAGTAAATTGAAAATATTAACAGGTGGTGCTAGAACAGGTTTCATTCCTAGGCTAAAAAGGGCAAGTCCTTCACACTGGATGGTGTCCCTTGCACACCGCAGCGTTTCCTCTCTTCGCCTGAAACCTCGAGCTGGTTCCACCATCTGGGTTTGCTAAATGCAAGTGGATATTGTGCTTGACAGTTTTACAACAGTTCCACTCTCGAGCACAGAAAACATTTGTTTTCCCCGTGGCCTTTCACGTCTTCTGGTACAAGAGACCAGGTAACACGCACTTTTACCCATACAGTTACGACGTCCTGTTATAACTGCAAACAACCCTACCAAGACCTGTAACTTACAGCCTCATTTCAGTTCTTAAAGGCTCCACATTTACTGGCTTTAGCAATGAATTCCTTTAGCAGGGGACCATCCATTTGCCAAAATGCTGTAGTTTGTGTCACTTCCGTCAAATGATTGACACAAAACTTAAAGCAGAACTCCTCTAAGTCCTAAACAGAAGAAAACAAAAAGGAAAAAAACAAAAAAAGGAAAAAAAATCTTATTATCTTTGCTTCCATCACAGAACATTACTTTCAGGCACAAGTACCTGTATACGCTTTATTTTTGCAGAGACTTAGACAAACACATTAATCTAGTGGTCCTCGATGTTTTTCCCCCACACAGTCACTAAGTAAATGCAAAAAAAGTAATAATTCTACCCACGTAACACGGTTACAAAGGGGAAAAATAACCATAATTTGGTTCTCCCTATACAGCTGCAGTGACAAAACCCAGATGTTTTGAGCAATGTGTATTTTAAGAGTTTTCATGCTCAAAGAGTTTCATCTGCATTCACGACAGCTATTAAAACCCTATACAAATAGGAGACCTCGGGGTAATCACAGAATCACAGAATTATTGAGGCTGGAAAAGACTTCCGAGATCATCACATCCAGCCTATGTCCCAACACATCACACGTAGCCAAGAGCACGGATTAAGAAAATTCATCTCTCGTTCCAGAATGTAAACTCAAATCCATACGTAACAGTTGCTCGACCTCCTGCTTAGTTCAGGACTTCACTAAAGCCCAGAAGCTGTGTGTCACCAGGCTCAGCACGGATACTAACGGGCCAGTTTTAAAGCACAGTTTGGGCAGAACGCCTTTCTGTGCATAAGAAAGAGACTCGTGTTACAATTTGGGACAGACATCCCCAAAACGATTCAAAAGTACTGTGGCACAGGAGAGAATAGTAATTCTTGCAGAAAGCGGATGCCGGCTACGTGAGTCTACTTGGAGAAGCCTTCCATTTAATGATTAAAAAAGCCTCACAACCATCACTTGCGTGATGTCAGAGAGAAAGGTTGTGTAAAAAAACAAGACACAGACATCATCAATATGAGGTTGACCACAAGAACACTTCCCGCTCAGATTATTTGTTTCCAGTTCCTCTTTCGAGGAGGAAATCTGTTCCTGTAGTGCAGGTCTAAGCTGCTATAAGGAGGATGCCGCAGCCCCTTAAAAAAGAGTGAATCCCCACCTTGTTCTAATTTCTTTATTATGCATGAAGTTTGCAGAATTAGTACTTCATACATGAGAACATGCCCTTCCTTAGCTGCTCAGCAGACTGAGCGCTGAGGTGAAGCGTAACACATCTGCAGAGCTCTTTAAGCCACGTGAGGTATGAAAGACAATGCTTAATGTTCACGTTTTCACTTAAGGTGAATACTGTAAGCTAGAGCAATTGTGTGCCAGTGAGAGTTCTTGACACAACAAGAATAAGAAAAAATATATCCTGGCCTAAAACCAGGTATTCTGAAGCTGCAGATCTTGACTTGTGTGGCATCTGCGCAACAAAAAAACACAAGCTTAATAGAACCGAACACTGACGGTTTTCTGTAAGTAACAGAATGAACTGGCATTTTAAACAAAATTACATCATACGCATTACAATATTTTGCACTGTTTATTAGGAAAAAAATCATATTCCAAGTCAATGCAACAGAAGGATACAATAAACATATACTGTAATATTAATCAAATAACTCTGGAAAAATCTAAAGTTCTGTATAAAAAAAAAGGCTGAATTTCACTTGCAGACGGATGCACTCCCAGCAAAGTGTACTTTATGTAGACTTAAGAGAATAAAGGCACAGGGTACATCCAGTGATTATTTTTAAAGCTACAATAGGAAGCCTGACCTGTCCTAATTCTAGCCACTTGGGTCAGTCGCCAGAAGAAAGTACAGGAGAGTTTCATGTCATGGAGGTATTTTAAATTAGTGGAGCAGCTTCTTTTAACTGTTGTCTTCCAGGTGCATAGTCCCTTGAACAAACTACATCAGCCAAGCAATTGCAAATCCCCATCTAGCATTACCGCATGTAAAAAACACATTTTACTAGAAAACAACCCCTCGGCATCACTCATTCTCTCCTCGTTGCAGCACTCAAGCCTACGGTTCTAACTTCCCTTAGGCAGTGAGGTTACAGCCGAGGCATCGTAACTGCATTTCTTCTACCCTTCACAAGTGGAATGCATCACACACGGAAGACCCATCCTGCAAACAGTCTTTTAAGGCTCAAATATGGAAATCTTCCTATTTTCCATTAACTCCCAGCAAAGAAATCACTATTCACAGTAGAGCTGAAGCCACGTTTCAGGCACTAACATAGCCCTTTGGGTAACGTGTATCAAACAAGCAGCACGCTACAAGGCTCTGCAGTAAGTTGGAGCATCTACCCAGCTGCTGGATATTAAGCACGAGGAAAATCGACAAGTTGATTTACCAAGTACCAAAGCCACTTCAGAAGCATAATTCGCAAGTTAAAAACGAGCCAAGCTGCAAACACGATCTACAGATACTGTGCTGGACACAAACAGCTGAAGCAAGCCCAGGAATACCTTCCAATTAGTTCACGAAGCAACATGTTAGTGAGCTAGTAGGGAAGCTGGATAATTACGCAGCAGGGAAATTTTGCTGGCGTTCCCCCCCTTTCACACCCACACCATTTCTCTGTCTTTAACACTTACTAAGCCCATAAGGCAGCTCTTATCCTGCTCGCTGCAGGGGGTTTGGACTAGATGACCTTTAAAGGTCCCTTCCAACACAACACATTCTATGATTCTAAGATTTCATTAACGTATTGTGAAGATTGAAAGTGCATTTGATTGTGGCTAAACAAAATGGAAAAAAAAAAAAGGGCCAACGAAACCACCTTGCCAATCAAAAAAACCCCAATGCACTCACTCCCCAAAACCTACCACCACATGACATCACACACAACACACCACCTTACAAATAAGTAATTTAAGGCTTATAAGACAGCTTTTCATAATGTTAAAGGTTTTGCTTTGTATTTAAATCCTTCCCTTGTTTTAGAGTTAGTGTTTTCATCCTCAAATTTTTTTTGCTACAGTCTTCCCCCCTCCAAACGGTAATTCATGGAACTTGGCACAGCATCATAACCTTTCACCATAAAAGCAACACAAACATTTACAGATACTGAGTCTCATGAGTCTCAGCCTGGGACTTAAGACATCTTTAGATGTCTGTCTACTCATTTACCTTCCCATTGCTGGTGTATTGGCGGGGGGGAAGTTTTTCTAAGTCCAACATTCTCAAATTCTGAAAATGTCAGATAGTATTATCTGACTGTGAGTGAGAGAGAGCTTATAAGAAAATATAACTGGCTGCTTTTCTCCAGTTAAAGTCAGAAAGCAGTCACTTATTTAAGAGACTGAAGTTTAGAAGTTTACCTCTGCATCATATCTGACAGCAGCAGAGAGCAATGAAAATGCATTTTCCACAGAAATTCCTCTCTTGATAATGTGCTGACACAGTTTTTTCAGTCTATTTTCACAGTACGAAGTAGCCAAATCCAAAAGCCCTGCAATTAAAATGCCATCGTGTTAGTCAGTGGTAATGATCTCTGCTCCTTGAACAACACTTTCTGTTCCATGGCTACAGATTACATCTGTGCTCTGTTTGCCATGTTCTACGGGTCTCTAATGTGCTTTTTGCAAGTAGGTCACCGTTCAGAAAAATGTATTTTACCATTGCACAGGAAGAAAGACCTTTTATTACCTCATGCCGCAATCCTGTTAATCTCTGTAAATACGCAAGCTGTTCTACTGATTTGCATACCTAACTGCTTGCGAGAGTGGAACTGCCACGAAACAGGCACCACGATGCAAGCAAAAAGTTACGATTGTAAAAATCTGTGCTTGGATTACAGCTTGCTGCTTGCTCTGCTGTCCGAGCTTCCCCTTTTAGAGCTACCAAAATTCTTTGATGCTATCCTAAACAGTGACCAAATCAATTTAGTAAAATGTGCAATATTTGAACCCAGAAAAATAGTTTCGCTCCCACGCTTGAAGAAACTGCTCATAGTTTATTGCTAAATATGCACCACTTTTGCTGTAGTTGGTTTGCTACAACAGCATTTTAAAGACAACTTAGTTAATCACCAGTAAAACGCATTATAGGTCAGACTAGAAGCCTGTACTAATACATTCATTCTGCATCCCCTGTCTCAGTTTCTCTAAATGCTGCTTTCTAGCATAATTGGACCATAAGCAATACCTATTGCATCTTCAGGCGGAAGGTCAACACTGTCTGTATACAAGTACTCAAGAAAGGCACGATACACAGGGTAAGAAAACTGGTCTATTTCTATCACTTCCTTCATATCCTCATTCCAGTATGACTGGAACATGGTTCTGAAGTGTTCACACCTAAGAGACAAAGACATCATCTGGAACACATGAACATTATATTACAGTCCCACTGAAATACATTTGGGGGGTACTATGTGATATTCACAAAAATGTTACCATATCCCATCACAGCCAGCAGTCCACATTTTGGTTCCTAATACCGTGGGGATTGTTATACTTAGGCATTAAGATAAAACTCTCATTTGATCTATGCTACAGAAATGTCTGCGTGAACATTGCAATCAGATCAATTTAACAGAATTTAGCATCCCAGCACCAACAAATATGCACAGTGAAAATTGAATATGGACCATTTCAAGACAGAGTTTTGATTCAACTCCTTTATAATCACTCCATTTAAAGTGATTATGGATACACAGATGTTATATATTACAAGTTTACGGGTCTCTTCCCTACCCCTTACTTTCCCCCGCCTCCAGATTCAACATTAAGAGGTTACTGTGTATAAACAGGAGCTGTGAAACATGACCACTACCTGATTTTCAGAACAGCTTTGTGGACATGGATGTACTTTCCATCCACACGGAACTTCAGGTCTGAGGTTTCTGGGCTGTCAAACTCCTTCTTCAGAGACTCTGCTACTGTTAAAAAGTCTTCATGCTCTACAAGGGACAATTTTAAAACAAACAACAAAAAAGCATCAGGCATCTTAAACAGAACACACACATCACTAACTAAATCTAGCAACTCAACTAAGAGCTTTGTGAAGGAAAATAGGTCACTATGAGGGCTCCATCGGCTTAAGCACAGAAATGGGAAGAATTAATTAATCCAACGTGTTTATTCCTGTTGGCAAGGACTGCTCCACAACACCTACAGACAGCGGTGGTCAGCAGATCATAACCAATGAGTTCCAGCTCATTGCACAGAGGTAGCACAGCACCAAAGAAGTACCTGGAGAACCTCCTTTCTCATTCTCCACTGGGGCACCACTCACGACACTGGCAGCCTCCTGGAAGCTCAGTGCTCGGGCTGGGTCAGCTCAGCTCTGTAACCTGCCAATTATTCTCTGCAGCTAACCCACAGGCTGCTGGCAGCAGAACTCTACAGCATCAACTGTGATGTACCATACAGTACTCCAGCCACACTGACACTGTGTGATCTGAGCCTAAAGCATAAGAAAATACGGCACCAGTTGGCCACTTTGTTGTGCTGGCAGATTGGATGTGGTCTGCGGGTTGTCTATTAAGGTCTCTACCAGGGCTCACTAACACAAACTGTCACTGACACTGCTATACTAAGTTTATCAGTCAGTTACAACACAAAAGCCAACAGCAGTGCTGTTGAAGAGAGATGGTAGATATTGTGCTCTTGGTAAAATCAAGACTTCAGCAATTTCGGAAGGGGATTAAAGCTGAGATATCACAGCTCTTTGACTGTGGCCTAAGGCACTGGTCTCACAGAAGTCCCATTCTGTGTCTCTAGAAATCATGCAAAACTAGCAGCACAATCTGGCTAAGATTTGTGGTAAAGTAAGAACTCTGAAGTTTTTTTAAAAAATCTACCTTAACCCACTATTTGAAGCTTCTTTTGGTGCACCTTAGAAGTGTGTTTCAAAACATGTGGTTTCTAACAAGCAAAGTATGGAAATGAACAGTAAGTGTGTCTCCAATGTAAAAGGATGTGGTTGGTCAGTCCCCAGTGTCCCACAGGACGGCGTATTGTTCATCCACATGCAATCCATAAATTACCCTCCACCATTAGGAACAGCTAAATGAATTGGTATTTAGAAAGAAATATTGCTACAACAAACTGTTCTAAAAAACAAATCATATCTGTGCCACAAAAGACCATACATTCCCCTGATTTACATGGATCATCCACAGAACCTGCATCTCATCAGGGCTAACTAAGCCACGCTTCAATCCCCTTCCATGTGATTTATTTATTTTTTCCTAGGTCATCAGCTTAGCTTAAGCTATGCAGTAGATGAACTTTCACTCCAAATACCTTAAGTTCCTTCCCCAAAAAAGGCTGCAGATTTGTACTTTACCACAGTCAATCCTGAGTGACCGATTAATTTTTTTTGGCAGAGCCATCATAACTGGAAGTAGAACAATAAGCTTTATGTGGAGTTAGCGGTCACTAAGAGAAAAAAAAAAAAAGAAACCTCAAAAAGAAAAAAAGCTTTCTTCACCTAGATGATTTTAAAAAGTGAGGGAAAGGAAAAATGCATATGGAAACTGGAGATTAAAAATGCTGCCGGAATTAATGCTTTTGATTTAAGTATTCAGTAAGCAGCATTATCAGAATAAGAGGAGAGCCACCCCCAAAGGCTAGAAGCAATTAAAGCACAGGTGTAAAATTCAAATACCTTGTTATATGCTGGCTAGGAGTAGTTCATAAAAATCAAGAATTTAAAAGATATCGAAACTGGAGAGATGTCATTATGTCATTTAAACAGCCTTCACTATTAGTAAAAGGCAGACTTGGACAACCATCAGACCTCTACACAGGGCAAGACTAGCACATATTGCAGAGGATTAGAGAATGGAGAAAGTGAGAAGTGGGATAAAATGGGACTTGGATTTACCCAGAAGCAAATCCAAGCTAATCTTCTCTCTTTGGTAAAACTAGTCAGTTTTCCTCTATAGATGAGCTATTATCTGGACCTTCATAAATGTGACAATGTGCTAAATAAGAAGTTAAGGTGGAGAAGCTGGGTGAGGGCAAGCCACATGCAAAAAAAAAAGTCTGAGTCTGGAGAAAGGTTACATGTTACTCACGATACAATCCATCCACAAAACCAATTTTGTACAGGGACTAACAAAATGAGGATCTGTTGTCAATATGAAACCAGATTAGATCTCCTAAATGATCTTAAGAACTGAAGCAGTAGATCCAAGATGAAAAATTTTTCATGTGTTGCACATGAGAACACCTTTGTGTTTTCAAGGAAGTGCAAGCTAAGCACCTTACAGCACATTTGGGGTAAAATAAGAATTAGTAGCATGTGAATCAGAGATAATCAAAAAGAAAGGCTTGGGCCGGCATCCCAAAGTGTAATCCAAGGCAGTGTAAGAAGAGAATTCGAATACAGAAAACAATTGGATCAAGGTCTTGTTTTACAGGACATATCATTTACAAGTCTACCTGTCTTTGAGGAAATTCAAACTGAGTCAAAGTTGAGAGAAATCTCATAAAATCAAAACTTGGAATTCTGTTTCTTTACTTGCCTAACATGAAACATAGGGGAAAGATTTTCTAGCTCACATTCATATTGGAAGAAGAAAGCTAGAGACAACACTTGAAATTCAAAGCTGTTGGATATCAAACTAACAAGCATCAGGATGAGGAATTAGGAACAGTTTTAAGAGGAAATTAGGAATAGTTTTAAGAGGAAAAGGATGAATGATCCAGGACTCCTTCCCAGTCCTGAGTCAGAGCTCAAACAATGCAAGTGTAGGAAATAAATAATATTCACAGTGCAATGGTAAAACGAGGCTCTCTCGAGATATATATCTGCTAATAATCAGTCTTGTTAACCCTACTCAGTATCCTGAGCTGCTAGAGTAGACTGTTTTCTTCTCCAGAAAAAAAAAACTAGCAGTCCTGGTTTCAGCTGGAGTAGAGATAACTTTCCTTCTTAGTAGCTAGAATAGTGCTGTGGTTTGGATTCACTATGAGAAGAATGTTGATAATATACTGATGGTTTTAGTTGTTGCTAGGAGACCAAGGACTTTTCAACATCTCATGTTTTGCTAATATGCAGGTGCACAAGAAGCTGGGAGAGAGCATGGCCAGGACAGCTGACACAAACTAGCCAAAGGGATAGTCCACACCACAGAACATCAGGCTCAGTGTACAGCCTGGGGGTAGATGCCCAGGGGCAGGGGCAAATCACTGCTCAGGCATCAGTCAGCAGGTGGTGAGCAACTGCACTGTGCATCACTTATATTTTCCTGCATTTTATTTCTCTTTCTTTTTATTATATTCCTTTTCATTGCAATTATTATTATTGCCAGGTTTCATTATTATTGTATTTTATTTTAGTTATGAAACTGTTCTTTATCTCAACCCAGGAGTTTTGCTTTTTTTTCCCTCCGACTCTCTCCTCCATCCCACTGAGAGTGAGGAGTGAGCGAGTGGTGCCTAGCTGCTGGCTGGGGTCAACCCACAACACTAGCCTAAAAGGGACAGTTTTAACTGCTGGTTCTCCTTAAAGCCATCCTGCCATGGAAGTGAGATCCCAGACCAGTCACTACAAATATGCACAGAGACTCTAGCACTGGCTAGAGTCTTCTCCAAGATAAAGAGACCCAGCTCCTTCAGCCTTTCCTCATATGGGAGATGTTCCACTCCATCATTTTTGTGGCTCTGTGCTGGACTCTCTCAAGCAGTTCCCTGTCCTTCTTGAACTGAGGGGCCCAGAACTGGACACAATATTCCAGATGTGGCCTCACCAGGGCAGAGTAGAAGGGAAGAAGAACCTCTCCTGACCTACTAGCCACACCCCTTCTAATACACCCCAGGATGCCATTGGCCTTTTTGGCCACGAGGGCACAGTGCTGGCTCCTGGTCATCCTGCTGTCCACGAGGACCCCCAGGTCCCTTTCCCCTGTGCTGCTCTCCAACAGGTCAGTCTCCAGCCTATACTGGTATTTGGGGTTGTTCTTTCCCAGATGCAAGACTCTGCACTTGCCCTTGTTGTACTTCATCCAATTTCTCCCTGCTCAGCTCGCCAGCCTGCCCAGGTCTCGTGGAATGGCAGCACAGTCCTCTGTGCTTGTTCTCACCTACTGACAGAAGCCGCCACATAACAGCGGGGGTAGCAAAGCAAGCGAAGACATCGTCAGTGCAGGCAAAGTGAGTGAGGTGGGGAAGGATCACGGACTGCCCTCGGCACTGGCCCCACATGTACACCTGGCCGCTCTGGGTCTTGGCAGCCGATGTGTGGGCGGAGTGGCAGGCTGCAATCTCCACGACCCTGCAAACAGAAGAAACTTTGTAAGATACTTACAGGTACGGATGGAATCAAGTGACTTTCCATACGCCTCATCAAAATAACAGCCAACCAAACCACGCATCTATGCTCCTGTACTCCTTTCTTTGTCCTGCATGAACTTGATAGCGTTTGAATAGATACTTAAAAACTGCAATGACATTTCTGGAATGCTTGTAGATTTCCCTGTAATCATGTATTACTTTAACTATGTCATTTTCATCAGCTGACACTCCTTCTTTTCTTCCATAACCATGGGAAAGGGATAAGGTAAAACAAGTTTTGCTTTTCCCCCTTTAAAACCAATGCACATCAGACACTCTCAAGAATAAATGTTTTCGGAGCTTATGAAATTCCCAGTTAGGGAACAGGAGGGAAAGTTATACTACTAAGATTTTTGCAGAGCATTTTTCAGAACTTCTTTAAAACATATGTAGTAAAAATGGTCTAATTTTGAGATTAAGTTCCTATGCTTTTTAAAATAAACCCTTTATTAAGAAAAACTTCTACTCCCCTTTTAAACTGTTTTTTTTTGTATGTAGACAGAGATCTGGCCTACTGCCTCTATTTCTGACTTCTTATTTTGCTGTTAGTTTCCTCAACACTGAAACTCAGCACGGAACATGGACAGTGCTTCGTTTGAGGAGAGAAGACACGCACTGAACTTCACACTCTTGAAGAGCTGAGATTGTATAGGATTTCCACCCACCTCACATAGTTCTTTAAAATATTAGAGCTGCTGATGCACACGTATCTATTCTGTTCTCCCACTGTTCAGGCAATCCCTGTCTTGCTATCTGGAACATCATAAGAACTGAGAAGAATCACACTTCCATTAAAAGGTCCACAAGGACATTTCCAGTGTCCCTGTTCACACAATAAGCAAAACCCAGGGGAAGTCCCAGCATTAGTTAAAAATAAAAGCTACGTTTTCCTGTTTTTCCTCCATGCTAAAAATGCATCAGAGGATTTCATGGTTTAGTGCCAGAAACAGATCAACTGGGATAAATAAATGTCTTTCCAAGCAGTCTAACAATATACATACAAAAATACTTGCTACTTTACAGGATAATATCCATGAAGAGTTGTTTTTTTAGATAAAAAGCTTATTTAGCACAAAGGCAACGTTTTAAGTGCAAAAATTATTTCAAGGTAAATAACAGAAAGAATCTACAATCACTTTCAGCATATACATATCAATGATTTCTGGCAGATAAAAGATTAATGGGTTGTTTGACACCATTATTGACTTCTGAACCTTGATGCAACATTGAGATCTTTCAGCATCTCTACAAAAGATATCATAAAGTAATTATTTCAGAGATGATCTACTTTTCATCACAGCTCTCCCTTTAAACTACTTCCTTCCCCAAACCTTTTCCTTAGCAGAACAAATTCTTATTCTATAGTAACTATACTACAGAACTATAGTAGCAGGTGTACTATAACGCATGTGTAGTACACATACAGGATAACACATTAAGCATACACTTAACATCAAAATTTAGGAACCAGACCTCCACAGTTGTTCCTCCAGCCTAATACATAGTAAAGACTAGAAGTTCCTTACAAGCTATCACAGAATGTCAGGGGTTGGAAGGGACCTCTGGAGATCATCTAGTTCAACTCCCCTGCCAGAGCAGGTTCACCTACAGCAGGTTGCACAGGATGGCATCCAGGCAGATTTTGAATGTCTCCAGAGATGGAGACTCCATCACCTCTCTGGGCAGCCTGTTCCAGTGCTCTGTCACCCTCAAAAGAGAGAAGTTCCTCGTCATGTTTAGATAGAACTTCCTATGTTCAAGTTTATGCCCATTATCTCTTGTCCTGTCACTGGACACCACTAAAAAAAGACTGGCCTCATCCTCCTGACACCCGCCCTTTAAGTATTTATGAGTGTTGATAAGATGCCCTCCTCAGTCTTCTCTAGACTAAAAAGACTCAAGTCCCTCAGCCTTTCTCTATAAGAGATGTTCTAGTCCCCTAATCATCTCTGTAGGCCTTTTCTGTACCCTCTCCGGCAGTTCCCTGACCTTCTTCAACTGAGGAGACCAGAACTGGACACAGCACTCCAGGTGAGGCCTTATCAGGGCAGAGCAGAGGGGGAGGATGACCGGGAGGCCACACTATATGAATACAGAATATGCAATATTCTTCAGGATAGCATCAAATCCTTCAAAGAAACTGCCACCAGCATTACATACAAATGACAAAATAGTTACACAAATGAAAGGATCAGGAGAAGCAGCAGTAATATGCCTCATGTGAAATGACAGCTCACCCACTTACAGCAATGTTTCCAAGGGAACCAAGTCAAGCAAGATGAGTAAGTTCAAGTGACTTATAATCTCCCTTAGATTCCAAACAGAAGTTCTATGATATTTCCTCCCTCCTTTAGTCACTGAACAAATGCTAGTGTTGTTATAATCCCATGCTTGAGTTCATGTAGTTTTAAATGCAACAGTTTCCCTTAGTTCATTTAAGAAATAAATTGCTAAGAAAACACAACTGATCTATTTGCAAACATACATATTTCCCTTCTAGTACTTTTTTTAAAGAATTTCTGAAGGAGATGACACTAGCGAAGCATCATGAGACAAGTCAGTCTCACCTCAGTGGTTTCTACTGTGATGGTTCCTTTTTTCTTTCCCCCTCATCTCTCCTAAATAATCTCAGTACTGTGCAGCTTTTAATTTAATGTTCAGTGCCAGAAACAAGAAAAAATAGGAATGACCTCCCAGAAAGACAGTTCAGAAATGGAGGAGAAAAAACAACCTAGTTAAGAGGAGATTACAAATTAAGAGATTTACAGTTTAAGGGATTTATACACTAAGAGGTTTCCAAACTGAGGTATATTAATCTGTAGGTATATGCATGGGTCCAGAGAATGAGACTGAAGTCTAAGTTTGCAGGCAAAGTGGAGAAGAGCCACCCTAAATATGAGGATGCCAAAGGTTAGGGGTATTCTTTTGAGTCTAAGAAACTACTAACTGGTACCAGGGATAAAAGTGGTATTACCTGCCCTCAGCTCTAGCAACCTTGCAAGTCAAGTTCTGTGATGTAGTTGGCTACTGTCAGCCTTTCAGAAAACTGTTTTTTCTTCCCATGTCACTTCTGACAAAGGCGGTACTTCCTTCCTCCCCCGTTTTGTTTGTTTTGTTTTGTTTTTAATATAGGACTCAATACAACTTAAAAGCTTAGCTTGTCCATTACATAGCTCCAAATGTTCAACCAAAGGAACCATATTTATGATAGCCTCACATTTAGTCATTAATTATCTTTCAGTATCAAGTAAATAAGAAGTATACTTATTTTCAATAATCATTACAGCTAGCAAAAAGCACTCAGTCTATATAGTGACTTAACATCCTTTCCTGCACTTTAAACATTAGCAACAGAAAAACAATCCACCAAGCCCTACACACGCACACTTCCAGTGCTAGAGACTGCAATAACACATGCTCAGACTTATCAACCCAGAAACAGCTTCAGCAAGATTACCTTTCTTTTTCCATCATGATCTGCACCGGGCTTAGCTGGTTACTTTTATTGCCAGATCCCAGCTGCCCATAAGTGTTAGCTCCCCAGGCATAGAGCAAACCCTCATCTGTTAGTGCTAGTGTGTGCGCATAGCCACAGGCAATCTGTAAGTAAATGTACAAGCATTACTACTCAACAAAACAGAGACGAGAAACAAAATTATCGCACACATTACCTTAGTCTAGCAGATGGTAAACATCTCAGGCATTCTTCACTTAGTGCTACACTGTGTTATTTCTCAGTACTTAAAGCTAACGCAAAATACGTTAACTTGTAGGTACTGGAAAAGTCACAACTGCGTTCGTTCAGTTGTCATTGGTTATTCCTAAATAACTTACTGCGCTCTTGCAAAGTCTCCTCAGCCTTTACTGGCTTTCAGTTGCAGAGTCTTCACACAAAGAACAGTGAACTTCATCACCATGTCTTGCAACACTGAAATGCTTCCAGAATTTGCTATTTTCAATACTATCCTAACTATGAGAGCTATGATTCAACAGCCAACAACCGTTCAACCCAAGTTATCACATGAAACTCCACAGAACCTTACTAAAAACACAGGAAATCCCAAATTTTAGTTTTATTCTTTAGCTGGAAAAAAAAAAAAGCAACTAACAAAACCCAATCACCAAACAACCAAATGCACACCCATGACTCATTTTCCCTTCTCACCTCATTTCTGAAGGCATAATTAGAATGTTCACGTAGAATCTAATTTTAACGTCGTTTCCCCCTTCATTTCTTGTCTGCCTTGTGCATTTCATTCAGTTTTGTAATTTGTATCCACAGCATACACTAGCATACTTACAGTTACACTAGTTAACTTCAAATCACACAGAACATTTACAAAAGCAAGTATTTTATGGCTTACTTACACTTTTTATAAGCCTAATATAATTTATAGGAGCTAAAAAAATAAATCGGTATTTGAACTGTAAAATCTGCAGATTCCAAAGAAACAGTCTGAGCAAACACTAGCAACATGAATGTATTTTCATTTCCACATTAGACATACCTGGAGTATACACACGCCATGTAGCGCTGCCACTCTGCATGGGGTTAGTTGGTTGCCGTTATTCCCAAGACCTAGCTGACCGTTACCATTGTAACCCCAGCCATAAACCTGATTGCAAAAGGAAAATAAAATTAAGCCAGTCCTCCACAGAAGTATAAAATTTTCAAATATCAAGCACAAGTCAAAAAGTACATCTTACTAAGAAACTCTACACTATTTCAAGAGCAATATAGGGGAGGCTGAAAGATATTAAACATATTGCAATGACTGTATTGAACTTTTCAATCCCAAATTTACCTTTCAAAGAAGCTTTCTGAAATACATAACTTTGAAGGACTAGGAATTTTGCAATAAACTTAGAATACACCAAGATGTCTCCTATAGCATCAATGCCATAGTTGACTTTTACACTTTTCTTTCTCCTTACTACTTTTTCTTTTTTAAGAAAACAAGAAATTGCTATTGGACTAACTTAAACTGAAGCCTCCAGTTTAGCTCTACTTTTCTTCTAGTTTTGTTGTGGTGGACATAGCAAGACAAAAGAGCATACAACAAAAGGTCATCTCAACATCGGGGACTTTTACAGACCTACCAGTCAAACAGGAATGCTAAGCTCCAAGTCTGGTGAAAGTAGTAAAACTGAGGTTAGACTTCACACTCAGACGTAAGAGAGCACCATAAACTTATGTGAAAGGGAACAGCTACACAATACTAAAGAAGTAACTTCGTTTAACTGCCAGCCACAAAACCAAATCAATGTGTTTAAGGACCATGATGAGTCTGTATTCTTGCAGAAAGATTAACTATTAAATTGTGCACACTTTCAAAAAATCTAAGACATATGTTAAACAGCCTACTGAAATACAAAGACATGTTTAATATATTGTTCAAATTTTTTGCACTCGCAGACTTAGTCAGAATTATGTTCTAATACAGTCTTTGCCATAAGAAGGAAAGTATAGTGTGAAGGCAGCAGTGGCAGAGGTTTCCTTAAACTGGTTTCACAGAAGTTATCAATACCAATGCCACTCCATAGCCTGAGGACTCCACATCAGCATTTCTCCATGTTCAGAAATTAACCTCGTAAGTTTGGGTAATGAGAGAGAGAATGTGAGAACACAGCAGTACTTACCTCACCATTGTTTATTACAGCCATGGAGGAGGTCTGACCACAAGCAATGCCAACTACCATTTTACCTTGTAAACAGTTCGAAACTCTACGAGGAGTTGGCTGGTTTGCTGTAGATCCAGATCCAACCTGACCACAGTTATTATAGCCCCAAGCGTACAGCTGTCCATAAAAACAAACAAAGAAAAATCTGAAGTTTAAGCCTTAATAAGAGCAATAATAGTAATAAACGACAATCTTAGTATAGTCAGCATCAGATTGAGTAAACTACCATATTTAACAAGTTAACATGTTTAAAATTAACTTTGAACAGAAAAACCATAAACTGCAATAGGAGTGATCTAGCAGATATGAACATAGTACTTTTTTCAGCTTCTTGCTGCAGAACTGGAACATCTCCCTACAACAGGAAACAAAAGGAATATATTTCCATATTAAACGTAAGTCAGGCTATAAGACAAGGAGCATAGCGAGTGGATTGTCTTTATACGTTCATGATATTGCAAAAAGGAATGTAAGGCAGAATGTAATTTACTTCATGAACTGAACTCCCCAATTTACAGCTATTTAGTTTTCTTCATAGAACTCTCAAGCAGGTTATTGCTGGACACTGATCATAACTCTTCTGTATCTTTCAAAAGCTCTGAAAGGAGATGGCTTTGTCAGCTCATATTTCATACTAGCAAAATTCTCTTACACAACGGAATTAACAATAAAGAACCCCCTCTGACAGTTCAAGTTTGCCAGTGGCAAACTAATAATTAGAAAAACAAAAATATTGGTTCCTTTCATCTTAAAGTCCAGAAGACAGGGAAGGAATTTGCTATTAAAAAAAAAATAATAGAGCTACATATTTTCAGTTCCTTCAAGTTGCACACACACCTATAGGTTGGTATAAAAATGTTTCTGATAGTTCATCCTCTGGTGCTTCACCGCATTAAAAAGTTTGTCCTCTTGGAAATATTCAGCCACAGACATGCTAGCCTGTAAGGGCACACTGACAGATACCCTAATGCGAAGGCTGCACACAGGAAAAAAAAAAAAAATTGAAGTAGAGAATCTCAGAAGGCAGATCAAAACGTTAAAAGAGCTAATCAGTTTTCTCTCCGAGAAGTACAAATGTCCTTTAAGACTATCATTAAGAATTTTTTTTTAATTTGCACTGCATTAAAATTGCACTGAACCAACTGTACAAATCAATTATGCCAGGTATTTCCATGAATATTTCCAACTTTGATGCCTCTCAAACTCCAGATATAGGAAGCAGCGAGGGTTTTTGCAGCCAAATCTTTCTGCAAATAAAACTCCATTTAACACATTCCACCGCTTTCAGTATAATCATTTCTGGTGTAGATGAAACCTCAGAGCACGGACAAAGCTACTGCGAGGCACACTACGGATGGATTTATAGTACATTAACTAGCCACAATGGCGAGCAAGCTGCCAATATCAACTCCACAGTAAATAAAAAGAAATTTCCCCACTTCCATTGAGAATTCAAGCACGTTACATTTATTAGAAGAGACAGCACAGCCATCACAGGCAGCTACCAGACCGCAGCTGGCACCACCAGTTTATCTAACACACAAACACCCTCTCTATATATCAAATTTTATAGTTTAACCAAGTCAAATACGACAGCATGAAGATCTTTCCTAAGTGTAGGCTCAGATAAAATATAGACCACTTAAATTAACCTGATATCTCTTTCCTACCCTCAAAATACTGATTTGCTACTTTATATTTACACTTGCACTATGACTCCATAGTGAATCATAACACAGACATACTCAGATTAACAGGACAGAAAGAACTGTAGTTCCTATTTTAATTGTTAGGAAGGTTTTAAATTTAGAATTCTTTTGTTAAAAAAAGCAGAGCTGAAACCAGGCTTTCAAACTCAAATCCGACACACACACATTGGTCAAATCTGACTAACTTGAACCAAACTGACACGTTTCCCATGACACGTAGCCTTAAGCCATGGAAATAAATAGCACGAAGCAGACTGGGATATAACCAAGTGCTCATTAGCCGCACACAAAGGTATTCAGAGGTATGCAAAGCAACACCCAAGTACCAGTGTGGAAATCATGAAGGCTACAAGAAACAGGCTAAACTCTAACTGGTGAATACAAACAACTCAATATACCTCTTATATAGTAGAATTGCAAGCAAGTAACAAAGTTACATTTTGCACCTTACAAACCATTCTTTGACCTGTAAGTGGCACAGCTTTCTGGTCTCATCCTTGACAGACATACAACAAACAAATGACACAAAAGTTCACTAAGCTTTTATTCCCTTTTTATGGCTGGGTTGGTTGGGATCTTTTCAGTTGGGATTTGTGGGTGGGGTTTTTTAATTGTTTTAAAGTGTGCTCTGAAGAAAAGGACACTCCAGTTCGGGGCAGAAGAAAGGGTTGTGTTGTAACTACGCTGCAGAGAAAGAGAACTTCAGACTGCAAGGTCACCTGCACTGCTTGCTTGAGAGAAGATTAAGAGATTTGAAGAGGTTTCAACTTACATCCCCATCAAAGGACAGCGCCATGGAATGATGAGAGCCGCAAGCTACTTCAACCACTTTCTTTGTTAACAGATTTGTGCAAACTTGAACAGGAATAATGCCCTGATTTGTTGTGCCATTCCCAAGCTGGCTGTAACCATTATGTCCCCAAGCATACACTTCACCATCTGCAAAAATATTTTAAGTTTGTGATAAAAATCACCAAAAATTCCAAGGAAGTTAAAATAGACAAAATTCTAAAAAATTAGTAAATGCAAACATGAAAGTGAAAGGACATGAACAAAGAGTGAAACTATTAAAACAATCTATACTGAAAAATTCTATACTTCATATACAACTATTTCATATACATGTATCACAGCAGAACCTCTAGATTTATTTGTGGAAACACATAGGTAAGACAGAATATGTAAAAAATGATAGCATAAAACTCTACAGTTGCAACATAATGGAAACTCACTTTACCTGTTAGAGAATACGTTTAGTTCCACTAAACCCCTTAGTGTACATTACCCAATTAACAAGTCAATACAATTACACCATAATCCATTCTTGTTAAATGCAACTAGAACTTTAAATCCATAACCTATGTTTCTATTAAAAAAATGTTAATTTTCTACCTTCAGTGCAAAGTACAACATGGGGTCCACTTCCATAACTGAGACTGGAAATCTTCTTTCCACATAAGGCTTCTAATTTCTTTGGTACTATTGTGCTCTGATTATCTCCGGTTCCCAAACAATTACTGCAATTCAGTCCAAAAACAAATACCTGAAAAAAACAGAAAAATATTCATTTCAAGTGATTTATACTCGGGACGCTTGCCTCATGCAAGTTAACAAGTTCAAGAGAAACCACAGGGACACTGTGGAAGTTAACTGATGAGTCTGAATTTCAGATCTGCGCAGGCCTGAAAGCTAGGTTTCTCATTTGCAATAACTGTACTATAAAAAGTATTAAACTGTGAAAATTGAAGACAGCACCTTTTTTTAAAAGCAGTTTGTAAAGAGCAACCACAGCTGTACTGTGGGAAGCTCATCCTACAGGCAGCCTTGATAGGACTTAGAGGGGGAAAAAAATCTCCTACTCTACCCAGTCTTACAAGAAAACCTCCATTTAATATATCCCAGAACATCTGGCTTGTGTTCTTTCGGCAGTACAATGCTAACTTGCATTGAGTTCCTGAATCGCTAAAATCCATAGACAATCTTCCACTTCACAAGCCATAACCTTATATCTTTATATATATTGTATACCTGGAGTGCTTGCACCATATTTCAAGCTACTACAACTTCTTTTGAATTCTGACTGTCTTCAAAAGTGCTGCCCTTTGCCACATGCAAGTTTTCTAAATGCTCCATCTGTATTGTTCCCATACAAGACTCAAAAAAAAAAAATTACAAGTTACATCCAACATGTTTTAAAATATACAAGTTTCACACAATGCTTTTGAGAAGCTATTAATTTACAAGTATTCAGTGGACCCTGAAAACAGAATCACAGCTAATTGCAGAGTATGTGTTCCACTTTACCACAGCCTTACCTCATCATTGTGCGTTATGTATATAGCTTCATTGGCTGATGTACCAAATACACATGCCTTCCGAATAGAAGCTATTTCTTGAGGTGACAGTAAGGTAAATATTGGCCACTTGCCTACATCCACCATGATGCTGCTGTACGTCATGATGTTTCTACAAGTAAGATGACATTGCTACAATAAAAAAAAAAATGTAGAAGAGCTTATTAAAAAGTGTGTTTTGCACTTTCATCAACAAGCAATGACAAAATTGCCTTTAAATAGGAGAAAGGACACGTGTTGTGGCTCTGAAAGTAGAGCATTCTATTCTACATGTGTAATTATATTTCCACGTATTAAGGTGAACAAATGGCAATTCATTGGTAGGACGATGGAAGAACCAGACTTTTTCTTAACAGGATAGTTAAGTAAACTGTAATCAATATGACTGAATATCTGCTGTTCTAGAAGAAAACTAATCAGAAGCCTGTGATCTAGCAAATAGCCACCGGTGGCAGAATGGATTTCTGAGAGAATTCCAACTGAAATTCCCACTTATAAAACTTCCAGTTGCAAAAATTTTTGTAGTCTTATAACTCACATACGCTATTGCTATGTAACCAAGCTGTTGATGTATATGTGAAACACGCAAATAAAAACAAACCTGGGGCTGTTGAGCACATGACCCAAACCTGCCATCTCCTGCGTAATCAGAGGCTGTTTTTATGGTCAACTATTCGTAAGAGCACAAAAGCATGAGATAAACTCATGAGTTTGTACAATCGAGCAGTGAAACACAACAGAGAAAAGCGATTAAGCAAATTGTCATAAACTGTTACTTAAAAACAAGCTGAACCACTTAAAAAGCCGGAAACATGACTGGATACAGTATTCCGACTGGATAGATCATCCGTCAGCAAACACAGACATATGCAATCCATCCTTCCACACTGCTCCTTCTTCCCAGTTTCCTCAAGACAACTGCACTAGCTCAAGAACAAAGCCGACAGTCAACACAAACATGCGCAGCTTATCTAGCCCTTCAGTCCTGCACATAAAAATTGTAACATTGCTCATACCCTGAAGGGATTCTGACCTTGACAACATATGATCCATGCAAGTGAAAATTTGAAAAGCACTAGGTGAAGAACTCCACAAAGTGTCAGTGACATGACACAAATCACAGTAAACCATTAAAAAAAAAAGGCTAAGGAATCATTCGATGGTTAAGAAATGCAATCTCTATCCAGATACCATCCTGTCATCAAAATTTAGTTCTTCATTTCGTTCTTCCCTTCTCATTTGTTTACTCCAGTCTTATCCCACCCCCCTATTACTTGCCCTGTCGTTTCAGTCAGGCCACTTCTTGATGATGCCTGGGACTAACAACAGTGAAAATACAGAAGAGTGCCTTTAGAATCACAGAATCATTTACGTTGGAAAAGACCTTTAAGATCATCGAGTCCAACTATTAACCTAGCAATGCTAGGTCCACCACTAAACCATGTCCTGCATCTGAGGAGGAATAACACCAGGCACCAGTACAGATCAGGGGTCACCCTGCTGGAAAGTAGCCCCTTGGAGTCCTAGTGGACAGTAAGTTGTCCATGGGACAGCAATGTGCCCTTGTGGCCAAGAGGGCCAATGGGATCCTGGGATGCATTAAAAGTGTTTCCAGCAGGTCTGGGGAAGTTCTCCTCCCCCTACACTCTGCCCTGGTGAGACCACACCTGGAATAGTGTGTCCAGTTTTGGGCTCCCCAATTCAAGAGAGACACGGACCTACTGGAGAGAGTCCAAGGGAGAGTTACAAGGATGATTAAGGGACTTGAACATCTCTCCTATGAAGAAAGACTAAAAGAACTGGGGCTGTTTAGCCTTGACAAGGTCGAAAGTGGATCTCCCATGTGTATAACTATCTGAGGAGTGGGTGCCAAGAGGAAGGGAACAATCTCTTTTCAGTGGTGCACAGTAACAGGACAAGGAATAACGGGTATAAGCTAGAACACAGGAAGTTCCATCTCAACACAAGGAGAAACTTCTTTATTGTGAGGGTGACAGAGCACTGGAACAGGCTGCCCAGAGAGGTTGTGGAGTCTCCTTCTCCGAAGACTTTCAAAACCCGCCTGGATGCATTCCTGGGTGACCTGCCCTAGGGGATCCTGCTCTGGTAGGGGGGTTGGACTAGATGATCTCTAGAGGTCCCTTACAACCCCAAACATTCTATAATTCTACGTCCCTAAGCACCACATCTACACATTTTTTAAATAACTCCAGGGACAGCAACTCCACCATTTCTCTGGGCACCTGTTCCAATGCTTGACAAGTCTTTTGGTGAAGAATTTTTTCCTAATATCCAATATGAACTCCCCCTGGTGCAACTTCAAACCATTTCCTTTGTCCTATCACATGTTACATGGGAGAAGAGACTGACACCCACCTCACTACAACCTCCTTTCAGGTAGCTGTAGAGAGCAAAAAGGCCTCCCCTCAGCCTTCTTTCATAGAATCATGGAATCATAGAACAATTCAGGTTGGAAAAGACTCTTGGCATCGAGTCCAACCATTAACCCTACACTACAAGTTCACTCCTAAACCACATCACCCAACACCACGTCTAAGCGACACTCAAACACATCCAGGGATGGCAACTCAACCACCTCCCTGGGCAGTCTTTTCCAGTGTCTGACCACTCTTTCCATGAAGAATTTCTTCCTAATGTCCAGTCTAAACTTGTCCTGTTGCAACTTGGAACCATTCCCCCTGGTTCTGTCCCTAATTACCTGTGAGGAGAGACCAGCACCAACCTCTCTACAATGTCCTTTCAAGTAATTGTAGAGCACGATGAGGTCCCCCCTCAGCCTCCTCCACACTAAACAACCCCAGGTCCCCTCAGCTGTTCCTCATAAGACTCGTTCTCGAGTTCCCTCACCAGCTTCCACTGCCCTTCTTTGGACACACTGGAGCACCTCAACGATTTTCTTGGAGGGAGGGTGCCAAAACTGAACACAGGATTTGAGGCATAGTTTCACCAGTGCCAAGTACAGGGGGACAATCACTTCCCTAGTCCTGCTGACTACACTATTTCTGATACAAGCCAGGATTCTGTGGGTCTTCTTGGCCACCAGGGCACACTACTGGCTCATGTTAAGCCAGCTGTCAACCAACCCTCTCAGGTCCTTTTCCACCAGACAGCTTTGCAGCCACACTTTTCCAAGCCTGTGGCTTTGCCTGGGGTTGTTGGGACTCAAGGGTAGGTAGGACTCCTTCTTTTGCTTCTGGTGCTTTGGTTCTCAAAACCGTGCTAGCAACCAAGACATGGATTCAGAAAACTATTCAAGACCAGCAGTCAATCCTAAAATCCCGTTTCCACAGTGTAGATGGGTTTTTTTGGAAGGAGGGGGCTTACTACTATTACTTTTTAAAAAGTTTGAGATACACTGAGGTCACAGTGGAAGTATTTGTGCAAAAAACCCCAACACAACACAAGCAAACCCCTAACTTGTCTCCTTAGCAGACTTCATAAATTTGTTTCAACAAATCCACCTCTGCTCTACTGACACGTCTCTCAGTAAGAGCCTGACTTCACCCTGTTTCACATTTGAAGCAGGTCTTGAAAACACCTGAAGTCTCCAGATGGTACATCCATAATAAATTTACTCATAGAACAGCTTTTTAAAGTCTTACCTGATGCCAAGACCACAGCACATTCTACACAGCTAAACAGATTTGAGTGCATTTAAGCCTTCTTAATTTCTAGTCCAGTTACAAACTCGGGTTAGTTAGCTGCTAAGGTTTGTTACCTCACTTTGGCAAATCTTTTAACGTATGACACGATCAATTAAAAGGCGACATCGATGACTTGTTCTTTAGAACAGACCAATTAGTTGGCCCTTCCAACTTTACCTTCTGAATTTACTTCATTATAATATACAACTGGCAATGCACAAACGTGTCATGAACTGGACAGAAAAAAATATTTTCTTTACTTAATTCTTCTCAACACATCCTGTCAATTTAAGACATGAAGACAAAATGTTATTCTGATGGAGAATGTCCTTGTGAACTAACAGTAGCAAGTTTTACAGCACCCCGAGGAGCTACTCTACTCTAAAGGTGTTGTGGTTTAACCCCAGCCTGTTCAGCGACACAGAGCCACTTGCTCACTCCCCCACAGCAGGACAGGGCAGACAATTGGAAGAGTAAAAGTGAAAAAACTCACAGGTTGAGATAAAGACAGTTTAATAGGTAACCAAAAGCTGTGCACACAAGCAAAATGAGACAAGAACTTTTGTTCACCATTTCCCATGGGCAGGCTGGTGTTCAGTCACCTCTAGAAGAGTAAGGCTCCATCACACATAACAGTGACTTGGGAAGACAAACGTCATCACTCCAAACTTCTTCTTCTCCCAGCTTTATATGCTGAGCATGATGCCATATGGTCTGGGACATTCCTCTGATCAGTTGGGGTCAACTATCCTGGCTGCATTCCCTCCCAACACCTTGTGTACCCCCAGCCTCCTGGCTGGTGGAGATGCAAAGAGTCTGTGTAAGCAGTACTCAGCAGTAAACAAAACATTTCTCTGTTATCAACACTGTTTCCAGCATAAATCAAAAATATAGCCCCATCAAGCTACTGTGGAGAAATTAACTCTATCCCAGCCAAAACTAGCACAAAAGGTAACCAGTTTAAAACGTGCTACTTTCTCTCTCCCTTTCAGATCTTTGCACTAGCTCTTTAATCCGCTTGGCTTATTTTCCACTGCTGTATGATTCAGTTAAACCTTCCTCTTTGGCAAAACCTTCCTAAGAACTTCAAAACCTGTGTCAGTTGCACTGCATTCCCCATACCTCACAGCTCACCTGGATATCTTGTTTATGGTAGATTGACTCTGGATGGATGCCAGGTGTCCACCAAAGCCGCTCTATCGGTCACAAGCTGATTGGACAAAAAACCCACGTGGTCTCCAGCTCGCTCCTGCCCCTACATCCATTTCCATAGTGATGTGGAAGGAGAAAATTCGACTAAAAGGCTCAGGCATTTCAGATTAAGGATAGTGAGGGTATTAATCTACTATTTAAGATGACAAGTAAAGAACCAGAGAGACTTGGGGAGAAAAACATAGATTTAATTCACCACCACCATTTATGAAGTAGGATAGTGAGAGGAATACATCAATAAATACAACCCGATCTCAAAGACATTTTGCCTCCCCCCTCCACCGAGGGGAGGGGGGTGCAGTCTATCTGGCCATTACTCATGGTCCATGGCAGCTCCTCCTCGAGAAAGAAGGCTTCTCATGGCCTCTCCTTCCTGCCGTGTGGTGTCCACCTCACAGGAGGCAATTCTCCTCCTCCTCGTGAGGCCATCGAGCCACAGATTGTTTCTGGCGCATCCCTCACTGATGCTCGGTCTTCTTTTCCCTCTCACATGGGGCTCTGCACCTACCACCACATCCCACATGTTCTTTTTACCGTCAGTTCCGCCAGCTGGCAGGCAATGACCTTCCTGCCATCTCAGCCACCACAGGGCTCCAGGGAGAGGTTCTGCTCCAGCAGCCTTGTCCCTCTCCTTCTCCTCTGGGACTCTTTCTCCCCCTCTTTCTTCTCAGGGCAACATTCCTTTGATCTCCTCTCACCTCCCCCTCCTCCAACTCCCCAATATTAAAAAGAGGACAGCTCAAAATGAGACAAAACCAAAAGACAAAGACAAAAATGGGGCTGTCTCTTAAATACCTTGATCACAGAGGCACTGATTGGCCCAGCTCTGGACAGAGGCAGGTCCAACTCCTACCCGGGGGTGGGGGAGGCTCTTGGAAGTTTGACATGAGCCTACCCCTGCTTTTAAAAAAAAAAACCCACCAGACTCAAACCCATGACACCTCCTCAGCCCGACAAGCTCCCAGGTCAAACTAAGGACAGGAGGAGATCATTCACTGATTACCATCATGAGCAAAACAGACCTGACTTGTGGAAATTAATTTAATTTATTACCAATCAAAACACAGTAACGAGAAATAAAAACAAATCTTAAAAATATCTTCCCTACATTCCTCCCTTCTTCCCAGGCTTAACTTTACTCTCAATTTTGCCTGCCTTCTTCCTGCCAGTGGCATAGAGCGACAGGGAATGAGGGTTGTGGTCAGTTCATCACATGTTATCTCTGCTGCTCCTTCCTTCTCAGGTGAAGGACTCCTCACACTCTTCCCCTGCTCCAGTGTGGGGTCCCTCCTGTGGGAGACAGTCCTCCATGAACTTCTCCAATGTGAGTCCTTCCCACTGCCTACAGTTCTTCATGAACTGCTCCAGTGAGGCCTCCCACAGGGTCACAAGTCCTGCCAGAAAACCTTCTCCATCATGGGCTCCTCTCTCCATGGGTTCACAGGTCCTGCCAGGAGCCTGCTCCAGCGCAGGCTTCCCACAGGGTCACAGCCTCCTTTGGGTATCCACCTGCTCTGGTGTGGGGTGGACATCTGTTCCACCATAGACCTTCATGGGCTGCAGGGGGACAGCCTGCCTCACCGTGGTCTTCATCACAAGCTGCAGGGGAAATCACTGCTCTGGTGCCTCCTCTCCCTCCTTCTTCACCGACCCTGGTGTCCGCAGAGTTGACTCTCTCACATATTCTCTCTTGCAGTTGCTGTTTCCCAGCAGTTCTTCTCTGTTCTTAAATACGTTATCACAGACGTGTTACCACCATCACTGATGGTCTCAGCCTTGGCCACCAGATTATCTGACTTGGAGCCGGCTGACATTGGCTCTGCTGGACATAAAGGAAGCTTCTAGCAGCTTCCTACAGAAGCCAACCCACCCCTGTAGCCCTCCCGCTACCAAAACCTTGCCACACAAATCCAATACACTTGTCACACAAACTAACACCAGCAGATAAAAAAGAAAAGCTTTCAAGTCCTCAAGACTTTTCAGACTTTCCAGACTGAATACATCAGCAATGAACTTTACCCAAGGATGAAGAAACTTAGAATTTTTGACAGGTGTAACACTGGTGTATAAAAAACAATGCTATATATTTTGAATTTCAACTGTTACTACAATCCTACAAAGTTATTTCAATGGTTTTCCCTGTAAGTTTTTTTATGACAACTCACCTGCAACTAGCAGGTTAGTTTCTTTAATAAATCTCAATCCTAAAGCCTTTATCAAGCAATAAAGATTCACAAAAATCCTTAAACAGAAAACATTTCTTTCCTTTTATATAATATATACTGTTTCTCCCCAAACACTGTTTTCCCCTCCCCTGCAAATATTAACTATTGTCTTTAGACACAGCCATTTGCTGGCGTAATTATCATTCAGTTGCAACATTTTTACAGTAGCAATAGCAGCTGTTTTTGTTTATCCTTATGTCTAAAGTGTGAAATAATGTACACATCTGGACATTCTGGGGCTTATACACAGACCACTGTTTCTTAGCTTTAACTGTGCACAGAAAGCTGTTTTAACTACTTATTCTCTATTTTCCACAAAAAAAAAAATAAAAGCTCAGCCTAGGCATAAGTACCACCATTTTCTTCTCTAACGTTGGATTCCCCAGTAACCTTAGCCAATTCCCTAGTTTTCCAACAGAAGTTCTAGTTGCCACAGGGAGGGGAAAAATGTCTACACTGGGGAAAAAAGGTATTTGTGGAATATATATTTATATATAGTACTCTAAATGGAGATGTCAGTAAAATAACTCAGCATTATCAACACAGAAACCCAATTAATTTTAGCATCCTCTTAAGACATGCTGCACACTTTCTAAAAAGGCAGACACTTTGCAATATTGTGACTGACCTTTCCCACCAATCACACTCAGATTTCATCCTTGCGCAGTATTTGTCTGAATATAGGGGAGAAAGGCATATGAGTTTCCTCCGGGCAAATCCTTGCTCTGAACAGCTGGTCTAGGAGACTTCAGTCAGCGGCACAAGAAACACAGTGTCCTTCACTCACCCTTTCTGTACTGCATCAGTAAGAGAGCTAAGGTTATTGTTTACTTCTCGCGATAATCACACGGAGGCCTGGACTCCGCTACATTCCATACTGTGCAACGACTGCACCTTAATTGAGAGTTTTTAAGTGCTATGCAGCAGCAAATGTACAAGATAGAGTTCAAAGTAATACATTTATTTTAATGTGTCTGCAAATAGTTGTCTCAATATATCAGCTCTCAAACTACCGTTTAGATTCTATGCAGCAGCAGTTCTAAGGAGTATCTGTCACACATGAACATCAAGATTCTAAGTTAATTGCAATCATTTGCAATATCATTTGCAATAACTGCCTCATGAGTACAAAAGTCATAAGCTTAAACTTGGTGCTCTGATACACAGTTGCTTTTAGAAACAATGTATATCACCGCTTTTAAGTGTGTTTTAATTTCTGCACCATTCAGTGATAAACAACCAAACACTATATAGCTTTATCTCTACTGCAGAAATAACCAGCAGAGGGAGCTTATATCAACAATATCTCTTCTAACTGCTTTGACATCTTTGAAATCATCCAAGATCAGTATACAAACAAGGACAGAAACAAAGATGATTGTCTGAATTTCAGTGAGGCTGAAAAAAGGCAAGAAAGGATGACTCATAGAGAAAGAAACTGAACTGGCCACATATTGTGGTAAAAATCTAGATCTGCTCACTATTATAAAAAATCCACATCCTTTCAGAAACCTAAGTCTCTTAAAATTAAATTCTGTGCTAAATTGCTACCTACACATTCAAGGTCTCATTAGTTTGTTCTCTAAAGAAGTGCGCAGGCTGATTCTTAGTCATATATGTAGGCAAACATCAATGCCTCAAAAAAAAAAAAAAGGGGGGGGGAAGGGCATTATAAAAGGTCTCGCTAAATGATTTTAGATAAGCTTTACAGAGTTTATAGTTCAGCTAAACAAATCCACGCTGGTGAGAACAATAGCCTAACACAACATCCAACCGGGAAAACAGTGCAAATTGTGATTGCAACAAAAACCCTATAGTTAACTCCTCAAAGATCATCCCCTTATTTGTAAGGACTGTTTGAACACAATTGCATGTTTGTTTTGTTCCAATCTTTCCTCAGCCTCCCCCGCTGCAGTGTATTCTAGCTGGGCAGACTTACTCCTGCACAGAAAGAAACTGCAGGCTCAGGCCTTCATTTCTCCCAGTTGTCTACAGGAATTACAAACAGCAGTGAGAACACAAAAGCTGGGATATCTGGCTTTAGCACAACACGAACTGACTGGCACACTTGGTCCTTTCTAAGTACACTTCAACCTAGAAAGAGTTAAATCCAAGACTTAACATCAATCTGCCCAATGTTTTCTCAAGTTCAAGTTTGGCTTTTTAATCTCATACTTCAGCACTGAGAAAGGACATGGAAACAATACATACTACTGACATTAATAAGGTACATGAGCCAATGATGTTATTGTGGCTTTCTCCCTGCCAACAAAAAGATACTGCACTTCTGAAATCACATGCTTTAACTTTCTTTGCTTACACCTTACATAAGTCAAGACTTCTATGACAAGATCTGTGAGTTCAAATCTCTGCACAATTTATTTCTGGATGACTTTTATGAGCAACAGAGAGAAAGAAAAATCTGCTGACAACTAGACCTCCTATTTGCCTTGAGTAGCCAGCTGAAAGAGAAACCAGCAAGCAAAAAACACCATTCACATGACTACTACTGAGCCAAAGACTGTTTTAGCCATAGGAAAAAGCCCTTAGTAGGGCAACAGTCATCCATTCACCATAACAAAACTGTATTTACAATTGCAGTATGCCTTCTTTCCCTTTTTCCCTTTTTTTCTTTTTTAAGCTGAGCCATTAGTGCAACTTATTAAAGCCACTTACTCAGGACAAGGTATATTCTAAAGCAATACTTATATTTCAACCCAATGCATATAGAGATAAGCATTCAAAGGAAGATATTCTTATTAAGGCTCTAAAGAAGTACTGCACCTTCCGAACACCATTTTTCCTAAAAACCGGTTTCAAATACATTTCTATTTATGGTGTTTAGTGTCTTTTTCTCATAACCCCATCCTCAGTTTAAACCTTACTTTTTGTCAGTAGACAGTGACACACTTTCCGATAAAAGTCACTTAAACTACATTAGAACTCAGACAGTTCCTTTCAAAAAGTAACCGTTCCTTTACATTTAATTTAGAAGAACTGTAGGAAGAATGGAAGAAACACTAATTATTCGTATAAAGCCCAGTGAGGAAAACCAAAAAACTGTTGAAAGTCTTGCTTTTCCACTAAGCTGGACCTCAGCCTTCAGGAAACAAATAACAAAGTGAAGGATGAACCGAAACAAGTAACAAAATGAAGGATGAACTGAAACACCGTGAACCCCAAAAAAACCCCACATAAAACACCCTGTAAGAACACACTGTAAACTAAGCCAAGCAGAAATCCACTGGGGGGGGCCAAGAGAAGGCTTGGCCCCGTCACCGGGTTGAGGACCCCCAACCAAGCCCGCCCGAGGTGAGAAGGGCCCTTCCCTGCTCCGGACGATCCGCACCAGCCCCGCAGACCCTCACCGGCGTCTCCGTGCAGCCGCTCCCCACCGCCGGCAGCTCCCGCCCACGCCTCACCGCAGCCTAACGGAACCGCGAAGGGGCGGGAGGAGCCCGCGGCCCCACGCGAGGGGACGCCCACCCGGCCGCTCCTCACCCGGCCCCGGCGACATCCCCCGGCGGGCTCCCTGCGGCCCCTCCGCCCAGCGACGCTGGGCGCTCTCGCCGCCTCCAAGGTGCTCCCGCGCCGGGGCGAGCGGCCCGCGCTGGAGCCGCTGCCGTCACGGCCGTTCGGACCGTTACCACCACCACCCCCTCCCGGCGCCGCCGCGCGCCAGACGGGCCGAAGGGGCGCTCGCGCGCCGGCCCCGCGCACGTGACCAGCGGGCGGGCAGGGGAGGAGGCGGGGCCGAGGGGTCGCGGTGGCGAACGGAGAGGTGCGTCACGTGACGCCAAGCCGCGGGAGGGCCCCCGCCCGCTCGACCGGCGGCGCCCGAGATCACGTGGCCAGCGGCGGGGGGCTTCCCCCCGCCCCATTTTCCTCACCGCTGTGGGCGTGGCCACGCGGCTCGCCCCACCCCCGCTCGGCGCGTGGTGCCGCCCTCAGGGCTCCCTCAGCCGTGACGGGGGAGCCCGATGCGCCCGGCGCCGACCCGAGAGCTCACAGACCCCTCCCGACCCTTCTGCTGCCGCTCCGGGCCTCGCTCGGGGGACTTGTCCCGTCGGGTGAGGCCTCGGGGCGGGGCTCCGTGGCCTAGCGGGCCCGGCGAACAGCTCCGCGGGCTGTTTTCGATCGGAAGGGTCGAGGCAGGGGCAGGCCGGCGGGCGCGGCCGTGGCACCTCTCTGCCCCCGCATCCTCACCGGCGTGAAGCCGAGGGGAAGACGAGGTGGGGTTGCCAACAGCACCTCGGAGGAGCTGTTGCCAGCAGCCACAGGTTCGCTGCCCTTGTCACAATCAAGAATCTCGCAGGGCTGTGGCGCGATCCCTGCTGGTTGTACTTTAGGGTAGGTCCTGTAAGGTCTGAAACCAGCTGGGTCTTAGAGACGGGGTTAACTGTCTTCCGACACAGTCACAGAAAGATTTCTCGCTGTTCAAAGGTGTTGAGCCAGTATATAAGTACCTCTTAGAACACGGCATTGACGTAATCTTGTCTCCTGACAGTTCTGTGTGTTGACAGTTAGGGCTGGGTTGGCCACTGGACATTGACAGATGCTCCCTCCCCAAACGGGAAGGGGATTAAGGCAGAGAGACTGATGGATTGGAAAAGAAAACTAAAGCAGCTTTAATAAAACAACAATAGTACAAGCAAGGACATAGTTAAAATATATCTAAATGTATACAAAACCGATACCAAATCTGACATCACAAGCCCCCATAGAAATCCCTGCTGATGCTGCAGAGCAGGCAAGCACTGTGGAAGTTCCAGGCTCAGCGGGAGTTTGGAACTGGACACAGGAGCTGGATTGCGGAACTCAGAATCAGGACCAATGGCAGAAGAATGGATAGAGTCCTCCTCGGATGGCGGCCTTTGAAGAATAAACCTCCATTAACCCCCATGATCCCTCATCTTTATACTGAATATGACATACATGGAATGGAATACTCTTGTTGGTCACCTGTCCTGTCTGTTCCTCACTGAAGGTGCAGCCTTTCACTTCTTCTCAACCCCTTTTACTTCCCGGCAGCCCCAGCGTGGCACACAAGATCCAGCAGTGACCTTGGTCACTACAGGAGCAACTATAAGCAAGAGCCTTTCTGCATACCAATCGTTGGTAGTAACTATAAACACCAAGCGTTATCACTTCTAGTAGCAGACTTTGTCTGCAAAAAACATGCTATTAACTTCAGAAAATGCAGCCTCTTAGAAGAGACTGAGCTGAGAAGTAAAATCACTGAACAGAATTGGTTCTCTTTAGCTCAAACCAGGACATTCCTGCAGATCGAGTATAAAACAAAGCTGTGGGGGAGAATCCAGGAAAGGGAAGACTGGAGACCAGCCCTCCCAAGAGAGCTCTTTTGTTACACAAAGTTGTTACCAGGAAATGGCTTCCGCTTTTCTTTAAATTTACTTTCCTGGCTCCGCACGGGGTCAGAAGGTATCTGGGATTTGCAGTGAGTAGGAGCTGATTGGTTTAAAACATAAAAGCAGTAGAGTAGAGCCCACTGGAAGTATCAGTCTATCTTTATGGACGGTCAATTTAGGAGAAAGCTGCTTAAAAGAAGAAATAATAATTAAAAAAGGGAAAAGAAAAATCAATTTTACTACCCAGGAATCAAGTGTGGATGGGTTGCTCTGCGAGGGAATCTGTGATGCTGAAAAATTCTGCCCTGGAATATGAGGCAAGGAAAGCACAGCAGTAGGTCCAGGATAAAAAGACATTTTCTTCTCCAAGTTCCTGTTTACTGCACTGTTGAGTGACTTTAGCTGGCATCAGGAAGACACTGCTGAATGGGTTGTGCGAATTCTGGAGCAGTAAAAAGAGAAGTCATAAATAAGAAGATATGTGGGGAAGTGTCAACAGAGCTTCCATGGGAAGCCCTAAAAGAGCCAGAAAGAGAACGTACACAACACTTATTTTCAAGTCCTCTTTGTGGCTGTGTGAAGGAATCGTCTGTCAAGGACAACTGCCTTTCCTGACATTGCTCAGAAATGGTGCGAAGGTGGAGCCGTGTAAACAGAACTTTGATCCTATTGCGTGCTGCAGAACCGACCTGCTTAGATACAAGATATAGAAATCCAGTTGTTCTAACAAGCACTGCAACATGAGCCCCCAGACAGGTTTGTTATTAACGTGGGTTCATGTTTCTTGTTACTAGTTATCGATAATAAGTCTTTATTGTGTGCAGCAAGTCCTTAAGCAGTAGTTGGTGGCAGTTTGTACTGTGTGTGAATTTTACAGTCACCTGAAACAGCTAAAAAAGCGCTCTGTGTGGAGCAGAAATAATTTTATAATCTTGGAAATACCTAGTTTCAGTTCTTTTTCTTTCAGCTTAGCTTTCTGTGAAAGCAGCAGTAACAAAAAGCAATCTTCCACCATAAATTTTTCTAGAAGGAAAAAAGATAGGAAACGAAAATTACAACAGACTGGATACATTATGAAAGCATTAAATAGGCCAACCAGGCAAAGAACTGATATTCAGAGGTGTTTTATGGAAAAAAAAAATCTTGCTTATATTATGAAAGCATTATATAGGCCAGCCAGGCAAAGAAGTGATATTCAGAGATGAGTTTTATGGGAAAAAAAAATAATCTTTCTTAAGACAGTATATAGATAATGTAACTTACTGCCAACCTTGGAGGGTCAGCTCAGATACTGATCCCTCTCTCTGACACTGATAGTCTCAGCTTACACCTCTTTTGCTAGCAGTAGCAGGTGACTGTGAAGAGCTTTTCTCAAGGGAGCAAACTGGGAACATTTGAGATTCAAAACGGGACAATAGCATGGGATAGAATTACACCCCGAACCTAACGCATCCTGAATTAGCAGTTTCATTCCTAAGTATACATTGTTGAAACTGGAGATCACAGCAGTGTGCATGAATCCAAGTTTAGGAGAACTGATAATCTTGTCAGTTGCAGAATAAAAAATCTGTTCTGAATCTGCAGCTCTGTAAGTGACCATAAACATTAAAGCGTCATGATGGCAACTGTCAGTGACCTGTTAAAGGATATTTAAAGAAGACATTTCTTCAAAGAGTTTCCTCATTCAGCATTATTTCTTCCATCAGTCGTTTAACTGTTTTCATTCAAGCTCTAGAGTCCTAGGATACGATGCCAACTAAATCTGATACAAAAGCAATCTGGAGCTAAATGTCACCTGCACAGGGCTGGCATCTTATTCCAACTCTGCTCTGCAGTCCTCACCATCGGCTTTCTATGGATGCGAAAGAGCAGGTACACAAAATCTATGTACGGCTGTTGTTCAACAAAGCCTGTTTCAAAGTGAACCTGCTGCAAAAGGGTGCCAAAGGCCTGAGGGCTGTGCAGAGGGAAGTCCTCAGCAAAACAGGAGCTCTGACATCTGTGGTTTGGCAGGAGCTGGTTGATCCCTCTGGAGAGTTTCTCCGTCCAGAAATGCGTGGGCTAACAGTGACACTCTGTGGCCAGCCAGGTAAAATGCAATTTCTGAATTTTCACGAGTTTTCTTTGCTTTCATCTGTTTTACCAAGCAGAAAGGTAGTAAAGATCAGTTTGTAGCTTTCATTCATGTTGATAATTTCCAGTATTTTTTCAATACATTTCCTTTATTGTTATAAAATGTTCTAAACATGTAAGCTAAGACAAAAACTAAAACCAAACGCTCAAACAAAAACTCACATCCAAAACCCCTGAGCCTGAGTTGGCCTGAGCATGAGTCTCCACTGTTGCTCTGGAATTCAACGAGTTGTAAGAAGAGCATTTTTAGGTTCATGCTTTCGTGGTCATTTCAATCACTTCTCTTCCTGTGGAACTGGAATGTGGAAAGACCCCTCAGGGTGAACTGGATTTGTGTATTACAAGGCAGAATTTCCTCCATACAAATCTGGAGAGATGAGTTTTGTCAGTGTACCTCCAAGCTATAACTTTTACTTCCCATAGAAGTAACAGGTGTGACCTGTACATATAGTGCAGGTAGGCAGTATGGTGAAGTATCATTAGTCTCTGTAGGGGTTCCTCTTGATAGCAACTGAAGGAGTAGCAAAAAAAAAAATTTAAACCAGAAAAAGCAGTCCTTGCTTCTTAGCTTTTGCATTCAACAGATGGAGGAGCAAATACTAGGGTATGTGAGAGAATGGAGTAGAAGCCATTGGCACACATAACATTGATGGTTTTGTAAGTGTGCCCTTTTTTTTTCTCTTTTTTTTTCCTTCTTTTCAACTAGAAACATTAAGAATAATGGAAGAATTGTGACTAAGGCATTTCAGGATAGTCAGAGGTGTATTTTAACTCTAAGGTGAAAACAGCATGCATGCAGTATGTAGAATAAATGAGTGTTCGACCTAAATGAAGACCAACCATAAAAGGAAGTGCTAAGGGATAGTCTCAGAAAAGGGAGTGATGGTGTCAGGATAGGTAAGGAAGCCAAAGGAACTCAGTTTGTCTTGCCTTGAGGAGACAAAGCTGAGATGTTAGGAGTCAAGGAAGAAGTGATCGATGAATTTAATACATAAGAAGAAGGACCTGGCATGAGAATTCCAGTGGTACAGAATAGTACAGACCACTGCCAATTTGTGTGGGAAAAACTAAAACAATTTGGATAGCACTTGAATAAATGAGTCTACAGAGAGGACCTGCATCCTGGTAAAATTCTAAGCAGCTTTGAAAACAGTAAATTCAGGGATTGGAGTAACATTATTTACAAAAAATATTCTACAGTTGTACACAAAAGACATAGTAGCTCAGAAATCAGAGCAGGGTTGGTTTTGGTTTTTTTTTTTTTCCTTTTCTCATCAGCTGCTGCAGCACCTGCCATCTAAGGGGTGGGAACAGGGGGGAAACATCTTTGCTCTGTGCTATAGTTTTCCACATCTGCCTCTCTGTTGGGGTGCAGGGGCTCTCTGGGGAGCATATGTCTTTTCAGGAGTGCTGATGCAACAACTGCCACTGTTTCAGGGAGTGCTGGTGGGTCATGATGGAGAACATCACTCAAGGAAGTTCAAATTAAGGCTGTTTGGACCTGTCCTGGGCATTCTTGGTTTTTCCAGGTAGGAGGACCAGCTTGTGTCCGTTCAACCTGCTGATCCCAACCACAGAAGGAGTTAGACTCCTGTCATTCCACTTGACTCATCGCGAGCAGGAGGCTGTAGCCACATGTAGGGAAGATCTTCAACTGCGATTACCCATCCTGTAGTTTTCAAATCCAAACCTGTTATGTAGGGGGGAAACTCGTGTGGCAAAGGAGGGGCCAGGGGCGGTGATCTGACTATGGCAAAGGTCTGAGGAGAAGAGCTTAATTCTGAGCTCTGCCTTTGTAGAGCTTAGCCATCACTGCCCCTGGCCAAACACCTTTGGGCAACTGTATTTTTTTCTTTCACAGTTTGTCCATCTCACTGACAGCAGGGTGCTCTGAAACGGGAAGCAGACAAACATCCTGCTCCTTGCATGGTGTCTGACTGTGTTGTGCCAGAGGCAGGACCTCATACCTGTGGGCATGTGTGTGTCCTAGAGGCTGCCGTCCTTCAACACACGAGTCACGGCAGGCTGGATGGGTGAGGACTAGGAAGAAACAAGGAGTAAGCCTTCTTCTTGGTCGAGTGAGGTTATCCTTCCCCTCTAATCTGCCCTGGTGAGGCCTTACCTGAAGTACTGTGTCCAGTTGAGTCTCCCCAGTTCAAAAAAGACAGAGAGCTACTGGAGAGAGTCCAGCACAGGGCTGCTAGGGTGAGTAGAGGAAGGGAGCACCTCCCAGGATGAAAAGCTGAGAGAGCTGGGCTGAGATGCAGCTGGAGTAGAGACTGCCTTCATCTCTGAACACAATTTCTGAATTATTTAGCATATGGCCTTTCTGCTCTGGCAATAGACTCAGAGCTCATCTTGTCTGCTTTTACTTTCTTTTCTTTCATTCTTTCTTAAACAGACTTGCAGTTGTTCCCATGTATTATTTATAGGAAATACTATGCTTTTGTAACATAGCCGTGGATGGAACAGACTAGATAGGCACAGTTTGTGCCTCGCATTTGGAATTATTGTCAGGAAGAAAGAAAATAGACTGCAGTTCAATACATAGGCTATAGGAATGTAAAAAAAAAAAAGAAGAAAAAGAAAAAAAAAGAATATAGTCTCCTCGATTTGCCCATGAATTACTCTGTTCTGTGCCGTAGAAAACCTGAAAGCAATCTTCAATAAAACTGGACCCTAGTTGCATTCCTTATTCTGACTTTATTTCTTCTTTTTCTTTTTTCTTTTTCCTTTTTTCTTTTTTCTTTTTTCTTTTTTCTTTTTTCTTTTTTCTTTTTTCTTTTTTCTTTTTTCTTTTTTCTTTTTTCTTTCTTCTCTTTTCTTTTTTCCTTTTTCCTTTCCCCTTTCCCCTTTCCTTTCCTTTCCTTTCCTTTCCTTTCCTTTCCTTTCCTTTCCTTTCCTTTCCTTTCCTTTCCTTTCCTTTCCTTTCCTTTCCTTTCCTTTCCTTTCCTTTCCTCTCCTCTCCTCTCCTCTCCTCTCCTCTCCTCTCCTCTCCTCTCCTCTCCTCTCCTCTCCAAGCAGCCTACTTCTGTAGCATGTTAATAAGTGATGCAATAAGCACTCCATCAGATCATATTTCAAATACTCAATTATTCATTGGATGGTAGGATCTCCACCCTTGCTTCCTGTATCTGTATTTTAGTTTACTTGAAAGAAATTTCAATGCTATGAATGTCTGGTCAGGTGAAACACGTGTGTGCCACTGCCTCCTATCAAGCCTCAGAGAAGACAAACAGTAGCAAAGGCGGGAGAAACATGAAAAGGTCAAGAGAGAATTTACTTGACCGACTGGTACATCAAACAGTGCCAGCTAAGTGGAACATGCAGTACAGTGCGATGTCATGGAACCCTAGAATCACAGATTGGTTTGGGTTGGAAGGGACCTTCAAGATCATCTAGTTCCAATACCCCTGCCATGGGCAGGGACACCTTCCACCGGAACAAGTTGTTCAAAGCCTTGTCCAACCTGGCCTTAAACATTTCCAGGAAGAGAGCGTCCACAATATATGAAGAAAAGTTTTCCCAAAATGGAGAGCAAGCAGACTAAGGAGCCACACAACAATTTAACTTACTTTTAAATATGAAGAACTCAGACAAATGTGTAACCCTTGGGCAGAAGTGTGCACTGCAGACGGTTCCCTGAAGGATTGGCATCTATGCCACATCATAGTTCCCTTTTTCTATTTCCATCTAGAGACCTTCCTGCCCTTTTTCCATTTATAGACTGGTTTCAGAGAAGATCACACATAAACATGTACTGCATGATTTATCACATGCGTGGTCGTGCATTGACACTGTTACTTTAGCTCTGCAACAACTGCTGTAAATAAGCATTAGCTTTTGATTTAACCTAAAGCCTCACCATAGCAACCTGTCTTATATATCCACAAACTACACAAAGTTCATGGAGGCTCTTGATGCCAAGCAGCTCTGTGAGTTAACTTTGGGAGAGATGTGTATCCTAGAAATATCTTGCAAAACATGGTCTGCAGGACACCTTGCAATCCCATGCAGCCTATCTGGGCTGGGCTCCTTGGTATGTTTTGGTTTTCGTTCATCTTCCTTTCTTTAAAAAATTGAAAACTGACTCGTCTTGCCCCTAAAAGAAGAAATACGCCTCTCAATGACCACCAGTGACCTGGTTGCTAATGAGATGGTCCCTTCCACATGTTGTGCTGAACTTCATCCCCAGCAATGGTGGCTTGTCATGTAGAGATCATTGCTGAGGAAACTACATCTCCCACCGACATGTAGAAATTCCCCACTGTCCCAGGGAAGAACAGATGAATCACATTTCCTCCTCAAATAAAGGCAGCTGGAGAGCAGATCTGCATTAATGCCGCGATGCAAGATCTACAGCTGCTTTCGGTTCTGCACACCTCTGAGCAGCCTTTTAGGAGAAAAACTCGAGCAATAAAGAAGGTAAATACCAGCTTTGCGGGGACTCTGTCTGGCTGCCTCCTGCTGCTCTTGCACAAACAACTCTGGGAGCTGTTTCAGCAGCACATTTTTGCCTCTGGCGTGTAAAGTTCGTGTAGTGCTGTCTTGTTAAACATTTTCCCCTTCTTTTAAGGGATTTTTTACCCTCCCAGCCACCGAGGACTGACTTTGCTTCACTTACAAAAGTCGAAATGTAGTAAATACTTTGATGTAAAGAATTTCATAGATTTTCACCCCAGGGAAAGCATTTTAACTAGTCGTATTTCAGTGTGACATTAAAAAAAAACATGCCTGTGTGCATTTTTTTAATTTGCTGTCATTACTGTCTGCACAACAGGTAGTAAAAGCTGATGCTATAGAGATTGGTTTTGCACTTTTAAACAGAAGACTGGCAGAAAAGATTGTCAGTTGTCTTGTTGCTTAGGTTTAAATCCACACGCTTGAGCTGTGATTCAGCACATTCCCAGAGTAACTGTGGTCTGAAACCCGGGTTCCTCCTTGTTCTGTCCTGCTGGGGGTGGATTTCCCCCAGAGAAGCCAATGAACAAAAGCTCATTTTTTTCTGTACGTGGCAAGGAGGAAACTTGCTCCACTGTCTCCCCACCTCTTCCTGCAAAACGTTGACTCTCTTTTGCACTGATCACTTCAAATTGCAAATGAAAGTGGAAATGAGTGGCAGAAGAGCCAGGGTATAGAAACTGTTTTGAACGCTGCTCCCTGGCTCTGCTCCACACCCGATAAATGATAGCTCTCACCTCATTTTAGCTACGAAGAAAAGCAAAAGCAAGCTGCCTCTACCTTTCTTTCAGCAAAACTAAGGTGCTCTCTCAGAGAGGGAGGACTGAGCACTCTTATTTACGGATAGTATTAAGGGAAGACGCTTGCTTTCTTATTTTGGCTGCGATTTTTTCTTTTTTTACAACGGTCGTGGCGGCATCTTGATGGGGAAGCTGATCTCTAAAGGCTGGCACAAAAGAGATGCTCGAGTTGTCATGCTGGGACTCGACTTTGCCGGCAAATCCACCCTTCTGTACAAACTGAAGAGCGGCCAGGCTGTGGAGACCTGCCCGACGGTGGGCTTCAATGTGGAGTCTCTGCAAACTCCCTGTGGCCTTTCCTTCACCCTTTGGGACGTTGGCGGACAAGGCAGCCTGCGGGCAAGCTGGTCTGACTACCTAGACGATACCAGCACTCTCATCTTCGTGCTCGACAGCACAGACCCAGGCCGGCTGCCCGAAGCAGCGGCAGCACTGGAGGAAGCCCTGAGCCACCCTGGCATGGCTGGTGTTCCTGTCCTCCTCCTGGCCAACAAGCAGGAGGTGCCAGGAGCAATGGCTCCTGCCGAGCTGGGGGTGAGGCTGCGGCGGGGGCGACTGGCGGGGCACCGGTGGGTGCTCCAAGGATGCAGTGCTCACACTGGCCAGGGCCTGCAGGAAGCCCTGGCCATCCTGGGGGAGCTGCTGCGGGGTCTGAAGCAGAGCTCCCCATCCCAAGACCATCCTCTCACAGGGCCAGCAGGGAGGAGGCAAGCTCCAGAGGAGACCTGAACCTCAGGTGGACACTTCCCACTCGTCGCTGCCAGAAGGTTTGTCACAAAGGATCCCAGCCTCCAGGTACCCCCTAAAATGAGCTGGCATGCCCTGCAAAGCACCCAACCATCACCACCGGAACCCACCAGGAAGTCCTCTGAGCAAAACTCCTGTCGTGAAGCATTTTGGGCCCTGTCTCTTGGACCCTTATCTCTAGCTTCAGCTTGCCCTGCTGTCACCAAGCTCTGCTCATCCATTGCATGCATGTCCAGTGCTTCAGCAGTGATGCTTTTTGCTGAGGCAATATAAATTATAACAGAGATGTACATAAGAGACAGAGAGGCTTTCTTCTCTCTGCAGCTCCCAATCCAGATGCAGCTGTCCTGGTGGGGTGATCACCACAGGGGGGTGTTTTATTGTGCCCCATGCTGCTTCTCTCACAGCTTGAATCACAAGTTCATCATCTGGAAGAGCAGATAGACACCAAAAGGAATGGCTGAGCAGGAGCAGCGTAAGCGCAGGACTGAATGGCCAACAGCTAATTGGTTTTAGTGCAGCATCTACAGGTATAATCTTTAAGCTATGAAAGTGAGTCAGAATTTGATGGCATAATGCAGTTTGAGGATGTGTATATATTAATTTCCGTGTTTCTTGGTTTTAGCCTTTCTTTTCCATTTGTTATATTTAACAAATACTGATTTCATGGAAATGGTACTTCATTTTCCTTGGATTGTATTTAAATATAAAGACATCAAATTGGACTTAAAGATGCTTAGAAACATGTCTTCATGGCCAGTCAACCTCTCAATGTCCCCATGGTGGCATGAACAGCCAAAACAAAGCCTTGTCTCTCAGACTTTTTGAAACTGGATGAGACCACTCTACAGGCAGTGGCTGGTAGCCATGGGCACCTATGGGCACAGGCAGGTTGGTAACCAAAGGGGTCTCCACACTTAACTGAGCAACCTGGTCTAGTGGAAGGTGTCCCTGCCCATGGCAGGGGGGTTGGAACAAGATGATCTTTAAGGTCACTTACAACTCAGGTTGTTCTGGGATTGTATTGAGCAACTGTGTCTGGGGCAGCTGAAATGCCCCTGGCAGCTCACGATGGGGCTGGGTCCCTTGTTGCAGTGATAGTCCTTGTCTGATCCTGCTCAACCTACCATTGGAAAATTCTGTTATTCTGGGTTAAAATTAAGAAATTTCATAGCACTCCCTATTTTATTATGAGATGAATGAAAGTTGAGAGAAAGGATACACAACTTTCAGGCAGCAGAAGTCAGATGCTTTCAAGGTAGAACTTATTCAACCTGGAAACACTAAGGAGAAATACCTGGTGAAATCCTCTGCTGCTCACACCACAGCATTTTACAGTTGTTAAGGAATTAACCATCCAGCTGTTACTGGTGCTGTTATTAGCCTTAGTTCATAGAAGGCAGCAGCTGGAAAACAAGCCTCAAACTGTCATGAAGAAATAGAGTATGACATTTATAGGAAGGTCTCAATAAAAGAAATCATTTCCAGTGGAAAAAGTCACATTTTTTTAGTTGCATTAACATATAAGAACTATTATATGCTGTAAAACTGTACTCCAGTTTTGATCTGGCCTAAGTGATCCTGATTATGAGTGTACTTAATCAGCACTGAAGCATATAGTGAATTACATGACAAACAAGTGTGCATGGTAAGAAGGAAAAAAATATGCCTTTAAATCTTTGTGGCTAACATAAGCAGGTTTTTGGATCGTTGCAGGTGATCATCGTTTGCTTCTAACATACAAGTGTCCAATGTACATGCGGGGTATCTGACTGTCAGAGGTGATCAAGCAGTTTTTGTGAGACAGCACGTGTGCTAGTATCTGGACAGAGATGAACAAACTCGGGTCATAGAATCATAGAATCACAGAATGGCCTAGGCTGGAAGGGACCTTAGAGATCATCTAATCCAACCTCCCTGTCACGGGCAGGGACGCCTCTCTACTAGATCAGGCTACTGAAGGCTCTGTCCAACCTGGCCTTGAACACCTCCAGGGAGGGGGCAGCCACAACTTCTCTGGGCAATTCATTCCAGAGTCTTGCCACCCTCATACTGAAGAATTTCTTCCTAAGATCTAATCTAAATCTCTTCTCCTTCAACTTCAACCCATTTCCCCTTGTCCTATCAGTGGACACTCTTGTAAAAAGTCCCTCCCCAGCCTTCCTGTAGGATCCCTTCAGGTATTGGAAGGCAGCTGTTAGGTCCCCCTAAAGTCTTCTCTTCTCAAGACTGAACAATCCCAGCTCCCACAGCCTGTCCTCCTAGCAAAGGTGCTCCAGCTCCTGGATCATCTTTGTGGCCCTCCTCTGAATGCACTCCAACACTTCGATGTCCCTCTTATGGTGGGGGCACCAGAACTGGACACAGTATTCGAGGTGGGGTCTCACAAGAGCAGAGTAAAGGGGGAGAATCACCTCTCTTGACCTGCTGGCTATGCTTCTCCTGATACATCCCAGGATGGGGTTGGCCTTCTGGGCTGCAGGAGCGCACTGCCGGCTCATGTTGAGCTTCTCATCTATCAACACCCCCAAATCCTTCTCTTCAGGGCTACTCTCAACCCACTCTGTGCCCAGTTTGTATTTGTGCCTGGGATTGGCCTGACCCAGGTGAAGGACCTTGCGTTTTGACTTGTTGAAGCTCATGCAGTTTGCACTGGCCCATTTCTCAAGCCTATCAGGGTCCCTCTGGATGGCATCTCTTCCCTCAAGTGAGTCCACGGCACCACACAGCTTGGTGTCGTCAGCAAACTTGCTGAGGGTGCGCTCAATGCCGTCGTCCACGTTCGCTGACAAAGATGTTGAGCAGTGCTGGACCCAGAACAGACCCCTGAGGAACACTGCTTGTCACTCATCTATGCAACCCAGTCTCCAGTACATGAAGAAGCCACATCTTTTGGGGGCTCACCTGGTTATTTTGAACACCGGCCCTCGAGGCACAATGCAAAAGGTTTCGTGTTGCATTGCCATGCCAAAAAAATGTCTCCTTACTGAATTTGCTGGTGTTTTGGTCTCGCATCTCACATGGTACAAAGCAGAGTATTGTACATCAAGGTGGGGGATCAGCAATAGTTTAAACTCCGCCCAGACTGAAGGGTTGTCTTGATGATGTTTTAATTGGCTCTTGATGTGGGCACTTGTCTTCTACAGGATTGTCTGCTGGTGGCTAAAAAAGGCACTGAAGCCTCCCCATTCCCCTGTGCATGTATTTTAAGACCTTTAGAGAAGAAAAATAGGCTTCTTTGCCAGTAAAGAGGTAACCACTAGCCTTTGGTAGATAGAACCAGTTAAAAATTAAAAATAGCGAAGCAGGAGGTGGGGAAAAAGGGGTCATTCTTGGCAGCAGGAACCCTGAATGCCTGAAACTGATGAAGCAACATCCTGGTTACGGAAAGTGTTCTCACTTCCCCTGGAGCAGTAATTTGGCAAAATACCCCTTCTCATGGGGCATCATGTGATTTACCATCCTTGTTTTCTGAACTAAGGCTTTTCTAGATGCTCGGTCACATTACTCAGCTCATTTATGCCATTGTTAGAGACTATCAAAACGTTGCTGGGTCATAATATTTGAAACAGCCACACAGAGTTTACTTCTAATTATTTTCTCTTTTCTCCTGCATTGGAAAGCTTGTTAAAACAAGTCAATCTAATGAGCCCTGCACTGCTCTAATCAAATGCTTGCAGGACGCTCACCCAACAGCACTTAAATGCTTCAGTGTCAAAACCCCTGCTCGGTTCAAAGGGAGCAGACTGGAAATTTGTAGGAAGAAGTGAGCTCTATGGAGGGACTTTTTATTACCTCTTTTTCTTGGTAATTCTGCAGAAGTGCCCTTGCCTCATGAAGCAACATTAATCCCTTAAATATCTGCGTTTAGGGACTCCAGCAAGGAGAGCACCCTCAGACTTAGAGTTTCCATCTTCCTGGGTGTGTGATCAATATCACAGCCTCTGCACCAATTTCTAAAATAACACAGCTTCTCTCTTAGTAGCAGGCAGAAAAAAAAAAATCCTTAGGATATTTCCTTGTTTCAGGTTCCTTACAAATTTGAAGTATTCTTCATTTGTTTGTCCCAGAGTCCACTCTGGTTGCTCAAGGTCCTTTTCAGCAGCTTTTCTGGATGCTAAGTCCATCCTCTTGCTATCCCTGATGCTGGCTGTCTCAAAGCCAAAAGGAGAAATTTGGAACATCAGGGTGATTCACTTTTATTTTATTTTTTCTTCTTCCTTTTTTTTTTTTCTTTCCAAGCAGCAAGTATTTATGTGGCTCTCTCAAGAAAAATACTGCTTGGGAATATTTTCACTGCTGTTTTTTTCCCTCACCACTCTTGTTATAACTTGCATCCCACCTCCAGACTCCGTTAGTAGCTTCCTATATCTTTACTAGCTCTCTCTAACTGACTTGGTCAGTACTTACTTGTTAATGTGATCTGCTTTTCCATGAGCTTGAATCTGCTGGTTATGAACTAAGTGTATTGGCCAAAGTGGCCGACTCACAGGACAGCAAGGTTTGGAAGCGGTATCTGGTCCAATACTCTGCTTAAATCAGGTTGCTCGAGGCCTGGTGCATCAGCTTTGAATGCTTCCAGGGATGGAAGTTGAACAACCCACATCTCTAGAGGCCTCTGGTATGTATTAACCTCTATAGGAATGTAACAGTGAATTAATCTTCCCAGTTACCACTCCACTGAGAAGAGCTGTGCTGGTAAGTATCGGCCCTTGCTTGGAGCTGTCAGAGAAGTCTCCTTGACCAGGGCCATCAGTGTCTCCAGCCCTGAGACCTCCCATCCCTTTTCCTCTTTGTGGGGATTGCTGCAGTGAGAGCTGCCTCTGTATCCTGCTGTCTCTTTCAAGAACTCCAGGACACTTCAGCCATCTTTCACACAGTTTATGAAAGGACACAGCAAATTATTCACTGATTTACTAACCCTTCTGTGGGACTGTTTTCTCAAGCAGCTTCCTCAACTTTTTGTGACTACGAACCCAGCACAGATTTATTTTTGAATTTCTGACAAGGAGGTTGCCATCTGCCCCCAGAGAGAAGGAAAGCAGCTAGCTGGAAAAAAACAAACAACAACCACAGTTAAAAACCGCTACAGGAAAGGCAATTCACCTTTTCCCCTGCTCTTCACCAGTACAGGAAGGGCGATTCACCTTTTCCCTGGTCTCTTCAGAACTTCCATATTTCAGCAAATCCATGACACAAACCAGTTTCCACTTGTATGTTCATTTCTGCTCTTGGCACAGTTCCTTTGTCTTCAGATAGACCTACCTGGCATTTGCCGGCACTTACTGATGTGGGCTTCTCTGGTGGGTTTTGCCACAGTCTTGCTGAAGGGCCCAAGATCAGAGAGGAGCCAGGCGATCCCAGGGCTGCACGGTGAGGGCATGAACAGTTGCCAATGAACTATTTAAAGAGGGAACAGGCAGCCCCAGGGCACATGAGGGGGAGCTGTGGCTGGTTGTAATGCTGGGAGAAGGATGTTAGGGAAACCGCCAGAGACCTGGGAAACATCTGGGGAAAGAAAGGTCAATAAGAATTTTATGAAAAGCTAAGAAGAACTTTCTTGTCAGACACAACATGAAAAAAAAAGATTGCAAAAAAGCACGCTTTTGTTAGGAGACAGGCTGTATAGCACAGTGGAATGTCCTAATTATCGCTTTAATACACCTAACAGCTGTAAATTATTTTCTCCTCTTAAAGAAACCCTGAAATACCACCTGTAAAGATTCACCACATGTAACTCACCAAGAAAAAGAACAAGGATTAAAACCATGTGTGATGCCACCTCTTAAAAAAATTAATATCCTTGCCAAATGGTAATAAAAACCAGTCATGCAATTATGACTAAGACAAATGACAAACTACAGTTCAAGACATTACAATCTTCAAAGGTTAGTTAACTGGCCTTCATTTAAGTTTTCCAACACTTGATGTCTTTTGTGATGCACTTGCTTGCATTGCAGCACTGAATTTACCATCTGGATATCGCTAAAGCTGCAAGGTGAAGGCTGGCATTTCGACCTCAGCGACGCATCCATGGCTGGAAGCACATCATCCCCCCACTTCATACCTCACACGGTGTGATTTGTATAAAATTCCTGCAAAAAAAAAAGGAGGAGAAAATAAAGGATAAACTAATCAACTGCTGTGAAAGGCGATGCTGACCTGGACCTGACAAATGCATCCCCTGCCCGTGCCCCTGCCTGCCTCTCTGTGGTTGGACCAGAAGCTAAACCTCTGCTCCAACCTAATCTGACACCTGTCACCTCCAAGTCTCTAAAGGTCTAAATCAGTCTGGCACCATCACCGTCTTGTCTGCTAATTGCAGAGCTCCCAGAGCTGATGAATGGTTCTTAAATTCTCCCTCAGGCTTCAGATACTTTTTTTTTTTTTTTAGCCCTGTGCTGCCTTACCACACTGTGGGTGTGGCAACAAGATCTTTCTTCAACCACTCGCGCAAACAAAACCCTCTTGGCCATCGACAGCGCTGTGGCGACACTCCGCTTTGCCTTGGATGTAGGAGCAATGTTTGCCTTTTAACCAAACCGTGGTGGGGTTACTAGTTTTTGCAGTGAAAAGACAAACTCACACAGGCCTCTATAAGGTTTGGTAATGGAGGGAAAGGATTTTGGAAAGACCAAACGGGAAGTTTCCTTGGGAAGAAAAACACCATCTGAGAGCAGAACTGGAGCCCTCATTTCCCACGGGTGAATGATCAGGTGACGACCTGTTCTGCTCATAAAGACACGCACCTTGCACATCATTATTTTCTGGACATCACTTTGTCTTTTGGTAACAGCATAAATGAAGACCAATGCTATAAGTCCATCTCCCAGCACAGGCAGTGTTTCCAGAGAAACAAGATTTGGATCAGTATAAGACTAGAGCAGTCACTGAGCGTCACACCATTGAGCTGTAAGATATCTGCACAGCTTGCCTCAGGGTTGAGCTTTCACAAGGATGGAGAAGTAGCTTCCCCCCTCTTCCTGGGGAAAGGTTAATATGGAGGCAAAATATGACAGCCCGTTCTTGAGGATGCTTCATTTTTGCAAGACCTGTCACCAGCAATGCAAGGGAAGCTCAGCAAGGAAGGACAGGATTTGAGCTCCAGTCACAGGAAAATGGTCCCAAGCTTTCAGAGCTGCCCTGGGAGGAATGGGAACAATGTTTACTGTGCCCTTGAGAAAAAGCAGCTCTTCAAAGGCAGCACATGGGAATGACTGGAAGGGTGAAGGATGTGTCCTGGTGGAGGCTGCTGCAGCTAACCCCAGGGCTTTGGGCACCATGGGCCTGTGGTTTAGCCCCTGGGTTCCCTCTGTGCTTTCTCCCTTAAAGAAACCTTTATTCTGCTGTATCTTCTCCCTGGGAAGAAGCACATATGACTTACTTCAGTCAGATCCTGCTCTATCTTTGATAAACAGCCTCAATATTTTTGTTCTTCTTTTCTGTATCCCACATAAAAAAAAATAAAATGTTCACATTGCATCTATCCCCTCAGCACCATCAGGAGAGGTAACAAATGGCCTCATTCCCTCCCCTTGCAGAGCCGGACACCCCATTAGCCATCTCCGCTGCTGCCTCAGAGCTCCCACGATGCTGCTGACAGGAAAGCATTAATGCAGGGAAATTGGAGGAGATCAGATCCTTAAAGCGTTAACTCTCCGTGAAAGATCAGGGACTCAGCCAGAGGGAGAAGCGGAATATGCCACAGACCGGCTTATGGCGAGCTGTTCCTCGCTTCGTCCCCAGGGCTGGCCCCGGCTCGCCCTGCTTTTGCCTGTCACTTCTGATCTCGTCACCAGCAGTTTGCTGAGATGTGGTCTCCCAACTGCCCGGATCACGGCCACTGGCGCTCCAGACACACAGAAGCATCTCATGGTCTCTGCCGTCTTCCTCGTGGGAGACGCGTCTTAATTTGAAATGATTTCTGTCTCATTTTGGTGCTGGAACTTAACTGAGCTTCTTGCCATTTTCTTGAAGGTGATGTGCTCCAGGAAAGAAAACAAGCATGAGGAAAGAGCTTTCGAGAACGTACTTGCTGAATTTCAAGACTGCATGTTATACCAGTGATGCTAGTACAAGTACTGTGCTGAAAGGCACGCCAACCTTTTAAAAAGCAAAAATGATAAAACAGCAATGTAAATAGTACATCTGATAAAAAAAATAATAATAAAAAAGCAGAACAACCCCCCGAACCTTAAAACCCAGGGATCGTGCAGGAAATTTCAGCTGCAAAACAAAAGCTACACCCATACCAGGCTGCCTCATTAATGTCATCAGTTATGGAATCAAGAAAATGAGGAAGTCAGCGTCTGACTATTTTTGTCAAGTTCTACCTGGATTTTGATTTATTTATGTCTAGTCTGGGCCACAGCGTTGTGTATTCCCAGCACGGGGCATCTCTGTATCCAGCAACTGAGCCCAGCACGTTCGGTCCAAGGGAATAAGCGGCAGCTGATACTGCAGCACATGTTCCACACCAAAGCTTCAGGACAAAGATCCTCCCAGAAACAGAAATTGTCAGTGCTCCACAAAAGTTTAATTTTAATTTTTTAAAGGTTTAGAAGCAGTGAAATACAAATAATTTTTAGAAGCCACAGTAATTTTTCTAGGAGACCTTGTCCTTCCAGGTTTGGTGATGCACGGGTGATGCTCACCAGAGTCAGTTGCAGGGACAGTCGGTGGGAATCTCACTTTGTCTTCATGCTACTTTAGCACTTGGTGGATTACAGCCATGGCAGGCTTTGTGTAAGGAGGACACCTTTTTTTTTTTTTCTTTTTTTCTTTTTTTCCCCTGAATGAGGTCAAGGAAAAGAATGCAAAAGAAGCAAAAGAAGCAAAAGAAGCAAGAAACCCCTGCTGTCCTATCCAAGCGCCTCAGCAGCAGCATCCTGCCCAACACCTGCTCTTGCCTGGGCAAATGCCCTCAGCAAGCAGGAGGGACTGGGAACAAGAGGCTCTTGAGCCGAGGGCCCATCTGGAGATCAGACTTCCAGAAAACCTTAAAGACACCGAGATTCCCACACTGCAGGAATTGCTGTGGAAGTGCTCAATGGTCTGTGCACAGCGATAACTGGAACACCACACCCAACAACTGCTGCTGCGCAGGCTGAAATGCTTTTCCTCTGCAGGGGAGCTAACAGAGATCTCATGAAGTTCCCCAGAAGGTGTCAGATTAAAGGAACTAAAAAAGCAAGGAGTGTAGCAGTCCTGCATGAGCGGACATCAGCTAAACCCCAGACTTGGCTTTTATCACTGGACTAAATGAGATGATGGTAACCTCAGCTCCTACTGCAATGATATGCCCACGTAAGGTGTTACAAAGGGGCAGATTTTAACCTGTTGTAAGTTAGCCATCATCTTCTCCAAGGTGCAAACTGCCACCAAAAGCCTCGTAAGCACAAACTGCCTTGGATTGGTTGTTCGGTTCCCAGGGAGAAGCAGCAAGCCTGCCTCCATGCAGCCATCTGCTTTGCAGCTCCAAGGAACTACACACTGAGTGAGTCAGGAGCAATACCTGAAAGGAACCTACAAGAAGGGACTTTTTACAAGAGTATCCAGCGATAGGACAAGGGGAAATGGATTTAAATTGAAAGAGAATAGGTTTAGATTGGATCTTAGGAAGAAATTCTTCAGTACGAGGGTGGCAAGACTCTGGGGTAGATACTGCCCAGAGATGTTGCAGATGCCCTCTGCCTGGAGATGTTCAAGGCCAGGTCGGATGAGGACTTGAGCAACCTGATTAGTTAAGGGCATCCCTGCCCATGGCAGGGAGGTTGGATTGGATGATCTCTCAGGTCCCTTCCAACCTAAGATATTCTATGATTCTATGATTCTAAATTACATGCATGTGTTTCTTCTCAGAGCAGGGGAATAGCCTGACTTGGGAGAGTGGTGCCTGAGCATGGAGTTTGCAGCCCCCGGTGGAACCTGCCCAGTGAGGAGCTTTTGCCTCTCTGCTGCTACTTTTAGCTCTCACACAAACTTGGCTTGGAGGAGGGAACATTCATACAGTCCAACAACCTGTTCTTTTAATGATTTTTAAGTGACGGGGAGAAGAAAAGACCCTCCAAGACACCAATGTCAACTCTTCAATGCTTGCAGCATTTCTCTTTGAGTCTGTGACTGGTGTTGGGGTGGGAGCAAAAAAACTGATGGGCTCAAGGGCTCTGAGGAACGCTTGCAGCAGTATTCCTGCAACTGGAAGCACGAGAAACAGCCCCCAGGTTACATCAGGAAGAATCACAGAGTTTAATAAACTTCCATTTCTAAACCTCTAAGATTCATGTTTTAAAATTTTCTGTCCCATCTTTAAAGGCCAAAACTTTCTTCTGTTAAATTTACTCTAATATAGAATCATAGAAACATATAGTGCATTTGGTTGGAAGGGATCTTTAAAGGTCATCTAGTCCAACTCCCCTGCACTGAGTAGGCACATCTTTGACTCGATCAGGTTGCTCAGAGCCCCATCAAGCCTGACCTTGAACGTCTCCAGGGATGGGCCCTCCACCACCTCTCTGGGCAACCTGTGCCAGTGTCTCACCACCCTCATACTGAAGAATTTCCTCCTAATGTCTAATCTAAATCTACCTTGCTCTGGTTTAAAACCATTGCCCCTTGTCTTGTCACTACACGCCCTTGTAAGCTGTCCCTCCCCAGCTTTCCAGTTTGATAGCAGGGAGAGCAGGAACATGCTCCTGCTGCAGAAGCAAGATGCCACCTTGGACCGTGCCCTTTTCTCAGCAAAGGGTTAAATATTTCAGCACAAAGCCCTGAAACGCTGAAATCACAGACAGAGCTGGAAGTGTGTATTATCGCCAAGTGTCCGACAGCATCTGCACATCCAGCTCCTTGGGAGTGTTCACAAATGAGCCCTTTGGACGGGTTTTGTTTGTTCCATGCGGGACACAGGTGTCAGCATGTGTTTTAGCCACAATTGAACCATTTTTTGTTGTCTTCTGGACATGCAGAAGAAAGGTGGGGTTTTAGCCTCTTTTTTTTTTTTTAATTTTTAATATTTGTTCTAAGTCAGTAAACGCAATGTGTTACGTGAAACATAACACAGATTGAGGGATACAGAAACTGGAAGACCACCTCTTTTTTTTTTGACAAAGCTACACATTTTTTGAAGTTTTGTATGTATTTGCTTTAAACATGAGAATTTGACAAGTCCAAAGATGACTCCTACGCACATTTCTTTCCCTGAGATTTCCTAGGTGCTGCTGTGCTCTAAAGAAACGAAAACCAAGACCACACAAAGTGTTCTCAAATAACTAATTTCAAACACCCTCTTTCATAATTACAGGGATGGGACCAGATCTCACTGCAGTCATTTCTCCCATATGCTGGGGTCACCATAGCACAGAGAACATTATTTTCAGTATTATAAAATCCAGGCAGTATCTAGATTTCAGGGAACCCTACCAGGACATAGAAGTACAAAACACAGGGGAAACCAGCTGCAAACTGCATCGAATAGAAAGGAACAGTGATGGGTCTAATCCCAGGGCAAGAGATAACTTCCCTAAGCAACTCCCTGGGACAAACCTAGAACTGAACTTGCTGAAGTCACCGGCCAGATATTTCAATTTCATCCTCCCCTTCCATGCACAGAGAATCTGTATGGGGGATCACCTGGCTTCACTAGCTAGGGTTAGGGGAGAAAAAAAAAGCCAAAAAAGGAAAAAAAGAAGATGATCAGCTTGCAAAGAACTAAGATGCAGACATGAGCTCCCTTATATTTTGTTTCAGCACATTAGAAAAATCCAATCACCCTGGTTTTCCACAGGACCCACTTTAGTAAGCAGGATGATTAATCCATCTTCCACAGCTTTGTGCATCACTGGCCCTACTTAATGTACATTGAGCAAACTAACCTCCTCCTGTAGTTCCCACACTGGGTCCACGGAAGGGCCTTTCAGCAGGGTATCTAAATCCTTCACGAAATTTTTCCCTCTGAGAAATGGTGACATTCACCCTATTTTACCACTGACGGGTGAAGGTGGAGAGCCGTAAAGACTTTAGCCTTCATTTTATAACACAAGGATCATGGTTTTAATAGTTTTAGGTGGAATACACGAGGCTGTAATATCCCCAGCATGCTTTTTTTAAAACTGAGGTTGGAAAAAAAACAGGTCCTGTGTTCCTTGATAATCTTGCACGCTGCTCAGGAAAGGTCTATCACAAAATAAGTTCAAAAAGGAAGCTCCATGTGCTGCTGCAGTGGCAGCTGGAGATCTCTGGGACCAAGCCAGCAGCACAGAGCAAATCTGCCCATTATCACTTCTGCAGTGGGATAACGTACACCCAGACTGAAATCAGGGAAAGGGCAGAGCTGTGCTCGTTTGTAACTCTGCACCTTAATGTGAGGCAATTTTCCTGAGTGGCCTGAACCAACGAACCACCCTGAAGCAGACCCGAGAAGCTCAGGCAGTTCCAGCTCACCCTGCCCGTGCTGCCGCAGACCTGATGGTAACAATCGCAACAAAACCCCACGGCAAAACTTCTCAAGGTTTTTGCCTGTTGGAGCCAACAGTTTTCTACATTTTTTTTTTCTCCTTTTCTTTATGAGAAGTGCTTTCTAATGGCTTGGCATAATTCGTTGTCCTACATATGTTTGAATAGAAGCATAATTACGCCACAAAAGGGAGCATTTTCTATGCGACAAAATAAAAGGAACACAAGACAACGAGGCTGCTTGGGTAGAAATGACTAGCTTGAAACACATTCCAAATCTGGAGGGCATTATAGATCAGATTAGAAAAGCAAAATGGGCCTGAACTATCACTCAGTCACTGAAAAAACCATGTCCCTCAGTATGGGGAACATCAAGATATCCTCTAGGTTTTATTCTTTCTAAGTAAGATGTCTCAAGATGATTCATTCCGAAATAGTGTCTTTCAAGTCATCTAGGTAGGATCTGCTAGATGATTAACAGCTTGGAAATAACAGTACAATTCAATAGTTTCATTTTGTCAACTGAAAGGTGAAGGAACCAAAGAGATTAAACTGCTTTTGAAAATGGGAGTTGGGTTCCTCTTATCCTTTATATCCCCTTGGAAGAGTGTTCGCAAAGATGTAAATCCAGCACTGGAAGCTTAGCTCTGTCACCAGCCTACCCATGGAAAGGGGCTTCCCCAGGTGCCTCGCCTGACTGACACAGAGCAAGGATGGCAAAGCCAGAGCTGCAGAGTCACAGGTATCCTCAGAACAAAGGTTTTCACAGAATCACAGAATTGTTGAGGCTGGAAAAGACCTCTGAGATCATCAAGCCCAGCCTATGTCCCAACACCATCACACTGGTTAGACCAGGGCTCTAAGTGCCACATCCAGCCTCTCCTTAAACACCTCCAGGGACAGTGACTCCACCCCTTCCCTGGGCAGTGCATTCCAATGCCTGATCACCCTCTCCGTGAGGAAGTGCTTCCTGAGATACAACCTAAACCTTCCCTGATGCAGTTTCAGGCTGTGCCCTCTCTTCCTGTCACTGGTTGCCCGGGAGAAGAGCCCGACCCCCACCTGACTACAACCTCCTTTCAGGCAGCTGTAGAGAGCGATAAGGTCCCCCCTGAGTCTCGTCTTCTCCAGGCTAAACACCCCCAGCTCCCTCAGCCTCTCCTCACAGGACTTTCCCTCCAGTCCCTTCCCCAGCCTCGTTGCTCTCCTCTGGACCCGCTCCAGCCCCTCAATGTCTTTCTTGCAGTGAGGGCCCAGACCTGCACACAGGGCTCAGGGGGAGGCCTCACCAGTGCCGAGTTCCTCCACTGTCACATGCTGTCACCTAATTAAAGCAGAACTGTACTAATTTGAGGGCTGCTGGACAACTCAGCGCTCTTGACAGCTACAACCTATCCCCAAGAAGCAGCCCAGCAGGGTCACTCGCCCCTCAAGTGAGGGACACCAGCCACCCTTCCCAGTTACGGAGAACCACAGAAGGTCGAGTGTCCTGCCGAAAGGCGGTCTCAATGCAGCCCCCTCCCAAGGCCCGGCAGGCAGGAGGAGCTGGGCCCGTTTGCATGGCACCACAAGGTTAAAATTAGCGCTGAATCAGCAATCAGCCTAGCACTGCAAAGACTGTTTCTGGAGGTAGAAAAGAGGCTGTGAAAGTTCCTCGACTCCACGGTGCAACTTCAAACCTTTAAAGTGAAGTCCCTACTTAAATCTTTACATGGATCAGCTGATCAGCTGCAGCCCACTTACCACGGCCTCCTGTACACGCCTGGGAAGCATGTCCTTAAAAAGTATAAAACTCGATACCGGAACAGTATCCAAAGTTTCAGAGATGACTGCATTAGTTTATTTTATTCGTTCTTGTAACATACTTCAAACTTCGATGCGGAGTTCTGCTAAGTAACATCTAGTCAAAGACAAAAACCCCTCAATCGATCTGTGAAGACTAAGCAGTTTCATCATCTTCAAAATAAGTTCTTGAATTTTTTTATAGTATTTGATAGCAGCTTTTTATTGGTTACAAAACCTAAGCCCATATACAAAATTAGGAACACATTTAGATGCCTCTTTGAAAGAACGTTTTAGTCTATTTTAACTGATAGTTTAAAAAAATAATAAAAACAATGCAATTTTAAACACTGTTCTGAAAACGTAAAAGTGCAGCAATATACTTTGTTTCCTTTATTAACTATGAAATGGTGCAATCCCAATCAAAAGCTGATAAGGTCACAACAGAAAGAACTGAGCAAACGCTTTTTCCTGCCATATCCAGTTCTCTGATGTTCACTTTTAATGTGATGCATTGAGTGCAAGAAGAGGATCAAATCTTCACAGTAGTGGAAAACTGTTGTTTCGGGATCAATTTGTACGGAATCTCGAGGGTAACAGGGAGTGCAGGCTGACCAGGATATCCGTCAGTCTATACGGCACAGAGGGAGACTAAATTGCATTAGAAAGGGGGGGGATATATTTGTTCACAATCACATCTGCTGGAACTCGTAATTTCACAAAAACTTTGTGACCTTACCTAACTTTGACTTTTTTTTTATTGTTTAGTTGTTGTTGTTTGGTTTTTGTTTGTTTTTTTTTAGCGAACACCACACAGTTTCAAGATTTTAGACTATAGTGTGTGAATAGGATGCAGTTACCATATGAAGCTTCAACTCAACTTTTGGGAAAAGAAAAAAGGCACAATGAACTTCAACTCAATTTTATGTGCACAAGAGTTGAAAAATCTGAGCCACCTTAAAGAGAAATTGATTCTAAAATTTATAAAACCTATAAATAATCAGAGGCCAAACCACTATATTAAAACAGATTATCTAGCAAGTAAAAATCTTGCAGTTTAAACATACGCTTGTATCCAGTTGCGATACAAGACAACTCACTCTTTAAAGTGGCTCCACCTTGGCAGATATATATTTAATGAATGCACACCTGCTATGCGTTGTTCATCAGTGGAAAAACAGCTGATCCACAAAGCTCTGATGGCATCTGTCCTTATCTTCATCATCACAGTAAATACAACCCACATCCAAGAACTAAATTAGTTTAGATTTTTCTATCCCTTCACATCAATGCATTGGGAAATTACACCCAGTAAACAAGAGCAACAAAACCAGTTTGTGTGATAGCTTACAGAATTCCAAAATTATTGGCCTTTGCGCCCCCAGCAACACCAAAATCCCTTTGAAAACGACTGGGTCAGACGATTTTTCCAAAAGCAATGACCTCACATACCTTATGTAAAGTTATTTAATGTGCGCTGCACATCAGGTTTATGCTGAATAACGGCAGCTTCCGTGCAGCCTCACACATCAACCAGTTTGTATCTTTTTTTAAGCACGTGAATAAGATTTGAGACTAATTTCCGAGTTACTCGTCCAATACTCCAAGAATGAAGCTTTTACGACGCTTCTAAGTAGTTGCTCGTTTGTTGCCAACCACATCATCATAAGCACTGGTTACTAAGTAAAAATAGTTTAAGACTAAATTACAGTAAACATGAAAGCTCCACAGTTTAAACCCAATATAAATCAACCATATCCAATTATCAATTTAAAACGAAAATATACTGACTACTGAAAGTTGAAAGCAAGATTCTTTTTAACTAATACATTTTTTGGACAGATTTTTTTTTTTCTTTTCTACGGTCTGGGACTCTTGCTTTCAGCTTAAACAGAAGTTCAAGTCCATAACAGGTTGTAGCTCAGGTAAAATACCATGCACAGCATTTGATTACTTCAAAACAGCAGGAACACACAGGCTGAAGTGAGTGGTCAAATAGGGCTCGCTGTTCTCAAAAATTAGGTATAATGGCAAAAGCTTCACCAGTCCAAATCTACAGTTCATTCTCCAACCCTGGTTTCTGAGGCAGTTAATGAACACACATCAATTACTGATAGCTGAAGTAGTTTTTTTTTGTTGTTTGTTTTCAACTTAAGTGTTTAATCAATTGCCAAGTGTCGTCGGTTTTTTTCAGTTACTTTCAGTTTCACCAATGAAATTCATTTGGCTTGCATTTTCGAATCTATTCTTCCACATAAAGTATATGAAAATATGTTTGTGGAGGACGATGATGGAGGCTCAGAGCAAACCGGGCCCCTGTAGAGTCTTCCAAAAATGTACGCATCATACCAAAGTGTCTTGATCCACAGCGCACCGTTTTCCAAAGAAGCTACTTTTCCGTGGAAAGCCAATGTGCCACCACTATGGAATATTCTTAACGAAACTGCAGATTGAGGTTGTCAGCATGTGGCACCAGGAAAAAAGGCAAAAAAAGGTAGTTGGGACTGTTAAAAAGAATTCTGAAACAGTTTAAGAGATCATGCATATGCATTTACAGTCCATGTGATAGTGACGTTTGGCAACTGCAAAGTGACCGATACATGGCTTGCTTTAGAAGCATCAAAACGAAGAGGCAAGTGTGTCTTGGAGCCTTTTGTTTCTTCACTTGGTAGCCATCCGGTGGTGCTTCATACTGGTGTGGGACAGAGAAGCTGCACTTTTTTGAACTTAAAAATTGAATTCTTTCGTTTGAAGGTTGGCCGTTGGGTCAAAGTTGTAAGTACCTCCTTGAGTGGCTTCAGGAATGAGACTGGGATCTTCGTCGATCTATAGAATGCAACAACAAAAACACATGAGAGGCCAATTCCCTGAACAATTCAGTACACGCAGAGGAGATTCACAAATGTTCCTTTTTAAAAAACAAAAAATAAAAATATAATTGCAGTAGAATTAGATCAGATTTTCCAATTCAATTCCTCAAACATGCCTAAAAAGAACAACACATGAGCTCCATTCTAATACTATTAGCGAAACTGAAAAGTGTAACAGACAGAGACTGGGTAGCTGCTTGGTCTAAGCAGTTGCTATTTTAGCTGTGCGATTTAATTTTCAGTGCCAATTTTTAGTACTTCTGGAGTTGGCTAATCACTAGCTGTGAATTCCAAAATTAGTTTTGTACTTTCTCCCGCTTCCCTTCAACATGAAAATAATTTTTATCGGCAGCTGATAGAAATACTTATATGAAGCTTAAAAGAGTACTCAATATCTCCTATCAGAATTGGAAGGATTTAGAATTATTCATTTCACAGTAGGTTTATACAGCTCCCATAAGTATAATCTGATTCTTTTTTTTAAAACCACAAGAACTTCGTTACTCTGTGGATATGGAATGAGAGGCATCAGTATCTAACTTGACCCGACTTCTTCAGAGCTGTTAGAATTCAGGTATTTGCTGTCTCTAGGAACAGCAAACAACAGGGTCAGGAGCATCAACGCGCACGACTTCAAGTCTTGTGTGTCCTCCTCCAAACCCCCAGCTGCACCCGTTCTCTGGTCACGCCACCTCCACAAACCGGGCTGCAGAGCCACGTGCCTCGTTTTTCTGAATCAGGTAAGAATCCTTGTGTGGGGGGAGTCCAAAAACCTTTCTGAGATGTAGCCCTGGAGTAATAGCACCGGCGCCAGAACTGACTCAAATAAAAATCTTTGCTTCTCTTTACTTTGCTTGATGGTACCTAGATCAGAGGGGGGCATTAAGGCTTTTGGGGACAGCAAGCCTGCAGAAGGAAGAGCGGGGCACGTCATGCCCAAATGAAGGTCGAATCCATTTCAGTAGGCTTTGCAAAACATTGGCGAGACGATAAATTAGCACTTTTCCCTTCTGCAGGGGTACTCCAAAGTGACGTTGCCCAAGTTCATGCGTCTTTAATACAATAAACTAAGGTCAGGAAGCCCTTAGTGCTGGTCCTAAAGGACACACGTGAGCGCTCCACAGCGAAGGAGCCAACGGGATGAACAGTGAAAGGACATCTAGTAGCCAGCCACATCTCATGACAATATTAGAAGATCCTCAAGCAACAGAAGGCAAGAATACTCCTGGGCAGTTGATCTTAACACTGCCAAGCAGGCTAACATAACCAGTCTCTTGTCCCTCTAGGGCAATTTGGATCCTTTTTCTTCCCCACTAGTCCTCAAACGACGAGGGTTATTTTCCTCCTTTTAGTCACTTCCTGAAAATTTGTCTGATGTTATGTTTTAATTCCTATATCTCAGTCATGGAACTTCTACATTTTTGAGTTTGAGAAGCCACAGAAAACATGGTTACAGTATAAACAATAACCTGAAGCAAAGTCTTGCTCCTGAGTAAAGGAGGTAAATTCAGTGAATCAGGCATAGATTGAATTGCATTAGGTTATGCCGAAAATAAACGCACAGATGGGAGTACTAACCCTAAAAGGAGTATTTTTTCACCCGCACCAACTAGACTGTGCTCTTCAGTTAGCCTCACAAGGTTCAGAGCCATTATGGAGACTATTAGACACTGCTCACAGAACCATTACGAGCACAGGGAACTTTTCGCATATCCTAACTTCTGGCATCTAACTTTGCAATTACACGATGCACCCGTGAATTGAAAATTAACAAGTCCTAAAGTCAGAGCCGGTATCTGGAAAGTTCAATTTGGGAGAAGAACTGAAGACATAATCCTGCTAGGCTGCAGAACTACAGACACCCTGAATGGCCTAGTAAGACAGTTACTATTTTTCTTCAAATCACTTGAAGTGTTTCTGAGGTGTTCACAAGCAGCCAGTAGCAGAAGAAGCTAGAACCTCAAGGGTCAAAATATCTAATCAGGGTGCAACGAAGTATGGTCTAGGTCAATCAGTTGCACAAAGCCATAACAGTTTTGATGTCTCTCTTTCATGCATTATCCAGGCTGAGCAACTACAGAGCTGAAACACAGTAATCTACCTGAAAGTAAGGATCCACTGACTCTTCCCAAAGAATGATGTATGAAAAAGTAAAGAAAGGAGAGCCAGAGAACTGTTTAGATTATAATCACAAGTAATTAGATGTCAATTTACATGGCAGTATGACAAAATTAGGTCTGCGTCAATCAATTTATTAGGCAAAACCAGAGCAGTCATCTTGACATTGCTAAAGAAAATTCTTGGTATTGAGAAACTTTCAGTTAAGGGAAGTTATGCTGAAAAAGGAGCAGATAACTTACGTTCATGACAACTGGACGTGAAGAACAACAACAACGTACTTATTAAGCTAACAGCACAGCCCATATACTCTTCAGCCTTAAGCATACTTACATCGTCACCAGAGAAATACTGATCTATGATTTCAAATGCTAGTTTATAAATGTCTTCATTCTCATGCTGTTGCAAGGCTTCGATTTTCTCTAACCCTGAATAAAAGAAAATGGAGAGCAGTTTTGCAAGTTCAAACCGGAGGTACTGACTGCTTTAAAAAAACAAGAAAAATAATGAAACTTTACTACTGAAACATGCTAGAAAAGATGCAGCTCATTTTGCAAATATTACCTACACAGTAGCAGCCTGTGTCTCTAATTGGGAAGACAGTTTGTGAACAGGATGCCATGGAATAGCCCATTTTATGAACAAGGGATAACGGAATCTTCTCTCTTTTTACATAAAACTAGTCTCATTTTCAAACTGGGTATGGAATAACACGAGGGAAAAACTTCTAGCGTAGCACATTCCTCAACATCCCTTTACTGCTACCTTACTACAATGTGTTAATTAGTAGTGTTACAGCTCGGATTGCAGTATCCAAGACTCCTCATCCTGCTTTGTTCTGTAATGAAATCATGATCCTAACAACGGCTCCCAAGGCAATGAACTAAAGCAAGAACTGTGTGTTTTACCACAGAACAAAGAATCCGCAATAACCAAATGAAAAGAAGTACAATTCTCATTTAAACCTAAAACGCACCTAAGCTACAGAAAGCTCCTTCAACAATTGCCTCCAACATAAACATCTCTAAACCGAATTAAACAGGAAAAAAAAGTCATTTCTCTCACTGCAAAAGTCTCACTTGCTTAGTCAAATAGCCCGTGGTCTAAAAATGGTGCAGTAAATATCAACAATGGCAAGGGGAAGACAGAATAATATCCAGCAATTTTTTATTTTTTTTTAAAGCCTAATAAGCACTTACCTCCACTCTCTTCTATAATTTCAGCTATTGTGCTAGCCTCATCGCCAGCCATGATCAGGATGTTTTTCAGGCCATCCAGCACCACCTGTACCACTTGAGAATCCTTTACGGAGAGTAGATTGCAGAATGGTGGGATTACATTTTGCTGTACAAGGTATTCAACCTAAATAACAATTAAAAAAAGTGCTTTCAACATTGTGTTTCTTACAAACGGCTGCATGTGCAACATTTTAGAGACGGTCTGAAATCCCATTACGCGTACCTGATCTTTTCTCCCACTTATTGTCAAATTGCTAATTGCCCAAGCAGCTTCCTTTTGTGTTCCAAAGTCCCCCTGAAAAATAAAATTAATAGCTCATTAAAATCGGCATGGAAACATCTGTCAAGCTTATTATTAAAAAATCACAGACTCCTCGTGTCAGATATATAAAAAGAGGATGACAACTTGCATAGCTGATAGTTTGACTGACCTTAGCCAGCTGGTGTATGATCATAGGGATTAGCCCAGCATCTATTACAGCCTGAACTTGTTGCTGGTTTCCTGCTGTGATATTGGAAAGGAACCAAACTGCTTCCTACGATTGGACAAAACAGAAAAGCAAAACACTTTTAAAAAAACAGTCACCAGATGAAGAAATAAAAAAACCACCACCTAACCAAACTAAATAAAACAATCTCAAAACTGTACCATGACCAATCACTAAGCAGAACCTCCAGGTTTCCTCCCCAATAGCACTTCCATCCCACAAACTTTTATTGTGCTGTGAAAGTCAAACATTCAGGGGATCAATGTAAAATGATACAACTTGTTCGTGGGGCCAGGTTATTACTTGCACAAGGAGTATCTCCATACATCAGGAGCAACACTGACTTAAACCATACACATCGCACTCTGCACTGCTGGAGTCACAGCCATGTTTAAAACTTTTCATCAGTTTTGCAAAGAAAATAGGAAAACTCATATAAAAAAGGACTTTTCCTGTAATCTTACTACTGACAGCTTGGTAGTAGCTTTCTGTGCTGATACAAGGAAGACCGACTCCAGCTCCCATCTTCTTCCTGAAGCATGAAATGGAGCTCACAAAGCTCATTCAAGTATCAGACAGGACTCTGGGTCCTGAGACTTATCTCCTTCAGGTGGTTCACTGACACAGCTAACATCTATCTAATGGCAGTTACACATTCCTGCTTACAAAGGGAGATACTTGTCAAGGCAATCCAGAACATCGTAAAAAGGCTCCAATCTTAAGTAAAAGACAAACATATGGGGCAAGCAGCCAGTTACGAAGTACCGCAGGAAAAAACCAACATGATAGGTTCCATTTTTTAGGGATACATATCTTGCTTTCATTTGTATTTACTCCTCAGAACATACACTTAAAACATTTCTAGACGCCTCTTATACAAAAATAATTCCCTTCTTGGCACTCAAGAAGAGCTCTTCATCATTCTTCTGTGAAAGCTAGAAGGGCAGGAAGAAACAAATCCCAGCAGTTTGAACTACCAAAGATAACTCCTTCAGAGCTCTTCACAGTTGACAGGGCCTAAAGAAACGGGGATTCCTCACAAATAGATTTGCCCTCAATGGCACACTAAGTGTGGGACTCTCATAAGCTAAATAAAAAAGCCTTCTCCTCAGCCAGCCCCATCTTGTGAAGATGGCACAATGACTTAAAAAAAATGCAAATAACGTGCAATACAGCTCTGGAAAAGAGGGCACTGATTGCTTTCTTTCATCGAACTTCTCCCACCCAGTCCTTGCAGCAGCAAAGTCATCTCTGCCAAAAGGAAGGAGAGGAAATGCAGGGACAGTTTTCAGAAAAGGACACTCTCAAAGGCGACGATGGTGGAGAGAAAACACTCCACTTTAAAAGGTGAAGTGGAAAAAGGATCAGTCTTAGCCACTTGAGCGCTTCACAAATAAAGAAAAAATAAAAAAAAGCATCACACTCCTCCAAAGTGAAACCCATTCGTCTTCCCAGAAAGCACCAGGCATCCTCACTATGGCTCTTTGACCTTAACCCTAATTAAGCACCAGCCTCAAAGACTCTGTCTTTACACAAAATCGTTCACATACTGGAAATAAACGCTGTAAGAAATTCTTATGTAATATTCTACAGACTACGGTTTTATTTCTTAAACAAAAAGTTCGGAAGAAACGAATCATACCTTGTTTATCTTCTCTTTTGGATGCGTCAGGAGATTTGGGAAATAAGACAAAACATCACAATTGAGAACAACTTGTGTCTGTTCATCAGTACCAGTTACTATGTTGCCTACTGCTCTCAGTGCTGCTGTCTGAATATCCAAAGCAGGAAGGAAAAAAAATCACATGTTAAAGACATTGCTGTTACTTAGGCTAAAACAAAGATCATTTTAACATGTCTCTTTACAAAAAACACTTCGCAAAACACAGCTTAGCACTTCATCCTCTGAGCTGCATCCTAAAAATGGGTAGTTTCATCAAAACAGAAACAAACAGTGCAGCATTTTACTTAAGAGATGCACTGCAGCTCAATTCAAAAACTGTAAAGACTAGAAAGTAAAAGAATATTAAAACAATACAAGAGTTAATTCATCGTGTATCTGATCTGAGTTACAATTTCATTAACTGTTTCTAGGCTCCGGGTCTGCTGCAGTTGCTTACTTCTGTGCTCAGCTCTCCTCTACAGAATTAAAAAAAAGAACACGACTACTTCTTATTGACTCTCAGTTGACTTTCAGTAAATGCTTTACAAATGACAGAATAGTGGAGAGACTTTTTCGTCAAGTGAACTGGTCTGACAAATTTCAAGACGGCCAACCTCATCCAAAGTACAACTAAGCAAACACAACAAATGCACAGATACATAACAAAGCTTCCAATTAAAGCGGTTGGTTTATAAAAACCAAGCACATGTTAACTAACTTTCAGTTTCCCTTTGTCTTTGAAATTAATCAAACAAGCTCATTTAAACCACCTTTTGTAGCTAATTAGAAATTTACTTTACTGAAAGGACTCGGCATCAGCAAACATTTTAACATTCAAAAGGTCTCAAAATACTAATCGATTTCCACAGAATAAGCACAACCGTGTGTGTGCCCACAGAAAAGGGAGCGTACAAGGAATTCTGGAAAACGTAAGATCTTTTGTCATTCAATATTTTAGGACTACAAAAGGAAGGCACCCCTAGTAATCACACAATGGAAGTTAATGTTTAACCAGAGAGTTTACTTAAAACTGTGTTTTGCTTGAGTTCCTTTTTCATTTTAATGGTAACATTTTTTTGTTCAGTTTCACCTGCAACCAACAAATGCTCATCCCAGTACTCCACCATTAAATACTCTAAAGCACATCTTTCAGAGAACAGCTTACAAAAGACCACTCCATGGCAACTGAACCAGACTTACTTGAACTTTAACCTCCTGATGACTCAGAAGGGGAACTAGAAAAGGTACAACTCCTGAATCAATCACCATTTGTATCTGCTCGTTTCCACCGTCTGTTAAGTAGGACAAAGCCCAAACAGTGTCCACAAGAATCTACAAATTGGAAAGAAGGCGGTTTACACACTGAACAACAAAATCCATACAACGGAGGCTTAATTTAATGATCACATTCTACACGTCTGGGTGTAAGAAAGAAAAGCATGCAATTTAGTTACAGGAAAAACTCAAACGTGATGATGATGATGAGACCTAATTAGTTAAATGTTAGATTATTAGATTATTATGTACAACTATGAAAACTGGGGCCACTTGTTCTGTGGTCTCTCTCAATTTTTTATTTTTTTATTTTTTTTTAAATTAAATACCACATTTTGGTGCATGAAGTGATGACACACATCATCTCCCAAAGGTAAACTGTTGGACTTGATTTCTATTTCAAAGATAGACAACCAGCTCAAACAAGTAGCTGTGCTAGGAACTTTCTGAAGACAACATCAACGCAGCCTCCTAGCACTGCTACAGTTCGTTAGCTGTGCTCTTTTGATTACACAATAAGCAAGTTCCCTTCGTCTCCAATCCATTCATCTACATCTCAGCATTTCTGATCCATAGCACAGTTCTGAAGTGAAACTGCAAACTATTCTGGATGTGCCTTTTTCTGCCTTCATGCTAAGATTAAAACCCACAGCAAAGGACAGAGGTTCTTGTATCAAGTAAAGGACTAGCAACTACTGTAAAATGGCAACTGCTCAAGCACAGCGAAAACCCACAGAAAAATTACTATCATGCAGGGAAATCTCAGTATGTTGAAGAAAATATACACTAAGTCACTGATGACTCGATAAGGTTGATTCGAGAGCCCTCAAAAAAAAGAAAGGTACGAAAGTTAGTCATTAAAAGGAGGATTCTGAAGCAGAAACAAGGCCAGCAGAAAGAGAGATGCCCCATTGCTTAGAGATGATATGAACTGAAGGAAGAGAAATCTGGACCGCACTGAGGACATCATCTGTTGAGGTACCTAAATCCACTCTACTTTTAAACCAGATACCCATCTGAAGTTCCCAGCTCTTAAGATAGCTAAATCCTACAGTACTGAAATGCAGGAACGACTTTTGAAGTCCCAACCCACCGGCTCCAGGGGACCGGACAGCCCAGACCTAAATGCTTTCTTGACGCAGCCTCCTGCTGCCCTCACCTGCCGATGCCACGGGGACAGCAGAACGTGCTGCAGTGGAGCCAGTATCGCAGCAGAAGCAGTGAGAGATGGTGCCTCACCAGTTTGCTGCCCTGCAGCCCTGTTGGTGGCAAGAGCAGCAGCCACCAGAAGCACTTACGGGACTGCTGGCTGACCTACCTGCATCACTGACTCATCTCCAAAGATAGGTTTGCTGCTCCAGTACAGAAAGGCTGGGACCAGACTGGTACCTCCAAACTAGCACCTGACTCTCAGGATCAGAAAGACGGGCACCCTAATTGAGATCAGTCAAAACCTGGCATCACATAGTCTCATATCTGCTTCAAGAAGCTCCCAGACAATCATGGTTTGCAAAAGCTTTCAAATTTGGTCGAGGAAAAAACCCTATAGGTTAGAAGTATGTTTAGCTTTGCTATGAATTTCCATTCAGGATTGTCCAAATTACAAATTGGAAAGTCACCATGTGCTGTCTCCCACTCACATTCCACTGGGAAAACCCTGGCAAAATCCCAGATTAAACTGTTTGCAAATATTTTGTGGAGCCAAGCCCACTTCACCATTCAAAGAGCACCAGAAACACCACTACCACAGCGTGGAAGTAATGAAAGACAGACCTACCAGTCTTACGCTCTCTATCCCCAGACCCATCACAAGGGTTCAATTCCTGCTTCCCTAAATTGAAGGATCACTACAGGGAGTCAAAGACTTTACAAAGTCCTGACAGGAGAAGAGCAGCTCAGCATCCCTCGGTTACACACGTCTTTGTTCCTGGAGTCCCAATATAAGAATTCAGAAGGTAAGGGCAACCCCTCTACAGGGCTTGACTCAGAAAATGTATGTAAACCCATGGATCAGGAATGAGGGAAGCACTGAAGGTTTAGTATTAAAAACCTGAAGAAAAGTTGTCAAAGGTGCCACAAAACAAGTTTATTGCTGTTTAAGTATGTTTTTGTATGTGATTTCCTTAAACAGGTACCCAACAGGATACAAAAGTCAAATTTATCCATATGATCTCCATATTTTATTGGGCTGATATTTAGAACCATATAGATTTTTTTGCTACACATGCATTATGTATCACCTATGTAAAATTATAAATTGGGAAGCTGATGGAAAAGCTGGCACTTTGCATTTCTAGTGCTCAATTCCACAAGAAAGGATTTTTTAAATGTAGTGTCCAATGTAAAGGATAAAAAAAACTCAAAACCTTTTAGAAAACGTATTTGCACTTTTCTATTCCATGCTCTGAATGACTACAATTATATTAGTCTTCCTATTTAATTGTGCATTTACTACTTAATTATACATAAATTAGCACACAAAACCAAGTTTGCCACTTAAACACAATCTTGCAGTACTTTTTCTCTAGAGGAAACAAAGAATCTGAGTATCTAAAACTTCAGAAATTACTTACGTTTATATCTGTATGGTAAATGAGAACACACAATGCTGGCAAAATCTGAAAAGAAGTTCATCGGTTATTACAGTAGAATAAAATTGACTGCACAATCATGAATCCAAGTACCACAAGTCAGAAAGCTTAGCTTGAACCTGCATTAGCATACTGCATTCACACACTTTCCAGCAGCTGGTCATTCCCTCAAAGTATGTACAAAAAATTGCATTTATTTATATCTAATATTTAAAATTTGTAAAACTACAACACAGGATTATATTTCAAAGACACGGAGAGAGCAGACTGTATTTGAGTGGAAAGAAGCAAAGAACAGAGAAAAGACACCTCCCTGCTATTCTGAACATTTTGTTACCACACCATATAATAAAAAACATTAGCCCATTATCAGTATATAAAACTCTCTTGGATTAACGTAAAATTTTACTTTTGTATTCATGTATGGAGAAAATAAACTGAGCCATGATAAGATTCCTTAGAACAAGGGGGTTTATTTAGTAAAGTATTACTTGTAAGAGTTTCCCTGCTCTCTCCTTCATTTTTAAAATTTCATTAAATCGACTGACTTCAAAAAATTGTATTTGCACATTGGAATTTTAATAATTTAATGTACATTGCAACCATAGTGCAGGTCAAATCACTTCACTAGCTGTGTCTCCTCTATCAACACCACATCTGCTCTGTTCACCAGTTTAAAAGGATTTTCAGATGCTTCTCAAGCGGGGACAGGACATGGGCTGCACGTTCACAGCTAGTCAAAACACAAAGGACACTACATCCACTAGTTTAATTTCCATTTACTAAAAAAAACAAAAACATTTGAATAGTTCTATACACAGAATCACGTTCATAGCCTTTTTTTGGTAAAAACATGGAACGCTGAGTATGTTAACACCTTCCAGGGTGTTAATTTTCGGTTGTGTCTGCTTTAATATAGGGCTCCTCAGTCTTTACTCGGTTTCAGATGTTACACATACCTTTATTACAGTCTTAGTAAGAAGCATCAAATTGGTCAAACTCCTTCATTTAAGAACTGGTAAGTGGCACAAGACAGTGGCAAAATACATGCATCAATTCACAGTATTGTAAATGGTAACTGCAAAACATTTGGCCCCTAGCCCAGAGTATAAAAAGTTATCTGTCTCATAATTCTTTATTTACCTCCTGAACTGTCTCCATAGGCGGTGGGGGGTCCTTATTCCTGCAGAGATTTACAATGACCCATGTGACGTTCCGAAGGAAGGTGATGGGAATGGAGGGATTGATGAAGGACAGAAGAGGTTTGACAACTCCCAGTGATATGACATAATCTCTACACTGAGGACCATCACCTACAGAAATGAAAATTGTTGTAAAAGAAATTACATTAAAAATGGAAAATCTTGAAATGTATGCAATGACATGTTGGGATATTGAAATTCTATGTTTCCTCACCAATAGTCTACTTCTAAAAGGTCCTGTTCAATTAAATATACACACGTACAAATATGTATGTATATTTTACAAGACATAAAATTTATCCTGTTAATATTTCGTGTAGCAAGTGGTACTATTCTTCAGAAAAAATAGGATGTGCATATGTAATTCTGGCCCCTTGAAAAACTACAGTAAGCCACAGAATTTAGAGGAAACATAGGCTCGTATGATAATGCCAATGTTCAAAAAGTCAAATTCTAAAGTGAAACGCTTCCTGAATTCAAATCATTATAACGACAAGAGTTACCTATAATATTTCCGAGAGCCCAGACAGCTTGCTCGCAAACGTTCTGGTGCGGTGAATGAAGTAGTCTCAAGAAGAGGGGTACTGCATCTGCAGAACGCAACAATCACATTTGTTGTTACCGGAGGGTGGTATGCGCACAATACTTTCATTGATTAATACAAAACCCTTTCTCTACAATGCCTTATATATATTTCTGTTATGAAGAGCACACAAAACCTCAGTTAAACGTTTCTACACATGTCTAGAGGAAAAAAAATAGACTTGAGAACAAGTAACTATTAAACAATGCTCCCATTTCTCAAAGCGATGTGCAAGAGCCTCAGGTACGTAGGTGCTAGGTTTCATGTCCTGGTAATTCAGAATTTCCAGTCACCCAAGATCCCAACACATACCTAGCAGAACGACATGCCTACTCGTGCAAACGTGCTTCAGATCTTGACTTAAAGAAAATAGCTTCCTCCCAAGAGGTGGCTATAGTTAGTTTCCATATGCAGTGAAGATTTACATCCATCTGCCAGTCCTAAGACACGTTTTAATTTGCTCTTACATAATGCAGGCAACGCACCAGATTAAGGAAGTGGTACTGATTTCAGATATCAGTCTCTGCTGAATTAAACATATTTAATAGAGCTAAGAAATCATCCCTCCACTCTTCCCATGCACTGCTTCCCTTCAGACAACTCACATTGTCTGAAAGACAGCAATTCCTGCAGCCATTTTTTTAATCCATATATGATCTTACTCATCCTATGGTCTTTCTAAGCAAAGTGAAATAGATGAATTTTTACGGCAATGAAGGAAAGAGTATTTTTTCTTGTAGAACTAGCTTCAGAAATATAAAAAAAAGCCACAGCACAATTTGCAAACAACTATGAATCCGTATTCTGTTGATACTGTAACACGTGATAATGAGCCAAACCCCCGTGATGTATTTACCTCAAGCACTGAGACTGAAGAAGAAAAGGCAACGTAAAATTCCTTCTCCACTCTAGATGAGTAATTAAGCAATTGCCTGCAACAACTTAGGAGGAATAGCAACATATTGTTGCTTAAGAACACTCTCTCTGTTATTGTAACAATCACCTCACTTCCATTAGCTCAAGTGGAATATTCTAGCTTCCTTCTCTGTGATTCCTGAGATTACACTTCAGCCAAACGTGTATTCAACATATTTCAAAGAGGAGGGTCAAGTATGTAGTTTACATTAGATTGCAACCCTGGTATGCTTTCAAAAGCAGGAATGAAATTATTTTGTATCAGCACTCCGGCACAAGGACAGTCAGAGAAAGCATGAGCTGCCGGGTTATCTGATCCACTGCTCTCAGAAAAATTAATTACTTCAAAACAGCTCCTGCCAGGATCTATTCTGTGTACATAGTACTTCTCCTCTTTTGCTGGGTCTTCCAACTACCATCTGTCCCTCTTGATCGCAGGAGGGCCTTCTTTTGTATTTAGGCTGCACCAGCCTCTTCCATAGCTGCAATGGTCTATTGCTTTGCCTCCTCAAACCACCCCTTTTCTAAAGGGAGCAGAGCCGGGAGGCTGTTTGCCCTTAGATGCCTCCCAGCCAAAGCAACAAGACTTTCAGACTAAACTCATTCCATTTGCTCTTCAGGAGGAAAGCTCAGAAAATTATTTTTTTTGCTTCTTTAAAGTCATTTTATCACATTTTCTTCTTTTCAAGCTTTAGCTAAACAGATTTTGGGAAATACATACCCCAGCTCAAACTTCCAGTAGTTATTCAGGTAATGGCAATTCTTTTGGCTGTGCTGTAAATATTTTCATTGTACTTTTAATTTCTATCTTTTACAGGTTTTTTTTCTGCAAAGCTAATAGTATAAACAGCTTTTTCATCAGATTCATTTATTCAAACATGGTAACATTGAAAAAGGAGCAAAACAATGACTAATCAATGAACAAATTGGGAAGGATGAAAAAAACTGGGAATACATTTTCAAAGATATTTGGACACTAGAGAAGAGACCTAAAAACAGAGGGCCCCAAATCACATCAGGAGTTTTTGAAATAAATTCAAGATACTGATTTATTTATTTTTTAGGCTTTGGATTTTTATCCAAACCTTATTTTGATAAGCATTCTTATTCTACTGCTCCAGTATCTTTAGAGAATCTAACAATTAGTGAGGTATTTCATTAGCTATTAAAATGTACAAAACAATATTGTGATTTGAAAGGCAGATTCATACACCTACAGAAACGAAATCCAACAACGAAGCCACTGTTTTCCGATACAAAACCATCAAATATGAATAAGCCAAGACAATTTATTGTTTCTTTGCTTATCTACAGTCTCTTGTTTAATAACAAAATGTTGTGTTTATCATAAAGGTGATTGTTTTAAGATAAGCGCCCCGATACATAGAAGTTATATACATAATCCTGAAAAATTAATTTGAATAGTTTATCCACAGTAATAATTTATTTCCTATCTTTTCGTAACGGAAGTCTCACTGGCTGGTAACACAAGAAAGAAAGGCAGCGCAACAAACTCAGTGTGTACAGGAGATACTAATCACAGTCAGGGAAAGGATGGCAATTTTCTTAAGTTCATATTTAAATGGGAAACCTTACATACCTATAGGTATTTAACAACTTTAATAAGATTTGGGAACACACCTTTGAGGTAGAAAGAATTCCTTACTAACGTAAGTTTCAGCCATAAGGGAATTAACAGTACATGGTTTCAGAAATCAACCCAAGAATTAGAAATGGAGTAACATTTTTTGTCATACTCATTACATCATCTGTCATTCTCTACCTTCTTTACAAGAAAATCAGGTCTGGGATCCTTAACATTAATCAGTAGTGACAGATTAGTGTTTAAGAGAAAATGTAGATTTATTTTTGAGAAAGAGGACAGATATGCATTTATTATTTGAATGGTTTTGATAAAAAATGGCATTTGTTATCCAAATATCCCCTTTTCCCTTTTCCCCACAACATCCACTACCCCCCCAAAAAATTACTTATAATACTTACTAGACTGTACAACAGCTTGAGTCTGTGCAGAAGTGCCTGATGCTATGTTAGTCAACGCCCATGCAGCTTCAAATTGTAATGAAGGACTGTAATGAAATAATTTTATAGCAGTAAGTTGAAACATGATCTGCAGCTTACGGTTCATTGCAGTATTATTACCTGTATCTACTCTGAGACACACTACACCTAAGCAGTGGCACTGGGCTAAAAGTTTAAAAATACAACCCTCTAAGCCTGGACATCTCAGAGGAAAACCTATAAGAGTGAAAAGATTTTTACATTCTTTGACCTGTTGTAAACCATGTATAACATGAACAACAGCTTTAGCAATCTATTATACAAAGTCTTTGCAGAGTTTACCTCTGCTAAATATTGTATGGCGATGATAATTAAAAGGACTGCTTAAGAAAATGTTGAACTCAGTTTTGAAAGGCTTATAAAACATTTACAAAGGTAAATCATACAAAAACTAGACAGAATATTCAAATTAAAAGAATTTTCACAGGAGCAAACCATCTATTTCCAGAGCAGACAGGCCTTCACCATCCATTTTAAAATGTTATCCTGACTTGAACGTTGTTGGAAGCTGCCTTCTAAGCAACTGCTTTGTTAAACAAGTTAGAAAGAAAGCTGCTCATGCTGCATGGGTTTGGAACCACCAAATTATACCCAAAACGCCAATTTGCATTTTTGAAGTTTCTGCCCCTCGTAGCTGCAGTAACAACCCTGAAAATGGAGCTATTGTAAATATCTTTATAGCTGCCTCAGACCAAAGATAGGCTAAAACATTTAGTTCAAGCGTGTTAAGCCCCATCTATTGGCGTAAGGGGCTCATGGATTGTGGAACGTGGCATTTTTCTTACGTGTCATGAAATTCTTGCAACTACAGGCTCAGTGTTCTCTACCTCCTTTAGTTTTCCAACACGGAATCAGAGCACATACTCGCTCTGTTGTACTATCACATGAGGGAGCAGCACAGAGCCAGAAGGAAATCCACCTTGCAGTGAGAACAAAAGAAGCCAGAAACGCAAGCGAATAACCTTAACGAAAAAGAAAACAAGTGTATTCTGGCAAACAGAAAAGCCCTGTTAGCAACTAGGCACGTTCTCTGCCTTCACACAAATACACATGATAAGTCTGAGACAGGTTTCATAAATATAGTTAATGAAAAAAGTCTGAAATATTAAAAAAAAAAGAAATTTAGTACTGTTTTCTCCATTAGCTGCAAGTGCTAAAAATAAAACGACATTTCAGTAGTAGAATAAATACTCCTGGAGAATTTATGGTTTAGTATTGTGGAATGTGATCCACTGTGTCAGATTATATGGTGCTGTGAATTCTCAGTTTCATTTGAAATAATGAGATGCAGATTTTCAGTAAAGGTGAACATTTTTAAAAGTATACTTACTTATCATCCCTTTCTAGGCATTTTACCAGAATTGGTAAAATCCCTGATTTTATTAAGTCATCAATAGGTGGATTTCTGTCACTGGATAGGAGTTTTCTGTGAAATTAAACATAGAAGTAAAGTAAGAAACTTTCATTGGGAAAAATGAGCGGGAAATACACTACTATGCCTTTATTTATTTTTACCTTGCAGCCTGGACAGCACTCAGTTGGATCACTGGGTTGTCACTTGTGGCATTCTGGAAAAAGAAAAAACACAGTAAAAACTAAAATGATAAGAACATGCACTTCTAATAACTAAGAAAAATAGTTAAATGTAACATACCTGCAATATAGCTTCTAGTGTTACATTTTGCTTGAAAAGGAAAAAAAAAAAAGGTTAGTAATTTTGTTGCTAGATTATATTCTTTTTAAACATTTAATACAATCAAACTGATTTTAACAGCATGTAAGTTCATAATTTTGCTTTCAAATTACTGGAAAACTTCCAGTGTCAAAGTAAAAACAGAACACATTGTTTTGAGACACCACCAAAGTTTTAAAAATAATTCCAGAATCAAGGAACTTACTGCTTTGAAGTCAGCATCAACATCAGAATCTTCTAAACTTTCTTCTTGAGGAACGTTTCTTTTTTTCAAAAGATGTTCATCTCTTTTGTTCTGTAAAGGAATGACAACAAATAAAAACACTTAATGCTTGTTACCACAAGGTAATGATATATGGCCCCTTAAAGGAAAAAAAAAAGTTTAGATAAGATGGCTTTTTTTTTAAAAGCATTTGTAACTTCAAATAGAATGTGCAGCATTCCAGCCAGAGGATTCTAGCAGCTTGCTAATCACAGACAATCCATGGCATCTGAATGAATTAAAACTTACAGTTTGGGGATCAATTTTCTAACAGACATTTGCAAGACGCATAGACCTGCATGACATAAACATTTAACCACACATAACAGATATTATTTCACAGAATCAGAGAACTGTTGATGCTGGAAGAGACCTCTGAGATCATCAAGTCCAGCCTATGACCCGACACCACCACATCAGCCAGACCACGGCACTAAGAGCCACATCCAGCCTCTCCTTAAACACCTCCAGGGACGGTGACTCCACCACTTCCCTGGGCAGTGCATCCCAGTGCCTGAGCACCCTCTCCGTGAGGAAGTGCTTCCTGAGATCCAACCTGAACCCTCCCTGACGCAGCGTAAGATAGTTTTTCACCTAAACCTACTTCAACATTCTCTGGTTACATGTATTTTCATCTTGTGTGTAGACCAGCGTGCTCCATGTACACTGACCCACTTCCAGTGTTTGCCTGACTTCTGACTTCAACTAAAGCACCCTCCAGCCGTAGCTCCTTTAAGGAATTACCAAAGAAGAAAAATACTACCTTTACAGTGGTAATGTACTCATTTAACATAATTAAATTGGAATTAATTAGAATATTTGAAGACCTAATGCCCTAATTTAAAAAGAAAGGAATAAAATCATCAATCATTAATTGTATCCAAATGTACTTTTTTACAATTTTAAAATATATCAGAAGTATTATTGTAAAGGTACAAAGCGGTCTTTTCTAAATTTTAGACTTTATCTTTTGTTTGGTATGTTTAGAGGTATGATCAAAGATAGAAAGGGCAATGGAAGATGATGATGAGACATGTGTATCTGAACATCCTTTGTGGTTTGTTGGGGTTTTTTTATCAGGGCATCTCTAATGAAGCACAACTTTGAAAACATGTAATGAGCAGCTGTAACACCGAAACCAAATCCCTTACATTAGCAAGGAAAGGCAGGCTTTTGAGTTTCCAAACAATTATCCGACAGCCAAACAGTACAGGCTATAGACAATGTATTATATCATGCCTTGGTTATAATAAATAAAAAATAATTAAAAGCCTCCAAACAGAGTAACGTTTCAAAGAAGTCCCCAGTATTTTATTTCATTACATGTTAAAAAAAAAACCCCACGATCACAGGTCAAAAGTGACTGGGACCTGCTTACTTGTTGGACACTTAGAAAAGAATTTAAAACAACTTTTCCAGACTCAGTCTGAAAAGCTCCCAAGCAATATATTAAGATTTATATTTTTTTTATAAGATAAGAGAACGCTAAACCAATAAACAAGCAACAGAACTGAATAACCCTTTAATGCAGGGGACAACATTCCACAAACTTAGCGTAGTTTAACTTTCACTAAGTATGAACATTAAATCCTCAAAGAGTGCGCAAGATCATGAAGGTTCGCTGTGGTATCCGCTCCAGAGCTGTACGGTGGCGGCAGCACGCTCGGAGCGCATCCGTATGGGCAAGCACTGGAAGTATTTCGTTATCAAGTGTTTTTGGAGAGAAGGGAGATGGAAATGAGCAGGCAGTCAAACACCGAGACAACAGCACTAAGGCAAACAAACTGCATCAGGCAGGCACACACTGACGGATGGCTTCACCGTAAAGACCTAAACCCCTCGGCACGGCCGTTTTAACGAAAGAGCAAACATCACTCAACCCCAGTCGACGTGGCTTCGCACAGGTACCATTTCTTTTCTTCCTGTCTAAACCACAGCCTGTACTTTAGCAACTGCAGGGAGTGGACCTGGTTGCCAGAGTCACTCTCTGTGATCCTGTCAGCTCTTCTCCCCCGTGCACAGCTACTGGACACGTCCACTCGCAGAGGAAGCGGCTCCCTCCTGCCTGGGATGAGCGGCTCCTACGGGACCAGCGGTGCCGCTGTGGTAAAACAAGACAGTACTGGGAGAAGGGGCTGATGCTGGAGGAAGGTCCTGATGTCTTCAGTCAGCTGTCACCTTCCTACCCAGAAGCATCATCACAGACCGAGTCTACGCACGCATGAGCGTACAGGGAGATATACTCAGCTCTGAAGGTGGCACACACTAGCCCAGCAGACGTTCCCTTTCTTCAGATAAGGTGTATCCTGAAGGGATTAGGGTCTTAGCGTAGAACCCTCACCAACTGTCTGCTGGAGCAAGTTACACATTTCATGTGAAATCATTTACTGGGAAGGGTAAAATTTCCTTGTCATTAGCAGCAAACTACTGCGGCACAAGGCAGGGCTTTCTGATCCTGCTCTGTCCAAAATATTGGGCTGGATTTTCTACATCTCATGCTCAGAAAATTCAAGGGAAGAGCTTTGCAAGGTTTGTCTAAAATATGCGTAATGTTAGAACTTCTATCCCCACTGATTCACCTGGTGACATCTACTCGCTTTTCAAACACGATTCAGTATCAGTGGTGCTCAAACTACATGTTTTGCAACATCCTGCAATAAAGACGTGATCTTTACTTCTAAATTTCTGTTAAGAAGCATTTCAGAGAGAGACTTCTTGAAGATCCTTTGACTCAGAAATTATGAAACACCTAGAATACCCAAGAATTCAGCAAAAAAACTATTTTTATTGAACTTAACAAAAAGAAAATTCTAGTTAGGAAATGTCACATTAACTCATTTTCAGATTTCTTCTGTCAGTGAAAAAAGACGAAAAGCTTTTCAAGAGCTCATGCAGTAGAGTCTCCCATTTCATTTTCTCACACCACTGTATTAGCAGATTCCCCACCACTGAAACCTCTGACCTTAAGGAACTGTGCCTGTATTTGGGGAGCGAAACTAGTACACCACTGTTTCACATTGCTCCCCACAAAAGCACCTACACCAGCACAGAATGGATGCACCTCAGAGAGCTTCAACTGAAATCCCTCCAAAGTGCAGAGGCTATGCAAGAGCCTTTACTGCTATTTTACGTGTAAACTTAAATAATACCAAAGTCTTCTCAATTGTGTTGACATTAAATAGACAGCATCCACTCTCAACAAAGATCACATTATTAAAATGGATATAATATTAGACAGTCACACTGAATCATAATGGTTAGAAAAGACCTTCAAGATCATCAAATCCAACCATTATCTAACTCTACCAGGTCCACTTCCAAACCATGTCCCTGAGCACCATATCTAGATGGCTTTTAAATACATCCAAGGGCCATATACATGGGCCCCATCTACCATGCGCATTACTTCTATCCTCACTATTTTTCCTCCCAAAAGAAACAGCTGAAACCACATCATGCATTTTCTAGCTTGGAAAGATCTAGAAGTTTTTTGGCTTAAAAAGCAGAATCACACTGCAACAGCTGTGCAATTGTGGTACCCAATGTTTATCCCTCTATCGATGTGCGTCTCTCCAACATCTACAATTAAATAATTCTGAGTGATCAGTGTCTGTCAGGGCTGTGCCCCTACTAGAGTGTAACATAAGGGCTATGGTATCCAATCACTCCAGAAAACAAGAACAAAGATGTATCCTGAGATCCTCTCTCAAACATCCTGAAATACCAGAATGGCAGGGGCTAGGATACGGCAATGGATCCTAGAATGGTTTGGGACTTTTAAAGGTCACCAAGTCCAGCCCCCAATACAATACAGCGAATACAGCTGCAACAAAGCGAGAGTCCCACTGTGGGTGACTGAAGAGCATCCTCACAGAACAGCAGGAATGAGCTGCACGGCCTTCAGCAGCCGAACAGCTGGAAAATCGCCTTCCACAAACATAAACAGTAAGTCTAGAGCGTGCCAGTGGACAAAGCACTGAATTATTCCGTGCCACTTACCCCAAAAAACTTCAGAAAGGCTACCTGCCTGTAACCGTTATTCAGCACACACTTCATGTTTTTTCACAGTGAGCACGCTTCTATACAAGTACTGCCAGCCGAAATTATTTGCTTAACTAGTATTTAGCGGGGTATGCACAAATGCTCTCTGCTTGTGCCCACAGAATTGGCAATGAATACTTTTTTTTTTTTTAAAAAAAAATTCTTCCCTAGAAATCTCTCAGGGACTTGAGCAAAGGAAAGGAGGACAGGTTGTAGATGAACATAGTTACAGAAGAACAGTAACAGAACTGTAACATGTATCTCAACTTAAAGTAACCGTCCATGTGTATGTTGATGAAGTAGGTATCCCCAAACAATACTGCTCAGAAATACTCCATTTACCTAGAGGAGAGTCCCATGACGGACAGACACTGAAGTTCTGTTCTCCTGGCAGCAGCACGTTGAGAGGAGCTCTGACTAACTGTTCTGCAGCTACGAGGGACGGAGATTTTCCATTGGGAGACCACCAGTAGTGAAGATGATAAAGGAACAACATATCAAATTCTGGCCCATCAAACACATACAATCTAGGTTTAAACACCACTGTGGGACAGGATCCCTCAAAAAGAGCAAAACTGCACCAGACTAAGCAATCTTAGTACAGTAAGACTGAGTAACACTGGAAAGCATTTCACTTGTAGCTGCATGTTAAAGATGGCCATAACATGCACCAGAACTGAGCTAACCAAGAGCCTAGCTCTCTCCCATTTCAGTAAGCAGGCTAATAGCTCCTTAGAGAGCCTTTTATACCTGCACACACAACTATCCAATCCCTCTGGCAACGTGAGTATGCCTCAGAGAATGCTTCCTAATGTTAACGTTAACCAAAATAAGTAAGCATGTGTATCCTAATGACAACATATTTCACACTCCTAAAGAAGAGAGCTCAACTTCATAGGACACAACTGACCACAGGTTGATGCTAGAATCTCTGCGACTGTAGGCAAAATCTTCAGGCTATCAGTTATGTGGCGCAACAGACTCCAGAAAAATATTATCTTAGCCAGGGAAAGTAAAAGCAAGCAAGCATGTTCCTGCTGCTACTCACTGCTCACAGGTGGTTGGGCTGAAAAAACAACTGTCAAGAAGCAGCAACCATCCAACAGCAGCCTGAAGTAGAGAGGCTAGTACTTACTGAGAAGCACCAAAAATTTCTTACTAAGGAAAAGCTATTCTCATTAGCATTTCTTATGAAGTCAAAGCCTTCATGAAACCTTCTAGTTCTAAAAAGTGTCTCTAAGACTACTCCATTCATTTGCAAAATCGTCCAATTCCTAGACAACAAAATCACTTGTCATGGGTTTGAGTCTGGTGGTGGTTTTGGCAGCAGGAGACCCACACGGGGATGGCTCTTGTGAAAGTTCCAGAGCTTCCCCCAGCATCAGGAAAAAGTCAGACCCATCTCTGGCCAAGGCCAGGCCAGTCAGCACCTCTGCGATTGAAGTATTTAAGAGGGCAACCTATTGAATCACTTTCTCTTTGTTTCATTATCTCTCCTTGTCTTCTCTCGTTATCTTCATCTGGTTTGTCTTTTGTATTGGGGAGTTTTTCTGTTTGGAGGAGGGGAGTGAGAAGGAAGCAAAGGAACACGGTAGGTGAGGAAAGCAGGGCAGAAAGGCCCTGGAGTAGAGCATTTCCCAGGAGTCCCATGGTGAGTCAGATGGCAGGGAGAGGAGTGCCTGCCAACTGAGCAGAGTGACAGCGGGGAGAACATCCAGGATGCAAAGGTACATGGAGGACCCCACGCCGGGGTGAGAGACACAGCACAGGTGCAGAGGATGTACCCAAAGCGACCCATGACCCTGAGGAGGATCCTGCACTGGTGGGACGAACTCACATGGAGGGAGAGGACTGCCTCCCCTGAGATGGGCACCACACGACAGCAGGGGAAGACTGTGAGGAGGCCTCTTTCCCAAGAAAGAGGAACTGCCACTGACAATGAGTAATGGCCAGAGGGACCGCACCCCCAACCCTACCTTGTGCCAACGGGAGAGCAAAGAGGTAGCAGGGAAGAAGAGGGGGAGAGGAAAGTGTATTTAAGATCAGGTTGCAGTTATTTATGTGTTCCTCTCACTATCCTATCCTGATCTAGTCAATAACTGGTGGTGGTAAATTAAACGTGTGTTTTCTCCTTCAGTCTACTCTTCTTTTTGCCTGTGATCATAAGTGGTAAATGAACCCTTCCTGTCCTAATCCCAGTCCTTGAGTCTCTTTAGTTGACTTTTCTTCCTCCCCATCCCTAAACGGATGGTGTGGAGGGAGGAGTGAGGGGCTTTGTAGTTCTTTGCTGCCAGCCTGGGCAGCCAGCTCAAACCACACCACCGCTGTACACAGTAATGTGGTTTACTTTATGCAGGGCAGTGATTGATCTAAGAGCACGAGTTGCAGCTTGAATTTTGTCATACAGCGACAAACTCAAAAGTTTTTCCCTAAATCATAGCACCAGCTTCTTCTGCAGGCTCCCGCAGTGCAAATGAAAACAAATGAGCACACCTGGATATAGATGTCCATTCAAAGCCTGGTGAGAGCATCCTTCAAAAGGGAGCGGCATCAGACTGGAATTCCTGATGAAGGGCAAGACCTTGTCACCAACAAAACTAAGCAAGCGTCCTTCAGATGGAAAGATCCTCAATCACTGCCTGAACCACATGTGTTATGTACAAAAAAGCTGGAAAGCTTAGGAACAGCAACTGACTGCCTGTCAACAACATTCTGCTAGAGATCCCACTACACATCTCTGGAAGCTTCCATTCGAAGAAAGGTAGGTTTTGCCAGGCTAAAATGGCAAATGGTTGGAAACAACAGTGGTGACACCATGAGTGCACTTTCTTGCCCTGTGTGATGATTTGTTAAGAGTTTTCGATGACAGATACCCATCATTTGCTTCACTGACAGTAGTGGGAAGGTCAGGCTGCATGAACAGTAAATATACAAATCCTGCAGATCTCAGTACTTGTTCACATTCTTGGAATACAGCCACAGGATTCAAAAAATGCTTATCAATGCAAACAAGTTTCAAAGACAAAAGAAGAAGAATCCTTGTGGGCAAAGAAGGTGTCCAGCAAGCTCTGCACTGCATTCCACTTAGTACTACAGGACATGGCAAATCGGATATTCTTAGGGAGCTGTGAAAAGCATTAAATAAAATTTCACACGTTTTTCAGCATTTGAAACATGGGAGAACTCTACGAAGACTCTCAGCTATGTGGGATGCTTCAAAATCAAAAAGGAAAAGAAATACACAAGAAACGTCACCTTCAGGTAACAAACACCACTACGAAATGCTTCTTCGGGTCATGGAAAGGTTTAGGAATACCCCAGCCAGTAGGATGAACTTCTTTTGGCAGGAGAGTTACAACATATTAAGTTTGGGGATAAAGAGCAGAACTTGAAGAACACCTCAATATTAAGAACTGGACTGGTAGCCAGCACTAGCTATACTCACAGATGACAACAAGCAGCTCTTTCCGCTGCTCTTACATCCTAGGAAAGCCTAAAGGATCAGGCCAGTGATGGAGGTAGATTCAGGTTGTCTGGACGTCCCTTTTAAGCTACCACTGTTGTGACAGACTGATCTGAACTTCTAGGTTGTGTGGTTTTTGTTCGTTGTTTTTTTTTACTTGCATGTAATCTCATTTTGGTTTTAGGGGGCAAAAGGCACAGTCCATCAGGAAGAAAAAGAAAATGCCTGCCACTCCAACCTCATCGTGTTAACAGGATGCTCTGAGAACACCTACCGAATATCCTCTAAATGAAAGGGTTCTTAGGTGGGCTATCTAGCCTGAGTGAATGTCTATTAATAGCTCTTGGATATGAATGTGGGGAAAGAGTCAACTTCTTTAATGGTTGGGAAAGGACCATTAATTGGCTCTAATCACTATCTTGGAACTCGTTAACACCTAGTTTGTTTTTTTTTAAAAAAAAAAACCCGTAAAAAGTCTAAACAGACTAATTTGATGATCCTACAATCCATGGATCTCAAAATTGTATCTTATATGCTTAATGAACTAGGTCCCTTGCATCCAAAGGTAGTCAATCATTCCAAGAATGTTCTTCACAGAAAGAGCATAGCTATAAACACACAGCTACGAGACAAAGGGAACTTTTCTACATTGGAGTTCTTCTAATTCACCTTTGCGATTACAGACAGCACAGCAGCAACGTTTCTGTTTGGCTAGCGCACATCTTTATCAGAAGATGAGCAAGTTGACTGAAAATACGGAGACGCACACATCTACACCAGTGTGTGGCCCAGCAGCCCCAAGCACAGATTGTTAAGATTGAGGCCCATTAACTTAAGCAAAAGTCCACTCTTACTAAAATAGATTCAAGCAAGCCTCCAAGGAATTTCTTCACAGCCCCTTTCAATTAAGTCACCAGAAGAATACATTAGGAATATAATTTTTGGAGGAATCAGTCAAGGAAGGGTAAACACAAGTTCTTTTCCAAGAATTTGCACTGGTAACACTGTATAGGAAAGCCTTCAGAAGAAAATACTAATAGTGCTTCAGTTTCCCTGTGATCGTAGCTGTTTCTTTGAAGTTGGGAGACTTGATGCCTAAAAAAAATATGTGCTTTACAGTGAATGACAAGCTGTATGATCAGATGGAACTGGAAAAGATGTGTAAACAAAACAAGTTTTACTATCCTGAAAATGCAGATTTTTTTTCTTTCTTTTGCCTTCTCAGACTTCCTGAGAATCGGAAAAAGATTTTTCCCATCCTAGCTCTCCCAACACAATGAAGACAGACTCTTTTCTTCAGGTCTCGCTATTTAAGAGCTACTGTGGACATAAGCAATATTATTTAAGAAAGATCAGCGTAGGGACAACAAGTACAGTATGCCAGAGAAACAGGAAAAAAAAAAAAAAGAAAAAAGAGATAGGTCCTTAATTCACCATTTGTTTAGCAACTAATTGCTTTGTCTTGCATCAAACTTAATTGGCAATTAGAGTTTTCACGAGCTCATGTCTATGAGCTCTCACAGGCGGCTGAGTTTGCCAAGAAAGTCAAAAATAAACCTTGTGAGAGATCCTGGAAGTTCTTAGGATTCCAGTTCCTTAGCAGGCCTTAAAGGAGGATAGGATCCTTTGTTTCTGCTGAGGTTAGGAGGGTCACAGCTTCCCTTGAAGGGTGACACCTAACTCAACGGCTGTAGCATTGACCTGGCTAAGGACTACCTTTCTTAAACCACACTGGTGGCCCAAGACAAACGTCCTCCTCATAGAAGGCCAAGCATCTAGAACCAAAAGATCTCTCACAGCAATGGAATTACAGGCCTCACTTAGATACGGATCCTTTAAACAAATCCTAACCATTACTCATCCACTCCACTCTCCCCTTAAGAGTGAGCCTAACCAGCTAGGTTAGACGATTAATTCCTGGGTCCCTGATGCTAACACAGCAGCCTTGAGGTTTCTGCAAGGCTCAAATTAAAGTGATACAGGTTCTAAATTGCACTTCACTGACACGACACCGAGAAGTTTAATTTTTAAATCCTAAGACAGTCTCCATCACTAGAACTGACATTGTTATCTTGTCAGTCTGGAAGCTTTTTAAGCTCTTAGGCCCGTCGCTGCACTAACAACATAGACAGAGACCAAGACAATCTTTCCAGAAATGTAGGTCTGTTTCCAAACCACGTAAACCCCATGTTCAGCAAGGCCAATGTGGAATCAGGAAAGGGCACCTGACCATCACGAGTGTCATCTGACTGGCTAAGGGTGCCAACCCGTGCCTCAGCCACGATTCTGCCAGATAACTGCTACCCTTTCACGTCAGAGAACTCTTTGTTAGCTCAATTCCTAAACAGAAAAGAAAAGAAAAGGAATAAAAGTGAAGTCTCCTGAATAACAGTTGTGGTGTGATGACAGTGAATAGAGATAATATATTATTGAAACACAATGAGCTGCAAATGCACCTTGAGGTCTCTAATCTCAAAAGAATAAACACATCACACTAATGCATACAGAGATTGTTTACTACTGTTCAAAGCTGTGGGTTTTTTAAATTTATTTAATCTTACAGAACAGATCCATTCATTTAATATTTATACAAACGTTGATTCAAAAGAAAACCCATGACTATGTAGTACTTCAACTGTACACATCAAGAATACACTCAGTTTGCCTGTTTTCTTCAAAAGCCAGGTATACATTCAGCATCTGGACAGCTGGCATAAAAAGAAGATATCCTTTTGTTTCAAAGAGACACTGGTGTATTAACTAACGTCATGCCAACACGTATTTCCTGAATTTAGCAAACTCACGTTAGGGTAGCAGTGTTGGTTGTAAAGATAAAGACTGAAGTTTATCCTTTTCACTGTTGGAGCTTAATAAAATACATTCCTTTAAATTTCAGTCCCATTTCTGTACCAGAAGCAAGCCTCACATCTGCCACGAAGTTCCCACAGCAAACCAGTTGCCCACCAGCATCAGATCAGCTGCTGCAAACCAATAACTCGGACACATGCTGAATCTCTGCAGATGTTCTGCAAAGGCTCCAGAAGAACACAATTTCCTACGATTAAGAGTTCTGCAGCTGCTGTGCACTCTTCAGTGACAGTCTGACCTACATCCACCGCTCAGGCTTCTCTGAACGTGTAACTACTCATCTCTGCATGTGCAGTTTTCAGCAAAAGTCACTAGCAGCTCGTAGGCTTCCTCTTCCTCATTTTCACTTGTGTATTACTGGCACATACAAGATTCCTTCCACCTTGCCTAAAGCGTGTGACTTGCTCCCCGCTATGCTTCTGCAACAAAACGGCCTTGAAACTGTGACCTGTTCAAAAAAAGCCAGTTTCGACAATTACTTTAAAATTAAAAGCCTAGCTTTGCAGTGCAAAGCTCTGTCCACAGACTGCACTGGAATGCTCGCACACAGTCTCGATTTAACAAGATGTACAAGGACATGCTGCATTAAGTAAGCCATCTTTTTACAGCACTGTTTTGCTAGCAGGCACAGGCTGCCCACGTGCTATGAATGACTCTTCCCAGTGCAGATTTCACAGTTCTACAGCGGGTTTTACACTGAGTCAACACACTAGTTCTGAACAGACAGGGCTTTTAACATGTCAGCATAAACTTCGACTGCTGATAATTCAGATACCAAAATCGATCAGTCAATCTCACCTTAAGAAAAAAATGGCTATTTTTTCACTTGGTACTTGTCACTGAGTATAAAAATATCTTTCTCCACACCTTGGTCACCCACCAGTACTGATGAGGCTATAGCAACCTTAAGTCACACAAAACATTGACATCTTCAGCAAGTTTCTTTGATTAGCAAAATATACAAGCATTAAACAATTTCTAGATGATACATTATGCCCATGTAAGTACTAAGATTATTTTTTTACAGTCATCTGGGTCCAGTTACGTTTCTTCAACTAATTCTTACAGTCTCAGGATATTTATTCTTCATATTGTAATAAGATACAGATTTTTTTTCTATATGATCCAAAAAACAAAAAAAGCTCTTTGTTTGGGTTTTTTTTTTAAGAGTAGAAGGATCTCGGGAAAGTAGTAGCACAAGATTTTTGGTAGCTCCTACGCAATCAGATGATAAGTGCAGATGAAATTTCTCAAAAACAAGTCAGGCTAATTTACATCCACATAACTTCTATTTACAAACCCTTCAACTTTGATTTCGGCAAGGCTTCTGTCTTCTCTCGCATTTTGCATATAGTGAAAAACAAAAAATTAGACTAAATTGGGTGGCTGTGCGCTCCTCAGCAAGCACCATTCAGGTTGTCAATGATTCCAATGGTGAACTGGAGATATGCGTCAAATGGGAGACCCAAAGGAGTTTGGCATATATCTAGAACACTAAAAGCACCCACTTCCATCAAGTCATTAATGAAAAATATTAGAAAACATGGGTGATACCAAGCTGTGAAGGCCTTGAAGCATACCGGGGGACAGAATGGGAATTCCAGTTAAGAAAGTCTGGAAAAAGCAGATGCAACTTGGAAGATAAGAAGCACATCATGTTTAAAACTTCTGCATTTATTTATCCATGCAAATAGACAACATACACAACTACCCTTGCCTTTGCGGTACTGTAGGAAGTGTCCGAAGGATATAATGGATCACAGACTGAGTGCCTGGCAACAACAAACCTAATACTGTGTTAAGAATTGTTTTCCACTGCCCCATTTAAACTTCAGCTGTGGTCTGCACCCTTACAGACTTGCACACTTGCGGAAAGATGCAGGCAACCTGAAGAAGAGCAGCAGCAACAAGTCAAATCCAGGAACCAGAATACTCAAGGCAAGGGTGAAGAACTGAACTTTTCTCAAAAAGATAAAAGTAAAGGGGCCTGTATCTGTCCCGAAACACACTGAAGGTATCCAAAAGCAGTTAAAAGTTTACCCTTCTCTTTTTACACATAGCCCAACAGTAGTTTAGCTTGTGAAAATGTCCAGCAGCAAGCCTTTAAGGTGACTAGAAAGGCTCTTGGAAGAGTTATGAATGACAAGGGTGTAACAAATACTGTATTTAAGCACAGCACCGAACTAGATTACCTCTCACACTTACGATCGTCCCAGCTCTATTGGCATTTACTTAATATAAGCAAAATGTGACCCTAAAATTAACTCCCTCTATAGCACAGCGGAAGTAATTTCTAGAAAACAAAAGAACATCCACACTTTCGAAATGCTAAAACACATTTTCCTATTGTGAGACTTTAAACATTTGAACAGCTGACAGCTTTACCATAATAATATGAGAAACGGTACAGAAACTCAATACGGATTATTTCTAAGAGATATACTGGAGTAGAACAGTACTGCTCTGCTGTACTGAGCTTAGCAAGTTGGAGAGTAAAATTAACGTTAGAATCTGCAGTTACTGATCTACAAATTTACAGATTTTCTATATAATCTTGGGGCCATAAAGCAAAGCTTACAGAGAAATATTTAGCTAAAACACCAGAGCATTACAAGCATAGTTACAAATGATAAACAAAAGCAGACTCACCTTCCGCAATTCAATTGTAATTTCATTTCTGTGTCTTCTCATAGTCTGTAAATAAAAAACAAAGATTATTTGTATGTAAAGAACGCAGTAGTTTGTTTTGTAATCACTTGTTTCTAGGTCAAAAGCACAGTTATTCATCAGAAGATAAATAAAAACAGTGTGCATAATTTATAATTCAATCTTTCTTAACAAGATGCACTAGTGGTTTTCTGTGTTTTGTTTTGAGGTTTTTTGTGTTCTTTTGGTTTGGGGTGCTTTTTTTGGTGTGGATTTTTTTTTTTTTTTTTAAAGATTATGCACTTCAGAGAAAGCCACAAGAAGTATTCCAAAAGCAAAACACATTGACTTCCCCATGGACTTTCACTGGAATGACTCTCCAGGTGTTAATAAGTGCACACCAAAGGAAGCAGTAAAGCCAGGTCAGACAGTCTCATATTCACGTATGATTATATTAATAAACCTAAACACGTAACCTATGCCAGTGATCTGGCCAAAATCAAACATGAGGGACAGGAGATGGCTGAGCTCACTGCACACACCACAGATTAGGCTTGTGGCAAAAGGAAACAAAGTACGGTGGTACTGAGCCTGGTTAGGATCTATGGCCCAAACACCGCAAAGGAAAACCAGCCCATAAACGTCTCAGCTCCTTGAAGATACCGGCCGCTCAGGACGCGCTCCTTACAATGCTGCTATAACTTTTAGCTAAGAGAGATCAAAAGATTGAAAAAGAACAACTTTGGTCTACTGAAGGCAATCCCCCTAGGTTCACTTTACCACCACTGGAAAAGGCATGTACCTTCAGAACGCAATTCAGAGAAAATCAGGGCTGGATGACTGCTGGCAGCCCAGAAAGATCACCCACACTAACTAAAATTAGCCTTTTAAAATACTTTCTATCCTTGCTACTGACCTTCACTGCTGCTATCGCGTTCCTTTGAGTTAGGGCAAATAACTTCCCTGAGCTAAAAACTTACCAGTGAAGATCAGCACTACACAGAAAACACCAGACCTCCCCTTCAACCACATAAAGAAACACCAAACATGCTAAAGCTCAAATCAAATGAGCACACTTCACACCGTAAATCTATACGGGACACAGCACCGGTGCTTATAACATTAGCGTAGCTCCAGTTTGCATAACAGGATTCATTTCATTATCTTAGATGGACTTGAGAAAAAGGAAGGTCTGTCTTCCCATTCACTGCCTGATTAACCAACTCACCCAAATAAACACAGACACAATTCTCCTCCTACATCTGCAAGCATGAACTATACTACTATAAGCAAAGCAAGTCCTCGTTACAGTAAGATGACTCTAGCACTACAGCATCTCACCGTTGTTCCCTCTCATCATTTTGCCAAGCCATTTGTTTCTGGTGACCATTTGAGCCTGCTGCAAAAACTCAGTATGAGAGGACTGGACTGCTGGGGAATGACAGGGCATTGAGTATGTCTTAGATTTCTGCTATAAAACCACCTCTTCCTAACCATTTTGAATGAGCTTGACACCAAAGTTGTTTACAGCACTTTCCACTAGTACCACCTCTCCATCTCCCTCTGAAAACCTTATAATTTATTCCTACTTATCCTACATTTTAAGAGATTAACCATCACATCACCAATCAGTTAACCTGAGTAGACATTAACATTTTCTCCCCATAAATCCAGTGTTGTATGTGCCAGATTTGAAATTTCAGTGATTTAACTGATGCAAGGCACAATTTACTTTTAAGTTCACCCCCTAATTACAATTTACTCCTATGTTCTTTCATTTTCTATATGATAATATTCTACAGTATCTTTTGAGCAGAAAAAACAGACCAAATCTGAAGCTTTTTAGGAGGCAACCATAACATTTGCCACCTACCATTCTACTGGAAGCAAGGTAGATTTAAGAAAGACTGTATGCTGTGTTCAACACTCCATGAGCTTAATGTTTTTAGAAAAACACAAATACAGTGCAGTGCCAAGGCAAGGCATCACTATTCATTTCATCAATTTACTCTAAAACCTCCTCTAACAATGCTTTGACTAAAGCCAGTTACTCAGAGTCACCCACTCATAAAGGCTCTACTGGGAAGACTCTAAAGCTTCTTTCTAAAGGCAAATAATTCACTCAGATTTTCAATTAGGGTTTTATCTTTGTTTCATAGTTCCATTATTTCAGCCCCACTGATCCTACCCTATTACAATTCTGTCTCAATATTTTTTACTAGTTTCTTGCTTTTATCAAGCTGATCTTAAAAACATTTGACTACTCCATTACAGTTTTGTATTTGATGCGCAAGAATCTCCCATCTTTTCCTCATTCAGAGAGCTACTGCTCTTCAGAAAGATTCTTCAAAAAGGATTATCAACTATGCAGACATTTTTGCTAACTAGTAGCATACATTTTCCGAGCTTTACCACTTTTCTTATTGCAATCTCCATGCTACCTGTGTTTTACCCTCTTAGCTCTTCTTTTGTACTTCCTTTTAAGCTTACTATAGGCAGTTGCTCTCTCAAAGCAGCTCTGGTACGTTTTCTTTTCTTCATTCCTCCCTTAAAAGGCAGAATTGGCAATACTTGCCACTAAGTCCAGAGCTGCTTCTCCACTCACAGAGCAAGTAGACTGACAACTGGGGACATCACTTAGCTATAACTTCACAGAACTGATGAGCATTACCTGGCCCCAATGGAATTAAGGGCTCCCAGCCTTGCAGAATCTCCAGTTGGTAATTCATCTTTTAAGAATTCAGCATGCTGAGGGCACCAGGGTCATCCAAGAATCAGCAATACAGTGTTAGGGCTAGAGTCTTCCTACATATATCCGGGACTGAAGTTCCCAAAGAGCCTACGGTGCATTCTGGCAGTTGAATGTGGTTGCCATAGTTGGATCATGACCAGTGCTCCCAGCTAGATGTACGCTGACATTACTTCTGACATGACACTTCATGTCCGTTGCATACCGGTATTATTTAAGACCATGGATTCCACTTCATACCTACATATAAGACCATGGATTCCACTTCGTACATGTCAGATGTTGCAATTACAGACTGTACATGAAAAAAAAATCACATGTATTCACTTGACATGGGCCCGATTTCTTTGTTTTATGGCTGTTGCTTAATTGGGATTGGTTCAGGCCGTTCCTCATCTTGATTTTCTGCTCTCTACCATAGGAGTTGATACACTAGTGATGGACTGCTCTGTGATAGACTGCTGAATGTCTACCATTTGGCTATCCTTGCCTTGAGACACCATACTCTCAAGCCCAAAAACATGCTTCAACCTCATCCGATTACACGACATGCTGACATACATATAGCATCATGCTATATACTGGACTCTCCTGCTGGGTTTTTGCAAGCTTTATTATAAAACTGCAGACTGCTAAGCAAAACTTCTAATGCTATCTATTGAGAGGCGGGGTGGTAAAGCCCAGGTTTTATTCCCCAAAAAGTAGACTTAAGTTATCCATTTTTTTTTGACCTGATTTGACATTTCTAAAAAAGGTTGGTTTCTAAAGTTTGTGTTTCCAATGAAGCATTTCAGAAATACAGCAGGTTATCAGTATCTTCCTACAGCCTCAGAAGAAGTAAATGCACTATAATCCAACAACACATAAAAGAAACAGTCTTAAGTACTACTGCAAGCCCCCTTTATGGAAAGATTATTACTGTAAGCAGCATACCACACTCATGCTACTCATGCGCCCCAACATGTAGGGAACTGGTGGGCATTTATATGAGATTTCTATAGTAAAAAGGTTAAACATTTTCCCCAGCTAACACAGGTCAGGTAAAGCGGAGAGAAAGAGACAAAATTATTCTGCAACTTAACTCCATGGGTTCAGTACCAGCTTTCACACTGGGAGGACAACCATCTGCTAAAGTCTATATATGCAACACTAGTTGAAGCCTAGTGAGATGTTACTGATAGACCTAATACAGTGTTTGACATTCATCAGCATCTGACTATGGCCACTCCTCAGCTTAATCTACTCAAACAAGCAACTTGATGTCACACTCAAGTAGCACATCTCAAAACTATCCCCCAAGACAAAGTTCACTGAATAAAAAACCATAAAAACCGAGACTCCAAATGTCAGAAAGGGAAAACTCAGCATAGGCAAAATCCTGCACATCACAAACATTACTACTCCTGCAGAGCCTGAACTGTGAGGTTGCTACTAAACACAAGTTTTTTAATGCACATATGCAAGGTGCAGGAAGTAAAAAAGTCAACCCGTCCTATTAAGAAACAAGAATATACAACACTTATCAAGCTGTGCTACAACACTACATCTCAATTGTTACACATGACTCAAGACAGACTTAAGTTCATAAAGCTTTTGTAACAAGAGATTTCTTCTCCCCAGTTCACCATCTGTGAAGAACTACTTACCAGTGTGTTTGACAGGCTGACATAACGGTAATGCACCAACTACAGTAGTCTTGTTAGACGTCAAAAGTAGATGTTCAGCAGTACTCCTAATTTCAAGTTCCTTGGCATTTTGTTATTTTATAAAATAAACCAGAGAATCAAAACATCTACTAGATGCTGTTAGCTAAATCAGTCTTCTCACTTCTACCTTGAGTTTCTGAATACTCTTCCACAGCCAGATACAAAGTACTACATGCCAAGAATCTCTCACTAACACCTTCCACTTGAAAGAAAAATAATCCCTAGTTCCCTTAAAGTATCAAAGCTGGAATTAATTTCTTATGCCAATAAAGAAAATCACTACACACACTAGGGCTGTTAAAGGCTGCAAAAGAACCTTGTTTCATGGTGATACAAAACAGAAAAATGATAAGCTGATGAAAGACAAGAGATTTAAGAGACACTAGATCTTGAAAACAAAGCAAATCTCAAGTCACTGTCCAAATTAAGGCTCCAAAGAGCATCACAATCCCTGTAAAATTTCTTTTGACACACTCAGTGGGCAGAAGCGATAGAGAATACACATCCATCCTCATCGTATCACTGTTTCAGCTCTGGTATCTCTCTTCCAACAAAAAGCTGACAAGAAACTTAAAGTTCAGTTTCAGAGACAGCTGTGGAGAACAGAAATGTCTTCCCGATTTTTCAGTTGATACTTGGTTTATAACAGAACACAAGACTGTACATAAGACACTTGATATCAAAAAGCACCAGTTAAAGACAATCCTGTGAAATTCTGAGTTATCAGCATAACGGTGACCCTTATCACCAGCAAATCCAAAGAATTATTTTTAAGTGACTAAACATATGAGACCTGCTGGCTCAACCAGACATACTTCACAAGTATGATTTGTGAAATCCTGTACAAAGGTGCACAAAATGCTCACTACATGTTGACGAACAGGTATCACTGCTGTAACGCTACCACTTGATGTCCCTATGACAGCCCATGCAAACAAACAAAGATCACTTTGAAATTTTGAATAGCTTTGAAATTCTAAAGAAAGAATTAAGTCTAGCAAGCTTCTCTGGCTTCTTGAGCCTTTGTTCAACATGAAAAAAAAAGAAGTTTAACTGCATAATACATTCAAACACTTGAAAAAGCAACCCATACAGCTTCTGTAAAATAAAATAAAAATCAAGGAATCCCAAACTCAATCAGTTGCACCTGTCTAATGTACGTCACAGCAAGGTAACATTTTACAAAACTGTGCAGCAAATATATCACGTAGTGTGGTTTTCCTTGGGGTGGGGGGGAACAACCAACCAACCTACCCTACTAAAGTTATACAAGACTACAGGAAGAAAATTCAAGCTAATTCAAAAGGACAAAAATCACATCCGAGGCAAAGCAATCAGAATAGTCATTGGTTCTACCTTATGCAAGTTAGATCCCATTCATAATGAAATAAGTATCAGAACTAGTCTTAGGGTTTCTGTTAATCTGTTATTTCTACTTCATATCTAAAAAATAAAAATTAAAAAAAATATCAATCTTAATTGACTATAAGCACTTTAAAATCCCTGAAGCATATCACTTTCAGAGACATGAAATTCTGGATATTTGCTAAGATTACTTCATCCCCAGTTACAGTACAAATCAGAAAACCAAAACTATTTAAATGTGTGAATGATACAACTAGTAAGAAGTTCAAGTCATTACACTGTCTTTGTTACGGTGGGATAAAGATTTCTTAAACAAAATCAAAAATTAAGTTTCATGTACAGGGTGTCTAATAATATACATTCTCTGAACAGAAAAAACATAATCAAATGCTGCAACAGTAAGCGGTATGAATTTTAAGTGTTTTAACAATTTTTAAGCATACCAGTTGTGTCAGAGGAAAGATTAAAGCATAACCATCATTGAACGATTAAACATCTATCTACCATTGTAACGATGAGATCTGAGCTCAGTGTGGTGCTCACCCAGGCTAGCCACCTCATTAAGTGGGATACCTGAGGAGTGTCATTTTAATCAACACATTTCCACCACTTCCAGGGCAACAGGAGTAAGTCCAGAAAACATCAGAGATGAGAGAGGCAGGAAACAGATGTTTTTTTCTTCCAACCCCTGTATCAATATTGCCAGCATGGCTGGCCTCCAAGCAGCTCCCTGGCTACCCCGGCTTCTCCTGCAGGCTGGCCAGCAGGCATCTGCCTCCAGCCAGCTCACAGAAACAGGAAAGCCACGCTCACCTGGACAGGGCCAACACCACACACCAATAGAAAAGACACATTTTTCAGGAACTGTGCTAAGATGTGCATCTAGTTGCTTTTGAAAGTTCAGCTACTAAGTGGAAAAGAGAACAAATTCACTGACTGATTCTAGTTTCTCTGAATCTACAAGCTTCACTAAAAAACAACTGGTTGTTTCAATTCTTCATTTCTGCTCTTGCCTCTCAACATTATAGGAACTGGTCTCAGGAAACCAGAAGAAACATGCCTGCAGGAAAGAGCTACCCTGAATACATAGCTGGGATAGTAAAGTAGCTCAATTAAACACACAGAGTGTCCAAAGAGCTTAGCATTTGCAAGTCAATTCCAGACTACTTCCACCTGCCTAACTGAAAGAAAAAAAGAACTGGCCCAGTTCCAACAGCTGGATTAGATTTAACTAATATCTCCCCTCTTGCATATAAGCATGCCCTAGAGAACAGTTTAAATACTTTACAACATAGGTGTGGGTGCAATACAGTGAAAAGAGAAGGTGTTAGCATTGATGAAGTAAACACTGTTCTTGCCTTGAAATCACTTTACTAGCCTTTTTTCTTTACTCCTTCTCTGACACCTTTTAACAAGCACGAAATACTGCAATGCATATGAAAACACAGAAGCCTCAGGAGCTGGGCTGGCTTGGGTCAGGAAAAAAAAAAATCAAGTGCTTATTCGTATACAGTAGTTGTGATGACTGTGGTTTTCAACTGCCTACCTCTGGTTAACATTAGAAGTTAAATATTCCAATATTTGCATAGGAATTTAATTTGGTAGTACATGCGAAGTTGAGGCTTAGACTGATGATATTGTTCTACTTGTTCTGGTAAAGCTGCCTTCAGCCAAAAACAAAGAGACAAAGGGACGCTGATAGAAGGCGATATTGCCGTTTTATCTGTTCACACTTTCAAAGCTCAAATATACCTTCAAGAATTGCAAGCAACTCACAACACATGAAGGAAAAACACTAGGACTACTGAACTGAAATTCCGGGACAGCATCACAATGATCTGAATGCAACTACTTGATCACAACTGAAAGAACTAAAACCAGTGACGCTGTGCACACTGATCCCCTCTATTTCTTTTGGATGTGCAAAAAGATTTGACATCCATGCCAAACTAAACCAAATGTTCGGTCAAAATTAACCCTTCCTGCTAGGTTTACTCCTTTAATGACAAACATCATGGATTATTATCCAGCCTCTCCACCCCCCTCCATGTATGTTCTAGGCAGACACTTCTTCCCCACACACAATTTTGAGATTTACCAAGTACTCCCATAAAGCTCCAAATTGTCCTTCTAGGAAAAACAGCATATTTGTTTTTTTCAGTCATATAGGCTACAAAGTTAGAACAACTTCACCTCTGGCTTTGTTATCATAGCTCCATATTAAATTATGCTGACCCAGTTAGAAATGCAGGCAGGGGGCATGGATTCCACAGTACAAGGAACAGATCCACCAAAGCAGCCAAATACACATACAACGTGCCTGTACCCTGACATGAGAATCCAAGAGAATTTTATTTCAATTGATTAGTTTGTCCCAAAAGGGTTTTTTCTTTCTTTTAGAGGAACATTCTCTGATTTTGGAGGAAGTACTAGAACTTGGTTCAGATTCTCTGTGTGTCGCAGAACCTTAGGACTATAAAGTTTCCTTTTGGCTTGTAACCTTTAAGGCAGTACGAGGTACGTTAGAAGCAGAGGGCAGTATTCACACTAGTGTATATTATGGCATAATCTGTTTGGGATTCATGTTCCTCCGGGTTAATAAAGGACACTGAGGGAAAACAATTTTTTTGTGTGGTTGGAGCTGCCACACTATTTTTTTTTTTTTAATCCCCAGTTTGGGGCCCCTAAAATGAATACCAGCTGGTTTTTGTTAGCCTGTCTGTGGCAAGATAATTCAAGTATCTGGACCTGGCTAGCCTCAGCAAACTAGATGTGTATGATATCCACTGTGACTCTTTTACTTAGTGATAGATAATGACTCACTGGAGTCAGATGTGCATGCCAATATGGAAAGCCACAAGTCTCCAATTATGGTTGCTCATAGTGCTGATTCACCTGAAAGCCCTATGGAAGCAGACAAAGCTGCCCATCCATATTACCTACTTCTACTGCTCCAAAAGATTTTGGCAGAAAAACAACCTTTAAGTTTATTTCCTACTAGCTCTTTTGTAAGGATATTCTTCGAGGTCCTGAAATCCTCTCTGCATTTGTTTAACCTGCATACTGAGCAACTGCCAGCAAAGAAGTGAGATGTGAGCACTCATGTTTTAATTTCCATATACCAATTACCAAACCTACCAGTACAGGCATATCAAACAATCCTCAGGAGACCAGATCTGAAGCAATTTATTTGGCTGCATTCAACACAAATTGCACCAATATCGAAGGGGACAGAGCAGCAGAGAACGCAATCAACACGATCGGCTGGTTTAATGCAGAATAGAAGAGCTGGAATTCTCTACTCAACATCAAAATTCAACTAGGGGAAAGAAGACTCTAGATTTCCAGTTTTGGCTGTTGTGTGAATCAAGGGCATTATATCTAGTCAAAAATTTTATAGCATCTCCATTCAGATGTAGATCTTAATGCTGTTAATCACACCTTTACCGACATTAGACCAAAGATCGCAACGCAACCATAGAACCTCCACCTGAAGTCAAAGTGAAGTTTCCAGGTAATCCCACGGCACCCCAAGCTAATGCATCACTGCACAACAGCTGGCCTGCGCAGAACAACAGGTAGGCAGCAAGGATCACCAACGAACTCCAAGTACTCATTTTGTCCTAACATGGCAAAGAACCTGTCCAGGTAGTGTTCAAAAAGCAGTGGTAATGCAGCCATTGCTATCTCTGCTTTGACAAGGACTCACCTTGAAGAACTTAACTATGGAGTTTGGTAATTTATGCTACAGCCAAAAAGAAACTACTGGTCTGAAGGATACCTGTATCAAGTCTTTCTTATTCTCCTTTTGGGAAACAGAGGGCATAATGAATTTTCCAATAATGTTAGCTCTGCCTTATTTGGCACACAACAGTATTCAGATAAGGACCAAGAAAACCTAATTACAAGTGATGCATAATCACACTTTTTTAAAAAGTTAGAGTATTTAGGCTTCTTGACATACTCTAAACATCTACAAGGGTTTGAAATTTGCTCATTTTATGCTACAGGAATCTGCTTTTTCCAGTACACAAAGTTCTATTCAGATGTGTGAGCACTAAAAAGATACTTGTTACTTTCCTGTGTTGCACAAACAGTGTACCAGATGCTTTAGAATTTACTAGAAACAGGAGTTTGTCCTGTCTCTGAGGGAGAACAAACAAAGCATCAACATGACTCCTTGGTCTCTCCTAAGACATGACACCGCACCTGTCCTCTCCTAGAATTTCTAAGCAAGCAGCCCTCCCCTTCCCTTACTGAGGAAAATACCCTGACAAGTCTATTCAAGCAGAATCTGTGCCATTGTAAAAGAGCAGGAGTCCCTTTCCTCATCTTTAGTCCAGAAGACCCCAATTCAGAGGTATAAGACTTTTTTTTTTTCCTAACAGATGTTACCAGAAACCAAATCCACTGCTTTCAGAGCCAAAATACTATCTTGTGTATAGGACATGAAAACAGAATAGAGCCGAGCAAAATTAAAATGGCTGTTCATGGTAACTAAGTGCAAACATCAGACTAAAATTTTATCTTTAGATCAGCATAAAGACTTAAATTATTTTTTTTTAATTTGTAAAAGCTTTTATAAAATTGTAGATAACCACTTACAACAATCTAATTAGAAAATGAAGTGTTTGGTCAGAAAGGTCTCACAGACTTCTGGGGCAAATGCCACAGAAGACCAGACATTCTTAAGCTTGCTAAATATTTATACTAGTTTCCCCTAGGAAGCAAAAAGAAAAGAAAGGGGGGAAAAAAAGGAAAAAGAAAAAAATTTACTAAGGCTAAATACTAGCCAGATACCTTTTTGTGCAATCTATGTTTGAACAAAGACACTCCCTTTCCAGACACTTCAACTGTAATACCAAAGTACATCAGACAATCATTCTATGACGTATTTATAAGCACCTCCCTGTGAAGTGAGCAAAAAAAGTCCTACTATTCCACCTATAAAACGAAAACCAATAATTGCCATTTGCATACATTCACAGAGTGCCATGAAAAAAAACAATAAATCAAGTCCCTAGAGAGCTAGTCTCTATTCAAACACAGCAAGCTTTTTTGGTATAATATTACATGGCTCAAATGAAATCTGATTTTGTTTTCTATTTTTTGAAAGATATAATCAAAAGGCAAAAAAAGATTAAACATGTGCTAGCTGCCTAATTAAATCTATGAAGAGATCATTCTGCTCAAGATGCAAGAGAAAACAACAAACCCAGCTGACAACTCAGGAAGAAGATGGAGCACTAGGAATTAAAAAATACACTCCAGCAACATAACATGATCTTTTATGAACCTGGTCAACAATCCTTCTGACTTAATCATTTCAGTATAATGAATTCTAGATGCTTCTGCATCTGGACATAAGCCCCAATTACACGTTTCTGCCACTTGAATATTTTGTGTATCATATTTCTTTCCTTGAGGATACCCTCAGTTTCTCAAAATTCCAATTTATACATCCTTCCAAAAGGGGGGTATCGGCTAGCTCTAAGAAGCCACTTCAACTACCAGAAATGGTCCAGTTTTGACGGACAAGAACCAAAACTCCTTCGAACCTCACAGCTACAGGGCCCACCAAAACATGGGTCGCACTAAGCGCAGAGGAACAGCGGCCCATCCCCCTCCCCATCAGCAACAGGCACAGGACGAGAGTGAACTCCCACTGGCAGCTCCTGATGCCCAAAGACGCTGTCGCATTGTTAGAACTTCTTAAACATCTCTCCTTGTCCAGAAGATTGCTCTTCGCTGCCGTTAGTTCGATTTTATGAATCCTACCCCAATACCAGCCTACGTTCTGCGTGCACGCCTGACAACAGTGGCCAACAGGATCCTGCCGAGTCCTAGCGGGGCTCTCTAGTTTCAGAATTCTCTCTTCATGTGGAAAGTTTTCTATACCTGGCTCTAAGTCAGATTTTTGGTGCAGAGAAATCACTACCACTGACTTTGCATCTAACGCTCGTGTGCATGAGAAGAAATAAGAGGACCCGATGCCGAAAACCTCCATGCAAAAGCATTTTTTGTTGGTTAGGGTGACCTTAGCTTACCTGAGAGACACAATGTGTCTCTGTATGATTTCATTAGCTTTCTGACTTACACTGTAACTGACTAAGAAAAGGCAAGGTCTAGGACATTCTGAGAACTGCAAACCTGAAATCTCATACTGCACCTGGCCCTTACCGCATCTCTGAAAACCTGGCCACAAGTCACCCTAGCACCCTGTCTGATCACCTTCTGCTCATGCAGACCAGCTTTAACTTTGTTACACACCAGCAAGTTCATAGAATCATAGAATGGCCTAGGTTGGAAGGGACCTTAGAGATCTAATCCAACCTCTCTGTCACAGGCAGGGACGCCTCTCATCTAGATCAGGCTACTCAAGGTTCTGTCCAACCTGGCCTTCAACACCTCCAGGGAGCGGGCAGCCACAACGTTTCTAGGCAATTTATTCCAAAGTCTTGCCACCCTCGTACGGAAGAATTTCTTCCTAAGATCTAATCTAAATCTATTCTCCTTCAACTTCAACCCATTTCCCCTTGTCCTATCAGTGGACACTCTTCTAAAAAGTCCCTCCCCAGCCTTCCTGTAGGATCCCTTCAGATATTAGAAGGCAGCTATTAGGTACCCCTCAAAGTCTTCTCTTTTCAAGGCTGAACAATCTCAGCTCCCGCAGCCTGTCCTCGTAGCAGAGGTGCTCCAGCCCCTGGATCATCTTTGGGGCCCTCCTCTGAACACGCTCCAACAGTTCTATGTCCCTCTTATGGTGGGGGCACCAGAACTGGATGCAGTATTCGAGGTGGGGTCTCACAAAAGCAGAGTAAAGGGGGAGAATCACCTCTCTTGACCTGCTGGCTACGCTTCTCCTGACACATCCCAGGATGCCGTTGCCCTTCTGGGCTGCAGGAGCGCACTGCCAGCTCATGTTGAACTTCTCGTCTATCAACACCCCCAAATCCTTCTCTTCAGGGCTACTCTCAACCCACTCTGTGCCCAGTTTGTATTTGTGCCTGGGATTGGCCCGACCCAGGTGAAGGACCTTGCATTTTGACTTGTTGAAGCTCATGCAGTTTGCACTGGCCCATTTCTCAAGCCTATCAAGGTCCCTCTGGATGGCATCTCTTCCCTCAAGTGAGTCCACGGCACCACACAGCTTGGTGTCGTCGGCAAACTTGCTGAGGGTGCACTCAATGCCGTCGTCCATGTCACTGACAAAGATGTTGAACAGCACTGGACCCAGAAAAGATCTCCGAGGAACACCGCTTGTCACTGGTCTCCATGTGGACTTCCAGCCATTGATCACAACTCCCTGAGTGCGACCATCCAGCAAGTTCTTTACCAATAAGGCTGGAGCACTCCCTAAAACACACCTCCATCAAGGCTAACAAGTCGAACAATGAGGAAGCCATTTCCCCTGATTGATTTTGCAAATCTTCTACTCTACCACTACCTTCATAGTCCACTCATTACTGAATCTGACAATAACCAAGGTTAAAAATGCCTAAGAAGCTGGTCAGACATGATAGAATCTGAAGGAAACAAGTCACTCAGTAATGAGTGTTTGAATGGGGAAGACACTAATTTTGTCTCCTGTTCTCCAGCCATTTATACAGTATATACTCCTATTTTGTACATGCTGTATTTATTAAACACACGCATAAAATCAAGTTTAAAACTGACTGTAACAACTTGCTTAACCTGAGGAGACAAGTGCCAGCTGACCCAGAAGAAATGATACGGAACTTCCTCAGTAGATTTCATGTTGTTAATCTGCCAGTGAAGGGATAACAATCCAACAGTTAAGTATCACTAGACGAGGTTTACCTTCTCCCATTCACACTGACCTCTTTGAGCCAGCACTGGTCTTCTCCAGACATGAAGGGCTGGCTCAGGAAGCTAAGGTAACAGAAAATTAAATAAGCATCAAGAGCTTTGCAACTAATTAATTCCAAAGCACAGATAGTTCTGATGCAAGACTAACTTTTTTGGAAGAAACTAGCTTTCTTGACTACCCATGTCTAATTTTGTAAAATGGAATGAAAAGGTCACAACTTCTGCTATTACAGAAGTAATCAGGAATATCAATTCAGTATCAGAGTTTCACAGCGCTGGGTACTTTGACTGACAATTGTCAGACTCTATTCTTGGAAAATATATAGGTTTTACATTTTCATTTCAAGACAGTTCACTTGGCAATTTGTCTTTACTACCTGATGACATGCCCCATGAGCTTCAACCAGTTCATCACCTCTCCTAACCTAATCTCATAAATTAGATGCCTCATTCCACTTCCAATCCCACGATAAATACAAATCTGATCACTCACTTCCAGATAACGGTTTTGGAGAACAAAATGTCCTGCTTGGATTTGTGCTGGAAATGCACAAATACTATGAAAGCCTTGAAAAACTTACGTAAAAATAAAGAGCTCTTAAAACTAGTATGACAGTTACACTGCTATCAACTTTGACCAGACTTTGACAGTTTACAAATTAAAAATCAATCTTTTAATAAAAGAAGTTTTAGAGATACCAGTGAAACTCTTGTAGTGTTAGAAATACAGAAGAATGAAGGAAAACAAATTGTGTAGTTACAGGAAGGTTAGTGAAGGCTTGATATAACACAACAACAAACAGCAATAATTGGGCCTCACTACAGCAAGCACTGAGCCCAATCGGCTTATGAAGATTACATTCATCATGAGATGTCATCTCTAAACTGTTTTCTCCACAGGTATTTCTGAAATAAACCATGACTTCCTATGGTATTTCCCATCTTTAAATGTTTCAAAATGCAATGCGTTCAAATGATTTTAAACCTCACAAGGAAAATGTTAAGACAGTATAAGCGAACTTATTAGGTGTTTGTCTTCTGCCAAGAAAACATTTCACAGCATTGTACTATTTAGTTGCAAACTAAATAAAGTTTAGAGAATTCTGCAGCAATAACAACTGAGGAAGCTTCCTACATCTACCTCTTACTTCCTACCCATGTAATTTTTTTTCCAAGGTACTAGCATGTACACCTGTAATCTCCCCAGTGTATATATGCTGGCCTGAAAGAGTAATAAAGATGCTGCAGGATTCAGAGATTAGAAACTCTGCATGAGAGCACTGGATCTTATAGCAAATCCAGTTCCCAACAGGAAGCTACCTGACACCTGCTTAAACTACTGAGACTGACAGAGCCAGCGAGGCTATTAAGACAACAGCACCTTAACCCGACCTAAGTCGGCTGTTACAGCCCCACTCCCTCCCAGCCCTTCTTCTGCCAGTTTCCATTCCTGTGCCAGCAAAGTGAAAGGCAGAAAGCTGATCAATTTGCAAAACCAAGCTCCTGAAAGAAACTGGACTGTTGCAAAACAGCTGGGAGTAATAGGCTTTCTGGGATTGCTAAAAGGCTTGTTTCACACAGTGTTTGAGGGGAGTAGAGGGAGACAGCAAAAACACTAGTGCAGAGGAGAGCATCCAGAAATGAGTTTGTAAGAGCGTGCCTGCTCATTCATTAACACTATGTAGCTATGGTTTCTCCTCTACAATAAGCCTCTGACACTTGACAGGAACGTGGCTTCAAGTCAACCTATACCTTTCTCAGACACCCAGAGACTGTACAGATCTGGCCTCTCCAGAACTGTATTTGTCTGCTTGCAATAAAAAAAACCAAAAACAAATCAAAATCAAAATCACACCAGCATGACAGGAAAATGTGAAAAAATTCAAGCATCCTTAAGAATTATATCCACACTGTTAACAAAGCAGCAACAGTAAATACGCTGAAGCTGCCAGCGCTGATGATGGAGATCTGCACTAAGCCCAGTTTCTTCCTCTGCCTTATCCGAGGTCAGGATGCTGAAGGTACAGAATAAAAATAGATCCTTCAAAGCCCTTGAACCCAAAGGTGATGCAGTTCAAAAGGTGATAAAACTGCCCCCACAAAAAAACATAACTGGAGAAAAGACATCAATGGCCAGGACCTCTGAAGTTTAAAATCAAATAAAGCAGGAACAGGTGAAAGATGAGTGGGTATGTCTCCATTTGGTAAATAACCTTCAACAAATTTCAGAAGGGTAATCCTATGGCCTAAGCAACAGAAGTTCAAGGACTTGCATTCTTTAGACTTATGATTAAGAGTATGACAAGTATACAAAAATGAAATTTTAATCCCAGCCATTAACATGTTTTTACAGAAAGTTATTTAGGTTATAACACACTAACTCCTCACTAGTTGTTTGGGAGTTTTTTTGATTTTTTTTTTTTAAAGTGCACATAGAGCTTTACTTTTGATTCAGTATGCTTTTGCTAACTACATGACCACACATAAAAATAACCATAAGTCATGCAGACAGCCCTACAAATTATAAAGTCTCCACTGATCTAAAATGATTCCTCAGGGGTGCTGACTAATCCTGACAAAAAGAAATGGGCAGAACTGTTTGATCTGTTACCTTAAACATTAGAGCAGTGAGCCAACATATGGGTGCTGGCCATTGTAATAAAAAACATTTAACACTTCTAGTCCAGGGGAGTAAAAAAGCCTAAGAAGGATGTTACTAGGCAAAGAGTGAAGCTGAAAAACTGTAAACAGAAAAAACAGAAGGTTCAAATTAGGTTTTCTAAAAGCTAGGCTAGCTTAGATGTCAATACAAACAAATAAATGCAGCAGCTATAGGGGTATTATAAATTAAGCGATTGCAATTATTTAATCTTGTCCTGTAAAGCCTTAACTGTATCGCAATAAGCAGTGCATACATTTAGAAGAAACCCACTGAGACTAAGACTACAGACTTGCAACCAGCACAGAAAAGTTTTCATAGGTGGGACAATTGAAAACACCCTTTCATATGCTGGAGAATATAAAAATTGAGGAGGCTGGGAGAAGAAACTGTTCTGGGAATTGTTCGTCCAGACGAAGCTACTAGTGTCTTGGTTCCTTATCACTCAGCTCTGCAGGTTCAGGTTAGCTCCGTCTGCTGCTAATCACATGTCAGTACCTATAAAAATAGAAGTTGACCTGTCAATAAAAGCAAGAAGACAAACTCATATTAAGCGAGTAGCACTTCATTTCTGGCATTTGATTTTGCCATTATCCTTTTTGGGAGCTAAATACTTTTTGGAAGTATTAATACCTCAAAATGAGAATTCCAGTTCTATACACACAGTTTTACCTCTTTAGGAGAGAAACCCAACAAAAGGTAAGAAACTTCCACCCAAACCTGAGAAGTAGAGTAAACCCCTGCAGGTCGAAGATTGAGAAGCTTTGACTATTTGCTCATCAGATCTGCTTCTTTTCTCTTCGAAAAGGAGCATAGTGAGAAGCTGCATAGAATACTGATGTCTGTCTTAACATAAAAGTACTTACTCATCTTCTGTTTCCTTCAAAGTTGCCCTAACAATAAGTAAAGACAATTACATGGCCTAGCAAACACAGTAATAAAATAAGAGTTAACTACAAATTAAACACGTAAGTATTTTGGTCTGCCAGAAGAGTCTGTACCCAGAGGGAATCAATAATAACTCACCAGTATTTATTAGAAGCCGAAGGAAGATTACTTAAGAATGTGTTCAAGCCCGATGAGTTCAAAGGCAGTGACTGTCTCCAGGCAGAAGGTGACTCAAACACCACTGTTTTCAAACTCAACTTGAGCACACACAGCTTTGAATATTTTAGATTTTACAAAGGATATAATCTAGATATCAGACCACAATTATTACTCTGTCATCCTAACGACTTACTTTCTCTTTGGTGGAATTTCACAAAATGTGTAGATGCAGATCAATGCCAACGATAACTCTGGAAACCAGGAGGTGTTAAGAACAGAAAACTGGAGGCAGGATCCCTATGTAAAACTCCTTATTGCAGCACAGGGACCAAAACAAGTGTATTTAATTGCTGACGGTTGGGAATTATGTATAATATTTCATTTAGAAAAGAAACATTTAGTGGAGAGTTAATAACTTTCACTAAATACAAACTGCCCAATCAGCAGGTCAGTCTGTGCATCTGTATCTCCAGAGAAGCACAGTAAGTAATGGCAATTACATAGCACTGCTGTGCTCCTTCATTCTTCACTATAAACTTAACTTACATTGGTTTTCCTCTAGAGACTTAAGTTAAATAAAGTTTACTTAGAAAAGTACTTCTAACACGAACTTTCAAATAAGTACCATGATCAGAAAAGAGTCAAAAGGAGGTGTAGCAGAAAGCGTCAGACATTTATCATTAAATTAAAACAAATGATACTGTTTTGAAATATGCTGACATGTTTCTGATCTTCTATAGTCCTTTAAATTAATCTAAATTTCATTTTAGAAAATCTCCACAGGTACACAACTTTTACATATCTCTGTGCTTCATCCGTTTGTTGCCCTCAAAAGAAAAATGCTTCTTAGATTTCAACCCTTTTCAAAAGTGTGGGTGAAACTTTAACCACATAAACATTGTTGGAGCTATCTACCAAACAGTCTTAGGCTCAGCCACAAAAGGAAGTCAGTCAGCACACTGGAAGATAACCCTAGAGGATATACAGCTCCGTAACACTAAATATCCTATTCCAAAATAATTACTCCCCTTCAGAAGGAAATGAGAGCTAAGCTACCTTAGCTGGTAATTTCAGTAAAGCTTAGGCAGTCAATTCCCTTCTTCTCCCCCATAGAGGCAGACATTTAATTCCCCTAGTCTCCGGCACGCTATAATATAAGCAAGTATGGATGACAGATCAGTTCACACTAGGCACGAACATACCTAACCTTTCCCTGTTTAGAGCTCTGATGGATTCAGGCCAGTGAGTGAGAAAGCAGCAACAAAGCCAGTAACCAATACCGGGAGATGAGACAAGGGCAAAATGAATGAGAAGCAGCAGGAAGAGTCTCACTGGCTGAGAAGGGGAAAAAGAAACCCACCACGCCTCCTCCTTATCCTGAAAAGCAACTGCTAAACAGAAGGATGAGCAATTTTTAGTTACTTTCTAACGTTTACTAATGTTAGCCAGAAGTGCTGAAGTTATCATATTCTTTACATACAATATTTTCTGTGAGAAAGGTTGACTGTCACGAAGTTAAACAAAAATTAAGATAAAGATTAGTTTGTACTGTGAATGTCATCTTAAAGACACTGCTGCTGCTAAGCCTGACCTGCATAAATTTGTCTCCACCCAAACAATAGCAGAAGTGTGAATTCTGCTAAAATACAAAATATGCTTTCAAAGGACTAAAATTTCAGCCCTATTGATTACAGAAGTGAGTTTAAGCGATAAAATCAATGGAAGCATGGAAAAAACCCTCAGGTGAAGTCAAAGTAATCTGACACATATTTAGGTTTTCACTCTAGCGAATCCTAATCCGATTTCAATCCTAGTCTGATTTCAGAACAACACCCTCCCCCTTCCCTTCCTATTACAGAAACTTTTGAGATTTCCCCCCTTTTCAGCTGTGACTAGAATAAAAGATGTCCCCAGTAACGACATACATATTCAGAGGACCTTCGGAATACCTCGAGGGAATACACTTCTAATCACCCAGCGTCTCTCAAATTCGTGGGAGTAAACTAGTACCCCATTAGCCTTGGTTAGCACCACACTCCTTGCCAATCTAGATAGAGACGCCCAGCAGACGATTACTTATGCGCCTACCAGCATTTAGAGAAATAAAATAGGAAAAAAAGGGTTGATTTAAGGCAGCACAGGGAGCAAAATCAGCCAGCACAGTACACTGTAAAAAGGCTCATCGGAGCGTGGGAGCGGCCCCTACCACCAGCACAGGCCTCCGTGTGCGGCAGCGGCACAGCGGGCAGGGGAGGACGGGCCGGGCAGCCTCTCGCCCCAGCGGAAGGGCTATCGCCGCCCCGAGGGGCCGGCACAAAAGGCAGCCGGCACCATTGTCCGCCCCATCCCGAGCCCCGATCCCGCCGAGCACGGGGGAGGGGGCCGCGGGAAGGAGGCGGCAGGACGGGGAGGCAGCTGGGCTGGGAGAAAGGGGGCGCGGCGGGAGGAGGGGACGCGGAGCCGGGGGGCGTTGGGGTGGTGCATCCCACCACCCGCTGGCCCGGCCTGGGGCCCACCGGGCCCTTCTCGCACCACCGGGGCAAGCCGGGGAGGCGGCGGAGGGGGCGCGGCGGAGCCCCGCACGCCGGGGCCGCGCTCGGCCCGGCAGCGCCAACCCTTCCCCCCGCCGCCGCCGCCTCCTCGGCCCCCCCCCGCCGGCCGCGCCCGCATGACAGAGGAGAAAAAAAAAATAAAAATAATTTAAAAAAAATACCCGCGGGCGTTTTCCCCGCCGCCCGCGGCCGCTCCCCGCCTCCTTCCCGCCACCCGCCGGCGGCGCCGTGAGCGCGGCCTGGCCCCGGCCCCTCCTCTCGCGGCCGCCGGAGGCGGAGGCCGGGCCCGGCCGGGTCCCCGCCGGCCCTTCACCTACCTCCACGTCTCGGCCCTTGTTCTTGAAGCTCTTGATGCGGTGGTTCTCCAGGCCGGCGGCAGCGGCGGCGGCGTTCTCGGCCATGGCGGCGGCGGCGGCTCCCGGCGGCGGCTGCTCCAGGCTCTTGCGAGGCGGCTCCGGCGGCGGCTCCCGGCGGCTCGCGCGAGGGGAGGGCGGGGGGGGGAGGAGAGGGGGGCGGGGGGAAGCGGGACGCTCCGTGACGAGCGCGAGAGGGGGGAGGGCGGGGGGGGGAGGGAGGGAGGGAGATGCGGAGGGAGGCAAGCGCGCGCGCCGTTGCCCAGCGACCGGGAGGGCGGCCGCGAGCGCACACTGACGCGGTGGGCGGGGCTCGACCAATCGCCGCGCAGCCTGGCCTCGCCCCGCCCCGCGTGTCGGGAGCCGGGGGGAGTGGCCGGAGGTTGGGGACTGCACTTCCCGCCCTGCACCGCGGCGGGGCCCCGCGCTGCATGCTGGGAGCTGTAGTCCTGGCCGGTAGCACTAGGAGAGGCCTCCTCGCACGTGGAGCGGACGGGAACGCCGCCGGCCTCATAGCTCCGTTTTGTGTGGGGGTGTGTGGGGGTGGAGTTGTTCCAGCTCAATACTGAACGCTGTGGGTCTCCAGGAGGCGTGGAGAGCACCCGGCAGCCCTGCGCTTGCAATCCTGCCTGGCTTCGTGCTTCTGAGGGGGGCCAGGACCCCACCTGCCCCACTGGGATCAGCCCTGATGGCGGGGGCTGCAGTGGGCTCAGGGACCCCAGGAAGCTCCCTGAGCGCCCACACCCTGGTTAGCTGTGGTTTTGTCCCCAAAAATGCACCACGTGGTGACCTCGCTTCACCACGCAGCCAAAGTGTCTCCTCCATGCCTCCCTCTGCTCCAGACAACTGCTCTAGCATTGCAGTGGGTCACCTGGGAAGTGCAACACAACAAGCATCTAGCAAATCCAGATGTTTTGGGAAGACCCGAGTCGTCTTCGGCTCTCTTGCCCTGCAAGTGAGCCCAACCTGGAAAGCAAACCCAGAGATTTGTGAACATGCTGTTCACACCACATGTGGGCACGGCAGCTGTGTGCATCCCCAGGGTGTCACACCTGCTGTAAGGCAGAGCACAAATGGTCTCTGCCAGACCAACAAACTGTCCCCAAACCATTAAAATCACTGCAAGCCTCCCCCCTCCAAGTCGTGAGTGAAGCTGTGGTGGTAGCTGTATAGACCGCAAACAGACTCAGGACTTACAGATCAATAGAAGACTGGGCACATCAGGTTGGGTAGAATACAGTACCTCAAAAGTATTCCCAGGCTAGAAACGAGGATGTGTGAGGGTGGTGGAAGGTAGCTGTAGAGGATGGTAAGTAGGGATCTAACACCTTCCGTAAAGTGGAGTATATTTCTGTGGAAGAAAAGCATCCAGGAAAGCTAAAACCTTCCAAAATAATGAAAACATGTAACGTTCCCGTCTAGCTCATCTTATACCACATCAGGTTCTGCAGCAGACCCCTGTAGCGATATATATAAGCTCTTCATAGGTATGTCTCTCTTTCAGGATCTATCCCTCTCAATTGACAGCTCAGCTTTTTAAATGCCTTCCCCCAGCCCTTCTTTATATTGTTCACATGACTGTAACTTGTAACTCTGGCAAAGCAAGGCCTGCAGCCTGATCGAGATGTATAAAAAGCTGGAAGACTAATGCTTTTCTTCACTGTTGTTCAGCTGTGTGCCAAATGTTCTTATCTGAGGGATCAATGTAGCATTTCGATACTTCTTGTATCCAAGTAGTTTTGGCTCCCAATGCACATTCCTCTGTGCCTTTTCCCAACAGCTTTGTCTGAGCGTGCTGCATCGTTATTGCCGGCAATGGAAGAGAAGGAGCCAGGAGCTGGCAAAGCCCAAATAACATGACCTATGTGACCAGTGTTTGTTGGAGACGGCTTCTAGTCTCCGGCCCTTGCTCTTTTGAAGGAGAATTGGACCCATCTGTCTTCAAGTAAGCTGCTAAAGCAGATTCAGTAGCTGAGAACTTTGTTTTACCTACCGAGGAAGGTGGCCCTAGCTGCCACCTGCAGCATACTCAGGCCTGAGCCGACACCAGAGCAATGCTGATCCAATCCCTGCCAGGCAGGAATGTTGCAGTTATCCTCTGGAGGAACTGCTCACCCTTACCGTGAACAAAAGAGCTTTGTTCAGCTCTGTCCAGTGTAATCTGTGAGGTAAAAGGGAAACTTGCAAATAAAAGGTGGACTGCAAAACCTCAATTTACCAATCCAGAAATCTATACCCATTCCACTAGATAGGATTCATAGATGCAATGGTGATGTTGTCTTTTCTGTCCCACTTCTTGCTATCCATGATAAAAGCCTCTCAGAGTTTCTATAGTGCATTTCATTAGTCTTCGTAGACACTCAGGAACTGAACGCCTCTTAGATCTACATGGAAGTTTGATTAGTTTTACTGCCTGAATAAAGCTTCTTGGTGGAGCTCTTGACTAGATAATTAAACTTGTATGTACTCAGAGAGAAAACATTTTGATGTAGTTAAGCAAATACTGCTATTTGGCACTGTAATTAACAGACACTACTAAAATACAAGGAATGAGTGCTTTGCCACTTTGAAAACTGAATGAACCATGTCATTCAGGGTGGCCATTCTTCCTTACCACATGAGCTCATATCAATGCATTCTTGTCACCAAGACCTGCAAGGTATATGTCAGGGCCATGAGCACACTAATAGGATCTACTGGCCCTGAGCGGCATCCTCACACTCCATTTCAGCGCCCTGCCCCAGCGACACTGCAGTGGTGCTGGTCTCCAGCTCCACCACAGCCCTTGACCAGATGTGTAGGCTGATGTCCTGGACAGGCTGAAAGGGGGCTCCTGGGTGATGGGAAGGGGTGAAGGGAAGGAGAAGAGGCTGGCTGGGGCCAGCAAAGTCTGTGGGTGCCTTCAGTACCCCAACAGCATAAGCTTTATAGCTTAAACAGCTTTGGGGAGGAAAGATCTTCAATATTTCAAAGATACAGGACAGTAACAACACTTTGGTTGTTCCATTACTGAATACAGTTGATCTGTGTTTGTTTCTGGGATGACCTGTTGGCTTCAGCAAAACAAGATGAATGTAGCAGGATTTTGAGAAGTGCACATGATCAGCTCAGGAACCCACCTGCAGCTCCAGGGTCAGAGGCCCCTCACCATGTAGTAACTGGTCACTTATTCTTTTGCAGTCAGTGATTTTGTCTATATCCCCGTGTCAATACAGCTTCAAGAAAACCAGCACATAAAAGAAGTTGAATGAAACTGAGTCATTCTCCTACTGGCAGTCCCTCCCAGAAGGATTGAGGAGATTTAGGTGCAGTGCTTTAAGATGCTACCTGTTGTCAGTCCCACCCTGCTAGTGGATGTTAGAAGGCGAGGCAGGAGAGGCAAATAAAACGTGTCAGCTCCTCAGTCTCTTTGTTCACAGCCATGAGAGGCTGAAGCCAAACCTGTGGGGTGGAGGAGGTGTGGATGCCTCCTCAGCAGAGGAGCGGGGCAGCTGGCAAGATGGTATCATCTTAAACCACTGCTGCTGACTTGGCTACAAACCTCCTGTCAAGAACAGTCTGTAAAATCATGCAATTTGTAATCATCATAGAAAGGTACAAGGATTGTTACTTAAGCTCTTAAGATAATCTAAACCACTTACGGGCCTCATGTCTTGCTTGCCCGTCTGAAAATGGGATGCCTAAGCATCTCTGACTTGAGTTGCACAACAGCTGTAACCATATATTACCATTGGCATGGCAGAGCGAAAGAAAGCTTTTACGTACAAAATTTCCCGCTGTTCGTGTGCCCTATAACTCCCAGGAGATTTAACTTTCGTGCCTTGCTTTCTCGCGTATGTGAGAGGCAGCGTGACTGGCACAGGCTCAGACACGTGCATGGCCAGGGTCCCTGCCCAGATCATCTGCAGCTGTCCCTGCTGTACATATAGTTCTCTAGCAACTGGCTGAGCGGCGTCTCATCGGGTGTTGCTCTCCAACAAAAAGCGATGAGTAACTCATAAAGTAAACTAAGGCAAAGTCCCCTACAAACAATGCCTTTGACGCTCATTTTCCTTTCAGATACATGTATGATTGTGTTGAGACTATTAATGCCTGTTTGCTGTTCTCTTCATCACTGAAGTAAAAGTCTCTCTGTGCAGGAAAAGAGTTACGTTCTTATCTCATGATAACTAAGATTTAGTAATGAATGTGAGGTAAATCCTCGTAAAGACTCCAGCTTTGTCAAAGGCTGCCATCAAATACTGTGGATGCAAAGAGGTAACAAACACTCAAGGAGACATGAAATAGGTCCACCGAAGAGAAGCCTGTGGAAAGTCGCTGTGTACAAAGATCCACACCGCCAAGTCAGGAAGCCTCTAATCTGAAAATGGTTGGAAGCTGGGAAAGTGCTGGGGGAAGCATCACTTTTTTTTCCTATACTTTTTTCCTTATACTTTTTTTTTCTACTTTTTTTCTTACACTTTTCTTAAGACATCCATTTATTGGTGACTGTTGGAGGTGCAGTATTGAATAAGGCAGACTTCTGGTCTGACCCAAAACAGTCCTTATATTTACAGCAGAAAGTTAGTGTCCGGTGAACTGTATCAATATGAATTTGGCACCCAGATACTCTCAGGGTACAGTGTGTTCCTCCAACAGGTTATGGATGTCACCAGACTATCCATTGCTGCTTTGGTACTTTCACGCCAGAGTCTGAGTTCTCCACTCACCCAGCCTAAAGGCAGCTTACCTTGTGCAGACTCCATTCTGGGGTGAAAACAACTGCTTTTTTTTTGGCAGAAAGCTCCCACCACAGGCTAGGATGGCGCACACAAGGAAACCCTGCCCTGGCTGAAGTGTGGCTATGCACCTCATCAGACTTGGCTCTCTGATGTCCTTTCATGGTCCTACAGTGTCTCAACAGATCTGGCAGTACAGTCAATGGCGCTTGGCAAAAACAGGCACCTACACTGGGCTGTAAGGACGTGTGTGGACTGGTACAGGGCTCAGGGAAATGAGGACTTTCCTCAGTATATCTGTGCCAGAACCAGTCCCAGAGAGCTGCCCTTGCTTCTGAGGGCAACACAAAGTGAAGGAGCTGGTGTGAGGAGGCTGGTTTTGGAAGAACCAGTGAACAGCCCAGGGTCAGGATTTATAAATGCCTCATTATTTTCAGACCAGGAACAGAAGCACTGAGGGAGCAGCTGGCTGGTCTGCTAGTGTTTCCAGAATCTGGGGGGCATTGTTCATGAAGGAGGAACTGTAAAACCTCTGGTTATTCATAGGCCCTCTGTGTTCAGTCTGAGCCAAGCTGCTGTTTCAGCATCTTTGCCCTCACTTTGACCTGGAAGAGAATTAAGGGAAGCTTCTCCTGGGACCAAGCATCACTTTCCTTCTCTGCTATTCTCATAAGAAATCCCAGAGGAAGTACACACCGGTTCTTCATCTGCTGCATTTCCCACTGTCAGGCAGCTCCACACAAGAAGGTAAGCTGGGGTTGAGGATCACAGCAAGCTGGACATGGCATAGGGGCTTCATGGACAAGGGCCTGGTGCCACAGTGCCCAAGCAAGATGATCTTGGTTGGGTGATGGTAGCTGAGGTCAGTTGAAAGACCAATCACCAGACAAGACCATAGCAATGAGGCAGGTCCCAGGTCATATCAGGGTCCAGAGTGATGAGATATATGGCCAGATACAGGAGGAGCTGCAGTATAGCTCAGGCAGAGACCAGAGGCTAGAGCCCAGCTTAAAAGCAGCCTCTGAGATAAGCGGAGAGAGTCCTCGCCAAGGCTTCTCACAGCTTGTTCTCAATCAGCTCTTTGATTCAAGGCCAGGCAGCTGCACTGTCAAAGCTGGCCCGGGCCCAGGCAGCCCAAGCCCCAGGAGAAAGGGGGTGTACTTAGGGCCCAGGTACCCACCTGGAGCTGAAGACATCCCTTCCTCCGGATGTCTGAACTCCAGACTGCTGCAGAACCAGACAGGTCACAGAGAGTTACATCAGGGCTCGGACAGCTTTCCCAAATTTAAGGCATATGGTGATCAGGAGCCGGAATGCCATCATGCCCAGAGCTTTCATTCAAGCAAAGCTCCTGAGACAGTTTTGCAGAGCCATGAGTCCACCAGCCTCGTAAATTTTGGCCTTGGGACACAGATGCTTAGGTGGCTGTGCTGAGCTGGGCTGTGCCACAAAGAGCAAACCCTGATGGGCTCACTGGTTTTTCTGGTAGGAACAGCTCCACGCAGTATGCTCCATGGCCCAGAGACTTTGGCACAGGCAGTCCAGAGATGCACTGGTTGAAGACCAGCCTCAGATCCCAAAAGGGCCAGGAAATCCCTGGCACAGACTATGCTGTGCCTGAAGGAGACTTCAAAAGGATGCAGTTTAGAGGAAAGATCCCCGAGGACCTGGGAATGACTGTCCACAGGACGGCTCTTTTAATTTATATTTCAAAGTGGATAATTTAATTGGTATAATTGGGAGTTTTCTTTCTTCTCTTCATTATGGATGCACAGAATATCATAGTAGAGAAAGCAAGACGGAAACATGTCTGGGAGGGAGATAACTGCAGAAGTTGTCTGCAACCAGGCAAATAACGTAATTCTGTTTGGGAAATTGCAGGAGTAATAAAGATCTCCTTTAAACATTCTAGTCACAAGGTATGGGACACCACATTCCTCACCCTCTGGAGCAGGAGAGGCTTACTTCTGTGTCATGGCAAAGAGGAAGGGAGTGTCAGTGCTCCTGGGTGACATCCATTCTGGCCAGGGAATCAGGCTCATCAGCCATGGCAGTGCCAGGCTGTGTCATCATTGCTGATGGAATCCTGTCTCGGTGCATCTTCTGGGCAAAAGGACTCCTCAAAGCCCTCACGCAAGCTGTGGAGATTGTGGCAAGGTAGAGGGTGTCACAGCAGGTGAGGAAAAGTCTGTCTCTGGAGCCCTGAGACTCAGGGTCAGTCACTCAAAGCCCCCTGTACTCCATCCTGCAAGAGTCATTAGCCCTGCTGAAGGTTGCTTCTCTCCATCTATGAGAGGATTGCCACAGGGCTTTTGGGGACAGCTGTCATATTTCAGCTTATTTCAGCCTTTAAGCTCTAGAATGAGTACAGTTCACCTACTATCAACTGTCTGGCCTAGCCTTGAAGACTGTGGCTGAGCTTGGGGCAATCCTCTGTGATCAGACCTCACCAGCATCACTTGCAGCAGGGTGATGGTGCTGCATGTTTCTGTGTGGTCGCAGTGTGTGCACAAGATGGACAATGCAGAGCTGGGTGTGCTGGCCAGGCCTGGTGTTGGTGAGGTTCAGCAGTGGACAGGCACCTCTGCTGTCACAGCCCACTCCTGCCTACTGACAGGAGACGTGACCATGGCCTGTCCTCTCCAGAGGTATCGAAACTCCTGAAAACCAGCCTCTGTACCCATCTCAGGGCTATGATTGAACTATGAATCATGGGGAAGAACTGGTTGGCTTTGGTTCATCTCCCAAAGGAAATCCAGACAGGACAACCACATTGTCAGGCTTGGTCGGGCTCTGAGCAACCTGATCTAGGTAAAGATGTCCCTGCTCACTGCAGAGGCTGGACTACATGACCTTTAGAGGGACCTTCCAGCCCAATGCATTCTATGATTCTGTGGTTTTAGTGAACATTCAAAATGTCTCTGGTAGTCTGCCAGGTCAGGCCTTAGCTCGCTTGTACTGACAGGCCCAAGCAAAGAGAGTTTAGATGCACATCAGACAACTCTTTGTATTTCAGCAGCACAGCAGCAGAAGATGGCATTTATTTTGTAGAGCCTCCAGTTCGTTGACACTGGAGGATCATTTCTTAAGTAACCTAACTGCAGTTTTGAACAGGTGCTGGGTGGTGTACATTGACTGACACACAGTAATGTCCATGGATGGATGGGCAAAGGATAGGTGGGTTGATCCACGATAGCCAGATGTATTTAGCTAGCACCGATGTGAATAGTCAGCACATAATCATCTGTATTGTGTTTGCATGGTGAGGTTTCCAAAGAAGCATAGAATCATAGAATTGTCAGGGTTGGAAGGGACCTTAAAGATCATCTAATTCCAACCTCCCTGCCATGGGCAGGGACATCTCCCACTAGATCAGGCTGCTCAGAGCCCCATCCAGCCTGGCCTTAAAAACTTCCAGGGATGGGGCTTCCACCACCTCTCTGGGCAACCTGTGCCAGTGTCTCACCACCCTCATGGTGAAGAACTTCTTCCTAACATCCAATCTGAACCGATCCGTCTCTAGCTTTAATCTATTTCGTCTAGTCCTATCACTACCCGACATTCTAGAAAGCCCTTCACCAGTTCTCTTGTAGGCCCCCTTGAGATACTGGAAGGCCACAATAAGGTCTCCTCAGAGCCTTCTTTTCTCCAGACTGAACAACCCCAACTCTTTCAGTCTGTCTTCATAGCAGAGGTGCTCCAGCCCTCTTAATCATCCTCATGGCCCTTCTCTGGACACGCTCCAGCATGTTTTGCTAGAGGAGGGGCTAAAGGGATGGCTTCTGTGAGAAGCTGCTAGAAGCTTCCCCAGTGTCCAAGACAGCCAATGCCAGTCAGCTCCAAGACGGACCCACTGCTGGCCAAGACCAAACCCATGAGCAACAGTGGTAGCACCTCTGTGCTAACATATTTAAGAAGGGGAAAAACTGCTGGGAAACAGCAGCTGAAGAGAACAGTGAGAATACGTGAGAGAAACAACTCTGCAGACACCAAGGTCAGTGAAGAGGGAGGGGGAAGAGTGAGAGGAGTAAGGAGGGGCAGAGACAACAACTGACCACAGCCCCCATTCCCCATCGCCCTGTGCTGCTCAGGGCGTAGAAGGTAAAGAAATGGGGAGCCTGGATAAGAAGGGAGGGGTGAGGGAAGGTGTTTTAGGATTTGGTTTTATTTCTCATTACTTACTCTGGTTTGATTAGCAGTAAATTAATTCTCCCAAGTCTGTTTTGCCCGTGACAGTAATTGGTGGGTGATCTCTCCCTGTCCTTATCTCAACCCACGAGCCTGTTTTTGTATTTTCTCTCCCCTGTCCTGCTGGGGAGTGGAGTGATAGGGTAGCTTAGGTGGGCACCTGGCCTCCAGCCAGGGTCAACCCATCACATTATCGTAAAGCACAATGACTCATTTCAGATTTTGGCACGTGTTAGCAATGCACTTTTCCTCCTAAAAACAGTAGCTGAGAGCTGCAGGACTTACACCTGCACTGCAGAAAATAGGCATTTTTTTTAGCAGAAGTATCTCAAAGTGAAATTGTAGTGATACCAAAGTATTGTTAGTGCTCACATTGTTAAATGCTGCCAGGAGCCTTCACTTGGATTTGATCTGACTTCACTAACTCAGATTAAGAACTTTTTGTGTAAGCAAGGGCAATTTCATGCAAAGAATTATGACAGACAAGGTGAAGATTTACTGAGGTGGAGCTGGTTCCTTCTACCTCGGTCCCAGCAACTCAGCGTGCATTTCCACGCTGTTTGTGTGTTGTGCAACCAATGCCTCCTCACTTCCACCCAGAGCAGTCTGTCTCCATCCCTGGTTAATGCACCTCTGATTACAGCATCCTTAGAAAGGTGGATTTTCTTTCATGTTCTAATATCCAAGTATTAACCTGCCCCGACATCGCTTCATTTGCCAGAGCTGAGATCTCTTTGCTGCAGACATTACATAGAAGCAGAGGCAGATACCAGTAAGTTCTGTTCTGCAAAACAAGTTTTAGTTTCCACTCTGGTATGTGTTTTATATATTTCTTTTATATAGAAATATATACATACAGTAGCTTGTCTTGGTGCAGAAATAAGAAAGTCACAGATGTGGTGCTATGTGAAGCTGGAACAAGAGACACTTCTCTTTGTGTCTTGAATGTAGAAAATTCAAGTGTAGTTATGCTTCTGGTACCAACACAGACTCATTACTGTGGCTACTGCCACAATCTCCCGCTCATTTGAGGAGATGTTCTGCATATTTACAACCAGCACATAATTATACATTTGGTACCAGGCTGTTATGAACAACATACAATGTTCTTCTTTCTTCAATTTGTAAGAAGTCACCAGAAGTGGTGAGTCCCCATGCTCACACACTGAAGCCAGTTTCACATGATTATTGGCAGAAATGGTAATTTTATTTTAAGACCTCCTGTGATCCAATCTCAGGATCTATTTGGATCTTCAGTCCCCATGGCAATAGCTTCTCAGATCCTGAAAATAACAACGCATGCAGCTATTTTGACTGAATAAACCAGACACCACACATGTATAAGGGTAAGCATATGGGTGTGTGCTGGCAGGGAGAGGGTTTTGCTTGGGTCATGAAACATCTATTTTCTGAGTGCAGGTAGACAACTGCTTTATTTGGTCAGATGTTCCACATGAGGGAGTGCTATTTTAAATTGTCACTTTTTAAAGCAGGTCTACATTGATCCTTTTGAATGGCTTTCTAATGATACCTGGTGTGGCTCACATGCACCAGGAACCCATTAGGTATTGCTTTTCCCAGAAAAATTCTGCTGAAGTGGTGCCACGGAAAAGAAGAGGCAGGAAAATGGATCCTAATCTTGTTTTATATGTTCATGTGTTCTCCCTTTGGACTGCAGCTGTTAATCAAAATGGGGAGCCTTGCGAGTGGTTTTGTTTAAGAACGGGAGTTTGGTTTCATCTTTGATGCTGCCTTAAGTGTTTGAAGATAATGTATGATGAAGGAAGACTCAACTACACAGGCACACAGTTTCTTTGCTCACATATCTGCCTTTCCGATGGACCTTGATTTGGTCCTGTGAAGGTGCTCCAGCAGGGCTGTGCCTGGATGGATCTCTTCCTGCAGGTATCATGTGGACCTTGTCTCCTGGCTACCCAGCTCTGCATCATTCATGGAGCCTGCCCTCCATGTGATCCCAGTGGAGGAGTGCCAGGGGCTGGGAGGCACCAAGTCCTGGAGGAAGATGTGCACCATTTGCTACCGGTGCTTTCCTGCTGGCCAGTGCTCCCAGCCTCCCCCAGGCTGTTGGGTGGAGGATGTTGAGACAGCTGGACCTGTGCAAAGGTTTATTAACAGGGGTGTGCATTGCCTCCAGAAGTAATAGCTGCTTTTTGGGAAAGAAAAAAAAGTAAAAGGAGAGAAACAGAAGGGAAAGGAAAACTTGTCCCAGTGGCCAGCTGGGAGGAGAAGGAACAGGAGGTCCCCAGAGGAGTGTCCTCCTCTGGGCATCCTCTCTGGTACTGTGAGTGCCTTCCCTGCAGACAAATTTCCCATAGTAACTACATGTATTTTTCCTTTTTTGACCCCCATAAACTCCCTGTTGGTTGTTCCTGCTCACAAAGCTGTTAGTGCTGATGGGAGCATAGACTGATGGGGCACACTGGTTGGTTGTGAAGCTTTGGGTGTGTATTTTGTTGTATCCCCTAATGTAAGTTGAAAGCAACAGCCCAGGAATAGGAAGAGAGGTGGGAAAGGAAGGTGATTCTCATGCTGGTGGCTTTCACTTCTCATGGGGAACCGTCATAACAGAGTATCTTCATTTAGTCAGCTGTTCTATCACCCAATGATACATACACACACACACCCTGTGAAGGGGAATTGGGAAAAGGAAAGGAGACCCATGGGTTGGAATGGAAATGGATTTAATAATAACAAAATACCCTTTAGTAGTAGGAATAGGAATAGGAATAGGAATAGGAATAGGAATAGGAATAGGAATAGGAATAAGAATAGAAATAGGAATAGGAATAGGAATACAAAGTACCGTAAAATTGTACTCAGCCCACAAGCCATGCACTCCCAGCAGGGAATGGTGGATGTCCAGCACCATAAGCACCACAGCTTCAGCAAAAGCGTGACAGTCACAGCAAACAGGAGAGCAGGCCTCAGGAGCAGAATGACGGACGAGACCCTCCAGGTATGGTGACCACTGAAGAAAAGAGAACTGGCAAACTTTCCAGTTTATGCTAAGCACACTGTTTATGGTATGGAATACTTCTATTGGCCAGCTTGGGTCAGCTGCCCTGGCTTTCACTCCTCCTAGTTTTATCACCTGGCTAACTCAAAGCTGCTAAAGACCTTGAACACTGTGGAGACCTGTATACTGTGACTGGCCACAAACTAAAACACAGTGTGTCATCAGCTTTGTTCTCACCCAGTTGTGTGATTCTCAACAGTGCAGCTTTCCCGAATAGAAAATTGGGTTTATGATTCTATCCCAAGACGGGTGTAGGTGTGGAACCATGAGAATAAGACATAGCCTACATGGGTTGATGAGGGAAAACCACTGCCCAGGGGCTCAAGAGAACCCACCAGCATGGAGGGGAGAGACAGAGCAGGAGGAGGCTGCTGAGCTGCAGACTGGAGCCCTTAATATCACACAGGTTGAAGCATTTCAGGCTCAGCATGACACAGAGCGAAGCTGATACATGTCTGAGAAGCACACGCACAGCCAAGAGCTGGGAAACTCTCCCAGTCAGAGCTGCACAGCTCTAAATTGTCTCTTTCTATTATCACAACCAACAGAGCGGGTGACGACAACCACTTGCTACAATGACATCTCACCAGCTGCGAGCGAGCTTGCTTAAATGCAAGTGTCTTCAGCTTCTTGCTTGGCTCTCACAGGCTGGCTGGCACAAGTGCACCCTGATGTGTCCCCATGAGAGCTGGCTGAGGCAACCAATGCCACATGGCTCATTGGCCAGGATGGGGCAATGCCAGGTGCTGTGCTGGACTTGCTGAGACCTTGCTGGAGAAAATCAGGGTCTGTCACATTCAGGCTCAGCATGGGGCATCCGGCTGCAGCTCGAAGACACCACTGCAGCTGACTGCTCTTCCTGTTCCCGGCATCCACTGATGGATGCTGTCATCCTAGAGCTGAGACATCCAACCCACTGGTGAAACAGACTCACCAGCTGCTGTTTTCCAGCAGCGGGCATTGAGCTAAGCCAGTTCTGAGTTTGGCTTTGTCTTCAGGGTGAGCCTGGGAGGGATTTTTCAGCTTTTCTTCATTGGTGCAATGAAAAGGGAAACGTAAGGGGCAAGGCCAGGGGAGAAAAAGTCAAGGAAAGAGAAAGGCAAGGCAAGGCAAGAGGAAGGTAAGGCAAGGAAAAAGATAAAGTGGGCATAGGCAAGAAAAGACAGGAAAATAAGGAGAGGAGAGGAGAGGAGAGGAGAGGAGAGGAGAGGAGAGGAGAGGAGAGGAGAGGAGAGGAGAGGAGAGGAGAGGAGAGGAGAGGAGAGGAGAGGAGAGGAGAGGAGAGGAGAGGAGAGGAGAGGAGAGGAGAGGAGAGGAGAGGAGAGGAGAGGAGAGGAGAGGAGAGGAGAGGAGAGGAGAGGAGAGGAGAGGAGAGGAGAGGAGAGGAGAGGAGAGGAGAGGAGGAGAAAAAAGAAAACTAATAAGGAGTCCTGTAGTTTTTACTTCACTGCCTTTCTCAAGCTGAAGTGGATTTAAAGTGCAACCTCAAACAGCATGAGGGTTGGCAATGCTCTATCTAAGCCAAAGCATAACGATGACAACATAATACGAATAAAAGAATGTGAGAGAGGAGTAATTGAGAGGGCAGGGAGCTTTCTGTAAGCATTTGTTTGCAGATAGTTTTATGATGATTCAACAGAGTTGATGTAAAATCTGACTGAGTTGAACTGGGTGTCAGCCAGCCCGGTGTGGCTACTAAAATTTAGCTGAAATGGATATTTCATAGCAATTTATTTAGCTGAGGAGAGGGCTGGTTCTGCTCCCCAGGGGCCTCTGCCACGAGCTAGTACAGGCAGGCTAGTGGTGAACCATGTCAGAAAACTGATCCAGGAGAAAAGAAAGAAAAAGGGAGAGAAGTGTGGGGATTTTTCTTTTCCCAGGCTGTTTTTCCTGCCCTTGGCCAGCTACTAAGGGAGAGACGACTGGGGGCTCCCAGAAGCCCTCCAGCAAACCTGTAGCAACGCAACTTAGTATTTTCCCTGCTGCCAAGGTGAATACAAACAGGAAGGAAAAACAACAGAGGTAAATCTCCAAAGCCTGCAAGACTTTTTCATCCACTTTGAAAAACGATAGCAACAGGGGCCCCTGTTGGGAGGGACTCCTGGGTGGGTCCCTTTTGGAGAGCCCCTCGGCAGAGCCACGCGCTGCTCATGCTATGGAATGCGGAGCTGCCATCCCCCTTCACTCTGCACGTCACCGCGTCCCTTGTCAGCACTCAGCAAGCTTGTATTCAAAGAAGAGGGAGGCCAAGTGGAAGAGAAACTGAAAACCGCCCTCCTGGCTTTGGGGAATTCCTTCCCCAGCAGAAAATTGGCATCAGCTCTGCCAAAATCCCCGCCAGGTTTCTGTCCTTCCAGGTAATAAGTGAGAGTTCAGATAATTGTGACAGTGCTGCGTATTTTAATGTTATTTTTTTAAAAATAGAGCATACTTGGTGAATCCTTGGCATGGCTCTGTCAGTGTAAAAGGAATACAGCTTCCTTGTATTTGAAGAGAGAACAGTGCTCCAGGCTACAAAAGATAACTGTGCTTTTTAATTTAAGCTTACAGCCATGACAGCAGTGCAGGGGGTCTCTCTGCTCCAAATATGCTCAACCTGCTTTGACCGATGACTGTTATATCTGAAACCTCATAGGTTGCTATGGGGAAAGTGCCAGAATAAACCACTCTGCTTACTATAGAGGCTCCGAACACCGAGATGCAGTTAGATGTAAATACCTGCTTTGGTAGCTAGTATGTCTGGGGATTTGCTAGGAGTCTTGCTAGGTGCTGGTGGTGCTGGTGTCATGGGTTAGGGCTGAGCCAGCCACTGAACAAGTGACTGATGTTCTCTATTAACCCCTCTTCCTTCCCAGAAGAGAAAAGGAAAGAGAATGAGAGATGAAAAAAAGAACTAAACCAGCTTTAATAAAACAGTAAAAATAAAAATAATAAGAAAATAACCAAGTATGTATAGATATATAGAAAACCAGTATTGAACTTCCCCAGAGTCCAGACTGGACTTGACAGGAGTTGGGAACTGGATTCAGGAGCACACGGATCGGGAACAAAGGCAGAGGGATGGCCAGAGTCCTCCTCAGACACCGGACATAGAAGAAGCAAATTTAACACTTGTGATCCCTCAACATTATACTGAATATGACCAACATGGAATGGAATATGTTTGTTGGTCACATTTGGGTCACCTGCCTTGTCCACTCCTCCCTGCAAGTGCAACCTTTTTACTCACAACCCTTTGACTTACAGCACTCCAGCGTGGCACACGGTTTAGCAGTGACCTTGGTCACTACAGGAGCAAGTATAAGCAAGATCCTTTCTGCATACCAGACCCTGGTACTAACTATAAACATCAGGCATTATCACTTCCAGAAGCAGACACTGTCTGAGAAAATACGCTGTACCTTCAGAAAGTGCAGCCTCTTAGAGGAGACTGAGCTGAAAAGTAAAATCACTGAATGTAGAATTGGTTCTCATCTAGCTCAGACTAGGACAGGTGGTTTACTAATAGTTGCAGCTACATTTTTGGGTGGTATCAAGCATTGAGAATATACATTGGGGTCCTGATGCTAGAGGGGAAATCTTTGTGGATTACGAGGAGGGAAGAAGGGCACTCACTGTTCACTTTCCCTTTGCATTGAACTGTTATATTTAACAGTTAAGGCAGGAATTATAAGATTTCTGTGCAGATTTTTAGAAACCCATATTGGTAGGAAGAGAGTGAAATACGAATGCATTTTGTAAATCTAGTAGAAATGCAATTCGCAAAGATGAATGCAGCTATTAAAGCTTCACATCTTAGATATATTTGACCAATATACACATGTTATTTGGAGCTGTAGTTTTTGGAAGTTACTTACAGCATTAAAATAGCAATAAATCCCTCATAGTGAATTTTATTCAGCATCTATATTTCAGTTCATTCCCCAAAAGGATGCCAAGAAGTGAAACAATGAATTAGAGGGCAGATGCTTTTCATCAGCTCTCCTTAATTTCTGCCCAGCAGATCAGCAGGAGACCTCTGCAAAGACCAGTCACAGCGATGAAAGATGCCACGGTGACGAGCACAGAAAACACCAGCAGCAACCCGAATAACAATCACCAGCATAGGTCTGAACCAGTCTATTACAAGAGTGACTTCCCAAGGTGCCAGCCCGGTCCACGGCTCAAAAAATTGACTTTTTAACCCACCTGTTAGAAGCCAAAAAATGGTGAAGGGACCCAGAGCAGATGCTTGCTGCTAATGAAGCAGGGACCGTAAGTCAGATTGCTTCAGATGTAGACCGGTTGCCGCCTTTCCCCACCTATGGACCCTTCAAAATACTGGCTAATTCTGGGTCAGTCCCTTTCTGAACACTGCTTCATGAGGTTTAACTACAGTTTGGCTCTGAAGGCACTGTGTCTGTTCTGCTCTGCGGTCTGCCCTGCACTCAGTGGCACCAGGGACCCTTCTTGCCTGCGGTATTTTGTTTGCAGCACTCAGCAAAGCTCGTGCTCTGGTCCTGCAAATCTTCTTGAGCAGCAGGGAGCCAACACAGAGGAGAGCAAAGAACCTAATTAAGCCTCAATTAATTAATTTTCCAAGCACCATCTTTCATCTTTATATTTAGCAGGCACAAATCTTGTAAATGATTTGGGGACTGGTTTTGTTGCAATTGGGTTTCTTCGTGGCAAGTTTCGCTGGCGTGGGGTTTTTTTCCTAGGTTTCCCCAGGAAACACAGGAGTGGCTTTGTCACTGCAGGACTGTTGTTTTCCCCTTGCTTTCCCTTCCTTTCTCCAATCTGTCCTTGAAATGATGGGGTTGTATGTAAGAAACCATATGCTCTTGCATAAAAATACTTGATCTCAACTCAGCTTACCCAGATCAGGAGCAGATTTAAGCCAAATCACAAGAGCATCCCCCCTGCTTTTGGTATTGATTTAAACTGAGGAGAAAGTAGGAAGATTAAAGATTAAATTGTCTCCTTTAGCCACCACAGACCAGCCTGCGTGAGCAATGAGCGTGGGTGGTACAGGCTGTGCCTATCACCTTCAGCCTCTTAACGCAGACGCACATACTCTGGGGCCAAAGACTTTTTAAATATCCTCAACCCAGCGGAGAAGCACATATAAACAATGGAATTATTTGCCATGAATCACGTATCCATCATTTTAAAGGGAAGACAGTGTCCTTGGAAATTGTTGAGGGATGCGAGTCACCCTCTTCAAATCCTTCACAGCTCTTGGCGCAAGGCAGGATGAAAAGGTTAAATGAGCGGCAACACTTGTTGAATTATACGCCAAAGCAGTTTTGCAACAGTGTGACTGTTTCAGTGTACCCAGTGTCTCCTGGTGATGGACAGGGCAAACTGCTGACAGCGTGGGGTTTTAGGTGAGCTTACCAGGAAGACACTGAAACGCAAAGATTTTTTCTGGTGTGCTGCAAACATCAGTGTGCCTGGGAAACAAAGCAGGGGAAAGCTACTGCATTTTTGTGCCTCTTCCATGTGACAAAAAAATGAAGCTACACAAAAATCACACGGTTTTACCCTATTTTGGTAACTACATACTACCTTTTCTCTTCAGTAAGCTGAGAACTTGAGGTTTACCCAAGAGAAAAGGGCCTTCTCCAGGTTTCCACACTGATATGGGTTAACATCCTTCCTCAGATGCTGCCCTAAAAGCATTACCTCCTCCTCTAAAGTTTTCTCCCCAAGAGTGCTGACACCTCTGCCCAGACAAAGGCTCCAGCTGCACAGGTCTCCAGGCGGGAGGGGGACCATGAAGCCCATTCCGGGTGTCCAGCAAAGCTGCCCCACCGTGGGAAGCGAGGCCATGGCCTGGGCTGTAGCTCTGCATGCATCTGGCAGCTGCCTGGATAAACCTATGAGCTCAGGGTTGTGTAATGTGTTTCCTTGATGGATCATCCTATAAAATCACCAAGGGATCTTGAGGCAACCTGACACCTGTAATCAGCTGGAGGAGCAGATACTGCTTTGGAAGATGACTTGGCAGGGGAGGGCAGCGTATTTTTACCCCCGACATCTTTCCTCTCTGCCTGGTCACAGCAGGTTATCTGACAATTGCTGAAACTGGCAAGAGAGAAATTGGTTTTTCTTTTGAGTAAACCCAAGCTGAAATGAAAAAAAAAAGCAAAACTGTATGATCTTAAGGCTGTGGGGTAGAAAGGAGGAGAAGAGGGCAGGACTATGTAAAAACGATGCTCTGTCTGAGCAAGTCACAGGGATTTAACTGATTACATCCCTGTTAGGCATGTGCTGAAGAAGGCAAACCTGGTTTAAGATGGAGAAGGGTCTTCATAGCTTCTGCCACTGCAGGGAGCCTGGAGCAGCTCCCGCCCTGCTAATGCTTACAGGGGTCACCCAGTACCACCCTGCTCTACTCCGCTTGTTCCCGTGACCAGTCTCCTTATCCCCTTCCATTCACAGTTGTTTGGGTGCAACAGAGCATTGCCCCAGAGCTGTGCACTTCCATCCCGACGATTTACCGCTCTGTCTGTCCTCTCCAGCATGCCAGGCCAAGGCCCTGGGGCAGCCAGTTTTGGGCCAATGTGATGCCCTGAGTTGTGTCATGTTGGCTGCTAGGTGCCACGCGCCTGTCCCCAAAGGGTACTGCCACACTCTTCAAAGGGAGATGCCAGACAGAGCTCGAGTCTTATGGGAAGATACCCTTGAGCTGATGTACCAGGTCACATGAGGTTGCAAGACGCCGAGTCGAGTGAGCTCTGACGGGTTTGTGCAGGTACAAGGAACGTTGCTGCAGTGTGTGGGGCTCTGGATTTCACGGCAAGAGACAGCCGGCCCCGAGCAAGGCACTGGGATGTGGAGTGGGAGGTTAATCCCTTACAGAAGCTAGGATTATGCAAGTAATTTGGGAAGCTGGAAGCTGAACTCAGGTGGCATTAGTTGTGTCAAAGAAATTGTAGTCAGGCCCTGCTTCAGCAGCCACAGTGGTTGTTTCATTTGAGGAAAAAAATCTCTTTGAGACTGGATAAACTAACATCAATCAATAGGTACTGTAGTCTTTGATTTAACACCTATTTTCTGTTTTGGTTTAAATATTTTAAAATAACTAACTAGGAAGTTATTTGTATTTTTTCTACATGCTGATTGTAGGAACACAATTTTTTTGTGCTGATGGATTTGTAATTTAATTTGTTAGTTGATTCTTTCTCAATATTAGCATTTCAAGAAGCAAAATGAGTATCAAGACAAAAAGAAAAAAGGCTGAGTGAGAATATTTACACTATCACTTGCCATATGTTAATCTTCACATAGTCATCACCATCCTTGTTATTATGCATATTACGATTAATTATTAGCTGTGCAATGTCCATCTTTGGGAATGCCCTGAGCTTATTTCTCAGGCTTCCCTTCCACGATTGCTGTGTCCTGGGGACTTAATTGCTGTGAACTTCAGTTACAGATGATGCATAAGAATGTCAGAAAATATGTAAATCAACCTCAAAATTCTTAAGGGATAAAGATGAGAAAATGAGGAGTGGTCAAATCAACATTCAGTGAAGACACTTTTGTTAGTGTTTTGCTGTGGCTTTCCTCTTCTGGAGGGAGTACAGACTTAAAATGTCCTTGTTAGTGTGTCTGCATGCCTCAGAAAACAGAAATTGTAAAACGTTGCTATTTTGGTTCTTATATTTTCCTCCCTCACTCTCTGGATTTTTCATCTGCTCGTATTACCTCTAGCAGCCTTAGGATGAGAAGGCTGGGTTAGCGCAGCTGGCTGAGCTCTCATGGCTCTGACTGAAGATTAAAACCCTTCTTAGATACCTGGGTTTATTCTTGGTTCTCATGACTCAGCACTTTTGCTAATTTAACACAGGTGAGCACATCTGGCCAGCTGCTATGCCACACAAAGATCCCATTTGGGGTCACATAGCAGCCAGTTGTTGTTTGGCAGTGGAAGGTATCTTTCTGGGTGCACCACACCAAGATCCTGCTCCAGAATTTAGTGGCTGTACTTAAGCTCAACCCACAACTCTGGAGCCTAAATGCAGAGCTGTGAACCTCAAAATCCTGCCCAAGCTGTTGCTGAAGCTTGGAGAAGGTTCAGTCTTGGGGACACCTCATTGATGCACCTCAGGCTTAAAAGGAAGAAGCAGCAAGAGCGAGCAACCTGCAGCCCAGCCAAGCCCATCCATGCACAGAGATGTACTTTGGATAATCGTTCATCGTGCTGAACATAGCTTCTGGTCCCTCTGGGCATAGTACTACTCCTGTCTTGGTCAAATCTGGGCTAGCACAAGGTTAACCTAATCTGCAGTTGGGACAGCTTCATGCACCAGCAAGTACGGTGAGCTGAGGAAGCACCTTCTCTCTGTAAGTGACATGATCAAAAGCAGAGCCCTGGGCCTGCACTTGCTAAAGTTCTCCTCACTCTTTGTGTTGAAGCTCCCCCAAGAACTCCTCTCCATCCCCATCCGTGGTACCTGAACCACACGCACCTGCCTTTTCTCTTCTCAGACATGTTGGAACAGGTTAGTCTGGAAAACGTCTTATCTGAGCTAAAAAGAGCAACTCAAATAAATGGCATATCCATAATATATATGTAAATATATAATATATATGTAAATATATGAACATAGTAGGTTTAATTATTATCTAGTATCAATGTTTCATATACAAACGTTCTACGTGTGTGTACATATTTATTATATAATCTACACAATTTTTGTTTATATCAACACCTTATATGTGAAATACGTATTTGTTCGTGTTACGTTCTGTATTTTATATACCCAGTGGTGCGCTTTCTTTTCAGTTGTGGGTAGAGAGGCTTTGCCACTGGGAAGAGTGCCTCTTTGAAGCACAGCATGCAGAAGGGCAAAGCAGAACCCAGCTCCAATCAGTTTGATCCACCCCAAGGGATGCTCCAGATTCTTTCTGAAAACGTTGGTTTGAGGTTTTGACAGGAGGGCTGCAAAGGTTTTCTGGAAGATGATGGGACCAGCTTTCTGCAGGAGGAGTGGGTGGTTTAGCAGCATGTTCTTGGCAGAAGGAGAGAGGTGAGCAATGGCGAGTCTGCGTGTCTGTGCAGTGGGGTGGCCTGGGTGCTGGCTGTGCTTGCCCCATGCTGGCAGGCACAGAAATTCATGAAAGAGGAGAAAGAGTGAGGGAAGATGCTGAGGGAAATTTAAGCGTGCTGGGGCTTGAGCAGGGAGGGGGTTCCTGGTGCTGCAACCCACCTGCCACAGGATGCTGCAAGCACAGAGGACACCACAGAAATGCCATGGGGTTGGTGAACCATGCAAGGCTTGGTGTTGCTTGGAGATGGCCAAGCTTCTCCCCCCGGCATTTGTCAAACCAGATTTCCTCTCAGTCAGGTCAATGCTTCTGAAGGAGCAAAAAAGACATCAGTTTTGTTCTGAATCAGAACAGAGGGAGAAAAAAGAAGAAGAAAAAAAAGAAGTATTTGTGACAAGCCCCATCTTTTCACAAGGGAGATGGGGAATCACCTCAAAGTGATTCCTTCCCTGCAGGAAGCATGTGGTGGGGGTGCCTGTGCAAGGGGTCGCACTCTGCCCTCGGCAGCACATCGCCATTCCGCTTGACTGCAGACCCCTTGTGGAGGCTGCCTGGGCAAGGAATGTCTGGGAACAGCCAGATCAGGCCCCAGAGAGCGCCTGAGCTGGGCTGCTGTTAGCAGAGGAAAACCATCTGGCTGGGATGGAGGAAGAGAGCCCACGGCTGCTGAGCCACGTGTGAGGTTCCCATCCGTCTCACAGAAACTTGCCTGTTTAGGACGGCTCTGCCATGCTTGGAGGGAGAGGGCAATTATCTCCCCTGTCAGTGAGTACTCAGATTTATGTATATCCCCACGCCTTCCCCTAAACAAGCTTTCAATGCAGAAATTGCAAAGCTGAAGAGATCCTCTGCAATTAGGGGAGAAGACATCTCTCTCAGCTAACATGAGAAAAAGAGCCGAATGAAACCGTGCATTGTTAACGCTCTTTGGCTTAGTCACTGGGGAGGGTAATAAACAAGGCAGACTTGGTTGGGATAAAAAAAGCGTCGAGTATGGCGAGATTATGAAACAATAGGTACTGATAGAGAGGCAGCCCGGAGCCAGCCGCAGAGCAGAAGCTTTACTGAATGCCTGGGTTTGAATGAATCCTAATGATAATCACGGGCTACATGGCAATTCGTTTAAATAACGTGCCTCCTGCTTCCTCCCAGCCCAGCAGAATGAGTCCGTACATGTTAATTGCTTCATTTTGAAGAGAAAGCTCCTATCTGCACGGCAATATTATATATTCAATTTTTGCGGTTTATTTACTCTGCCCTTCTTCAAGCTTTTTGCTGTCTACAATAGGCGTCTGCTGCTGTCATTTTGCACTTCGAACAAAGGTGTTTGCATCCACGCTCTGACAGGAATTTTGCAAGAGAGCATGGAAAGGATTGATTGCTGCCCAAGATGAGCCAGATTTCAGGTGGGATGAGGAGTTTTTGAGCCAAGCTACATATCCAAAGTAAGAACCTCAGCCCCACAACTCCTCTGAACTTTGTGAAGGGTTGGGGCAGGCTGTAGCTTGACGCTCTCAAGTGTCCCGCTCCTTTCTGGTGTGAAGACTCAAAGCACACCCAGGAATGTATCGCTTAAGATTAACATCGAGTGTGTTCACTGGGCATGTGCGCTGGAGAGGATGGGGTGCTTGAAATTGGTTTATCAGAAAGCAACCACAAGAATAAGAATAAGAATAAGAATAAGAATAAGAATAAGAATAAGAATAAGAATAAGAATAAGAATAATAGACCAAGGTTTTAGCAAGACTTCTCACTGACTGTGTGCTTTTTTGTTGCTGAAGCAGAAGTGTTCTCTGCCACACAGCTTCACTATCACAGTGCCAGTGAAAGCAAAAGCAGAGCCGGTAGCACCTTTCTGAGGAATCTGTAGCCAGAATTCTTGGTGATGCTGCTGCACTTAAATCCTGGGTCTCCTTTTCTCTCCCTGCCCCTGTTCAGCTTCCCCCAAGAGCCTTTCTTGAAGGGTGATGAAGCCACTATTGCTTCAAATTTTTTTTGTCATGATTTTAACAGCCAAAAAGGAGCAGGGAATTAAATCTCCACTGCTTTTGTGCACGGTAGCTTATAGGTGCGAATTAGCATCCACTAAGTTGTGTTTCCTCTCATGTGGCCTTTGTTCCCATCTGATTGTGTGACTGTCCTCTACCGCGGGCTGCTCCATTAGCTTGCTTCATTTGCAGAGCTTTTAGAAAAGGTTTTTATGGGGCTCATCTCAAAAAGTGCTTGTGAAGGTCACCCTGTCCCAAAACAGCATATTCCCCAGAACACTTGATACTCAAGCTTATCACTTAATTTGGATATTTCACCTTTCACCGAAGCTTGCTGATTAAAATACCACTACCACGCTGAGGGACATTTACAATGGGGTTAGCGTGATTAGAAAAATTCATTAAGAATATACCAGAAAAAAAATACAAATGCTTCTTGCAAATGCAAATAGTATTGCTAGTAGCTATTTTCCTGGGTCTTAGGACCTATCGAGAACCAGACAGGATTGCTATTTGTTTCCTGCTGTTAAAAACAAAATAAGTTTTTCTTCTTCATTAACATCATTAACATTAGAAATCAGATTTCAACAGCAATATATCCAAATGGCATCACGGATCTATACGCAATACCATTTATGACTAAGAAATATTATTTAGAATAATGCCTTTATGCATGGTAGGGCATGTTGCTGTGGCCCCACAAGGAGATGCAGCGGAAGGAGGAGTGTGCAGGAGGAGCAGGGCTCAGGGAATGGATGGAGCTGGGGCCTTTGGCCACTACAGCCTAGTGTAGTAGCTAAGTGCTGGAGAAGGCACAAGTCCCTGCTCACTGCTGTCACTCACCATCCCCTTGTGAAGCTGGCAGGAGGACTTGTGCTTTCAGCTTATTCCCAGGCTGGCCTCTGCCTGCAACGCAGGAGAAAGGCTCAGTGTCACTGTACAGGTGATTTCTGAAGAGGTGAAAAGCACCGTTCTCTATCTTGGGTCCAGAAACTCATGATCAAGATTAGTTCCTTCCTAACCATGGGACCGAAGGTGCTCAGAGCTGGATCCTCCCTTATCCTGCACTGCCCCAGCGTTCAGACTGTTCTGAAAACAATTGTAATCAGTTCTGGTTCCAAGTTTTAACAAGCTTTAACTGCAACTAATGAATGTCTTTCAGAGGCTCAAATTGCGCTTGTGTTTCAGTCCCTCTTTTTTTGCGTGGTTTTTGTTTTGTTTTCACTTACACATCGCAAAAAACAGGTACTTGTCAGTGACAGAGAGGTGGTTTTATGCAGCCTACAAGAAAGATGTATGCATTACGTGTGCTACTACAGTCGCTCTGCAAATCTGCAAGGCGGGCGGCTTGCCCCTGCAGTCCTTTTCGAGAAGAAAGACGTGGCCATTCAGCCAGGCTTCTGAGAACTGGAATTTGGAACATTTTGCTTTCTCAGTAGATTGAAAAGCAAAATGCTTTCAATTGTAGGACCTTCCTCCCTCAAAACGCATTAGAAAAGGAATTACCAAAAATAACAAAAGCTATCTCTGCCATGGGTTGACAGCCTAGAATTAGTCTGAAACACGGGGCTTGGCAAAACCATTCCCAGATTGTACTGCTGTACTCCTGACAGACACTCAGACCCTGTTGAAACACAAAAGTTGTTTCACTTTCATTCTTCCAGTGATGTATAATCCCCACGTCACTTTCTCTCATCACCAAGCATGGAAGAAGCCAAAAAGTATTAGCAGTGTAACTTATGTCTGTGAAAAAAGGAGGTAGTACATTACTATGCCAAAGTACCTGTGCATGCCACCCTGAATTACATTTCTGTGAGGGCTTTGGAGGGAAACTCCACCCCTCTCCCAAACCCTGTAGCTTTTTGCTTCAACAACAGCAAAAGCACTGTACAGACTGGACTTTAGGCTTCTGTCTAGGAAAAAGAAAAAAAAAGATTTTTTTTAATTTCCTCATTCCCCACAGAGCCAGCATAACTGCCCTTCACACTTTTTCCCCAGTGTTGTGAAGCTGGATCTGTTCCCTGGTCTGGACAGCTCATGAGAGTTTATGGAAGCCTAGTGCCAGCACGAGGGAGAGAATCGTAGAATCATAGAATTGTCAGGGTTGGAAGAGACTTTAAAGATCATCTAGTTCCAATCCCTCTGCCATGGGCAGGGACATCTCCCACTAGATCAGGCTGCTCAGAGCCCCATCCAGCCTGGCCTTAAAAACTTCCAGGGATGGGGCTTCCACCCCCTTTCTGGGCAACCTGTTCCAGTGTCTCACCACCCTCATGGTGAAGAACTTCTTCCTGACATCCAGTCTGAACCGATCCATCTCTAGCTTTAATCCATTCCCTCTAGTCCTATCACTACCTGACGTCCTAAAAAGTCGGAGGATGAACATGGACACCCTTATTGGTATCAGTGTGGACTTTTAAGTCAATTAGGTGAATATTTCACGAATCTTTCTAAAGACCTCGAAAATATTGTGCAAGTGCTATATGCTCTTGCCTATTTTCCAGGACTGGGGATTGAAATAGTTATTCCTTCTTCTACTACTGAATACCTTTTTCCCAAGTCTCTCTCAGGAACAGGCCGCAGACTGAGCGATGCTTTCTGGAAAGTTGCACAGGTCATAGCTGACTGCTACTGCTTTCGGGTGGAAATGCTGTGGTGAGGCCTCTTCTGTGTTGCCTGAACTATTTGTTTATTTATACTTTGGCTCTGCACTCACAGTTTTGGACCAGGACATGGGTAACCAGGTTTTTCTGCAACTTGCAGACTTTCAAACCACCCACCTCCAGGATAATCCTTTAACAACCAGACTCCTTCTCTGGGTGAGGCAGTCACTTTGCATCTCAGGTCTTGTGCTGAGACTTGTTTTGTGATTTGCAGTACATAACTGTTGAATAATTACAGGGTATTCAGGGAAGCATCATCACACACCTGATGACTGCTGTGGTCTTCTCTACAAATCCACTTTTGGCCACTGTGTTTATGGCTCTCGTTGGACAGTGTGTTGTGCTGGGCAACATGTTGGGCTGAGCAGTCTTTCAACTTTACCCAATAAAGACTTTTTTTTTCATAACATTTAAAAGAAAATGAGGTGGCTACTGGTAGTTAAAAGGAGAGTCAGAGAAATTCAGGATGCCCTGAGCCACCTTCAGGCATCATGTCCTAAGCAAGAATCACCAATATTCTGGGCAAAAGGTGTAATGAGTGGACAAGTGTATGTCAGATCCTGCCCCACTGACAGCCTGACAGAAGGGTTTTGTATGATTTACTTGCTGCCATCAATGTTGAATAATCCAATTAGTGTGTTTTAACTTTCGCACGTAATTTAACACTGCAGGCTAAAAGTGAATTAACAAATACATGTTAACTCTAGCCAGGGGAGTGGCACCCCCTGACATGCTGGGGGTCTTTCCTCAAGTTTTCCAGCTTGAGAAAGGGAGTCTTGCTGCCAGTCGTTTGCTATTGACTCTAGCTGGCATCAACCAACCATTGCCTCATGGCACCGTCCAGGTTCATTATGCAACTAATACTGGTTTGCAATGCATTTTAGGCAATTTTCAAGTTAATTTTTAGTGCCTGAACATGGTGCTGTACAGTGCTTTCAGGGCTTTGTACATTGCTGCAATATGAGTTTTGGTAACAGACTAGAAGAGAACACAGACAAATGCATACAGACTGGAAATAAAAGCATTGCTGAAGTTGATTAAAACAACAAGAAAACTGTCTAAAATTTTTATTGATTACTGATCTACATTGTTGTTTAAATGCACTCTTCATGGGATAGAATACATCATGTGCTTTGTGACACAGACATAGCATGCCTGGACTTGTATAACCATGTTTTTAGAGCAAACTGTCCTGCTTTTAACCTGATGTGGCTGGGAACATGTGTATGACACAGGGAAAGGAAGCTCACGCTGGGCAACAGGCTAACCAGTTGAGAGGCCTGCTGTGCCTGGATCAGCATTTTGTTTTCAGACTTCTTGCAGAACAGCTTTGACTCCTCTTGCTTGCTCTTCTCTAGGTGCCATCTTGTAGCTCTTCTCAGTCACAGAATCACAGAATGGTTTGGGTTGGAAGGGACTGTAAAAATCATTCTGTTCCAATCCCCTTGCCACGGGCATGGATGCCTTCTGTTAGATCAGTTGCTCGAAGCCAAATTCAACCCAGCCTTGCATCATTGCAATTGCAGCATCTTTGTATATGGTCAAAGCAGTTTTGATGAGAATTCAGGGCTTGGGCTTATTTCTCTCCTCAGAGGATAAGGAAACCAGGACCAGGTGAAAGCAGTGTGACTACGCAAGGCATTGAGCTAACCAGCAAAATGTGTTAGATCTGTTTTCTGGAGCACATGGACACAAAGAGGTGGAGCATGGCTGCAAGCCAGCACAACTCTGCAAGACGACAAGATCACGCAGACCAAGAGAGGAACTGGGCAACAGCTGCTGCAGTGTAACTTCAGTGCAAAATGACTTCAGGCTCTAGGAGGAGTCCAAGCCACTGAGCAGTTCCAGGTTCACCCATCAGGCTAACACCACCAGCTGCAGTTCCTTCTACGTCAATGCGACAGGGTTTGCACTGGTGTAAGTCATGCGCATTGTGACGTTTAGAGACAGGAAAATAAGGAAGGAAGAGAAACAAAGGGCAGAAACAGAGATGGCCCTAAAAGGGAACTTACTTTCTCACAGAGCAATCCTGAAAGCAACAATAAGGCACGGCTAAGCAGTTCATCGCTACACAAGGACAGTCTACCTTCCCCCACAACCGCTCTCTGTGGGAGGCTCATTGTGGAGCGACGGATGCAGAGCCGAATTGACAGCCGAACCTGGGGCATCTGGCCGCTTCCCCAGGATGGATCTGACATCCCTGGATCTTAGGATGAAGACAGAGGGTGAGGGAACAGAAATATTATGATTGCTGTTCTACAGAGAACGGATAGCAGCGGCGTTAAGGCTAGCTGCTCAACAGGACGGCTTTATCGGTACTGCAATAGCAACGTGCTATCCTGCAAAGCACGTCTAGCGAGGAGCTATTTCAGTAAGACTGGATTATTTTTTTTTTAGCAGAGTAACACCCTCCTGAATGCAGTGAGCAGTGATGCAGCTACAAGAAATGTTTTTGATGGTTTAACACTCGCCAGCCCAGAAGCTCCTTCCCACTTGCACAGCTGTGTTAGCCGGGAGTATCAGCCTTTCCCTCCCCTCACCGACAGAGCTGGCTTGTGTGACTTTCCGTGTGGCCTGGGACAAAATGTTTAGGGTAGCGTTCTACCAGATCTCTGCTGGCATGGGAGATGTGTTCTTTCTCAGCAGTCAGTCACTGACTCTTCCCCTCCCACCTTTCCAAGACAGCAGCAAAAGCAGAGGACTTTGGTTTTGCCCTCACCTTTTGGTCCAGCTCTGGCTCCTCTTCCTGGAGCCCCAACTTTCAATGTGCCGAAGCTGCTCAGGAGCCTCCAGGCAGCTCACTTTGCTTACTTATCCTAACCAGCATGGCTCTGCAGAGAAAAGCTGCAGCAATATGTGGAGAAAAGGAAAAAAGGCCATCTGTCACTATTGCTCACTCTGAGGAAATCATTCTAGCAGCATCAACAAAGCTATTTTGCTGCATGACATGCATCTCCCGCAGGGAGTTTAGCCCACAGGACTACGTTGACCATCGTTTTTTAAGCAAAGTCTCCCAGAATTTGGGAATTATCAGCCTGCGACAAATAAATGGTCAGTGTATCACTTGTTTTAATACTAGTGGGAAAATGGGCCGTTAGAGCAGATCAAGAAGAGATGATGAATTAGATGAGAAGGGAGGAAACAGGCTATAAGCAGCCCAATCATCTCCTAAAGAAATCTTTGGCAAAATACAGACTTAGGATAATTAGATGGCCCTTTCTTTACGGTAACGTCTGAAGGTGTGTTCACACTCCCCTACTTAGGGAGCTTAATTTAGGAGTTTTAACTACTACATTCAAATTAGTCATGAGTGATTCAGACTGCTCAGACTTGATTCCTCAGACAATGGAGAGATGGAGTTGTGACAAGCATTAGGGTACGAGCAGTCTGAACATGGCCCCAGCTGCCTCGCGCTCCCTGGACGCGTTCTCCTGACGTGCCCCTGGAGCTGGAGACACTTTTTCCATCCTGCATACAGGAAAGGATGATTCTGTGTGGAGCAGTCTACCAATTTGCATGAAACAAGCCGCTTCCACCAGCTTATCTCAATTTCACCAGAGTTTACTTTGTCCAAGAGCTTTTTCCACAAAAAGTCCTCACCGAACTACTGCAATCATTATCCAGTATAATACTTCTTTCACTTATGAAAAGGTCATAAACCATCTTATATTGAGGACAGATATTTTAAGGCAAAAGGGAGTTTAGATTTCTCAACAATGGGGATTTTGACATGTACTGCTTGCCAATATAATGAGCACATCCCAGAAATATGACTCAGGTCTTCATGTGTCTTGAAGCTAGGAGCTGTCCTGTCTACTAAACGTGCCAGAGTTTTCCATGGATGTGACTTGGCTTCTATTTTTGCTCGCCCTGTATTATCTTGAATTAGATTGCAGGCACAATGAAACCTGAATATATATACACAAAGATATAAATTTTTTTTCTTGATGTGTTCTGGAATTAGGGAAATGTGGCCTTAGTTTTATTTACGCATTTCTATTCACGCTGAATTTCTGGCACTTTAGCAGATGACTGCCCACGAGAATGTTCTTTCAATTTCATTTAATCCCCAGTGCACCTCACTTGACTGCAGCAAAGGAAATTCCAGTGTCTAAGCAACTATTCCTCTTCTCTGGAAGTGTCAGACATTCGGACTACATGGGGCGATGAAGAGCTCTTCTGCTGACTCATCTTGACAGCCAGATCAGGTGGCCTTCCTTAGGTCCAGCACAGGCCTAGATAAGGGGCTAGGAAAAGCTAAAATGTCTGTATGGAGGAAAAAAAAGAAAAAAAATGGGGTCTTGTACAGGCCAGTTCAGAAAGGAATTGGTCCTACCAACTTGTTGCCTTTGCAGATATTCAATATGCAAAAATTCAATATTCAAGCCACCAAGATTTGCCCCAACAGAGAGTTCACATGAAGCACTCAAGAAAAACAAAGATCTGTACAGCTGAGAGCTCTCTCTCAGCCTTTGAGCTTCTGTCCTGGAATCCAGATCCGAGATGTCAATAACCTGAAAAGTATTTTAATGTGGAACTAGGCAAGGGAAGCAATAGTGAAGAGGCACTTAGATTCGTTCCACATCTTTTGTCACAGGCTTCCTGCAAATACCTTAGTGGCATATTTTTTTGGATGTATTTATGCAACCAGGTCCTTCATTACAGCAAGAAGTAATAGTTAACCCCATTTCTAAAGCCAAGGTTGGCTCATAACACAGTATTTTGGCAGGGCTGGATCCTTGGACCTTAAAACCTGGATTCAGAGAGACACAGAAGAATCTACCTTTTCTTGATCTGTTTGTGGATCTTTGTGAAACCTTATCTCAGCCACAAGCTTGGTCAGTTGTTGGTATACAAAGCAACATCAACAAAAACGGATAACAAAGATGAGCGAGTACTACAAAAATAACATGAGAACTCACTCAGATGAGGTTAAGAAAATCCACATCTGTTACCAAGACCCTGTACCTTCTAGTGGTTTTGCACAGAGCCGTATGCACAGCAGTGCATTCCCAAGAAAAACCTGCAGAAAGGAAAAAACCTGTGCGAATGCTCCTGGAAGTCTGTATTCTCATGCATATTTGCACCTAGGTAACATGTCCTGCCATCTCTTTGTAGGCCTGAGAGCAGAACTGTTCTCAACAGGATTTAAGGGACACAACGCACATCACAGAATTTCTCTTTGCAGAGCATCTATGTTACTGTATTCCGGCATGGTTCTTTTGTGGAAGAATACCTTCTCAGGCAATTCTTGACAGGTATTTCTAGTTTTATAGTATCTAATTAGGATTTTAAGCTCCTGGGTCTAGTACTAACTGAATTCATCTATCCCTGATCACCATAAACAGTTCCAGTATTACAAAAATAACAACTTGACTGATCTATACACAATGTTTATTATGTGGTCTGTCAGTTCTACTGATTTGTGGATGCACAAATAAAATCTGGTTCAGACTTCATATCTTGATGCTACAGTATAATCTCAAAAGGACTCAGAAAACATACAGGATTAGTCAATATGAAGGTTTGCACTCAAAGAGATAGGGTGTCCAAATTGTAACGTTCAAAGACTGAGAAAACATTTGGGTACAAACAATTAGTGGAAATACCACAATCATTTCACTGGGAAGCTTCATTCATTCTTATTAAAATGAATTTTCTAGTAGTAAATATATTAGTAAATCTTAACCGAAAATTACTTTCTAGTGTAACTTTTAGAAATAGATATTGCACCTCATTTCTCTGGGAAAAGCTGGGACTGGGAAAACATCTGAGTTTATAGCCAGATACTGGAATGACATGCTGAGACATAGGTTGATTTACATTCTATTTTTGTAGCCCATCTTCTTACCTGTGCAATGGAGTTAACTGTGCCCTCGCTTCTCTGATGAACTATCAACACAAAATTTATTTTCAGGTGAAGACTGTGCTCTTTCCTTTTTGATAAATAGAGGGTAATAATCTTTTATTCACACAAACACACCTTCTTTTTATAGTTTCCCTGCATCACCATTTATAGAACAAGCAGTTTTCTGATTTTTACACAAGGTGTAGTTACATTGTGCAGTATTACAAATGCATCTTACTCTGTTTAAGACAAGAATTGAGCAACTTTGAGCTATAAAAGCAGAATATTTTATATTTATCAAAATGTTTTCCATTTCAAATAGCAGCTTTGAAGAAGACAGCATTCTCTGTATTTTAAGGCAAGTCTACATTAAGCTCACAGTAGCAGCTTTTATGATTAAATATTCTTAAACACAGCAGACTTCAAAAAAATTTGTGTGCTGGATGCAGTAAGATAAAGTGATAAGATTATTTCTTTAAATACTTCCTCCTTTCCCCATGAACGTGAGAAATGTGATTACACAAGGAGCACTTTCATCTCAGCCATCTTTCATGGCAAAAAAACCACTGTTGAAAACAATGTTGAAAGATATCAAAAGGAAAAAGGACACATGCTTTCCCTTTCACTTTACATATATGTGTTTATGTATATATAATCATTTCAAGTTTGAAAAGCTGACAAAGTTGATTATAGAAACATTGTGATATGTGTCAACTAGTATAGCAACATCACCTCAAGGAAGAATCCTGGAATGGTTGAGGTTGGAAGGGACCTCTGAAAGTCATCTGGTCCGATGCCCCATGCCTGAGCAGGGCCACCTAGAGCTAGTTGCCCAGGACCATGTCCAGATGGCTCCTGAATATCTCCAAGGATGGAATCTCCACAGCCAGTCTGCCCAGGTTGTGACAGTGCTCAGGCATCCTCAGTAAAAAACATTTCCTGATGTTCAGAGGGAACCTCCTGTGTTTTGTTTTGTGTCCATTGCCTCTGGTCCTGAAGCTGGGCACCACTGAGCAGAGTCTGGCTCTGTGCACTTTTCATCCTCCCTTCAGGTATCCACACACACATTGATAAGATCTCCCTGAGCCTTCTCTTCTCCAGGCTGAACAGTCCCAGCTCTGTCAGCCATTCCTCACAGGAGAAATGCTCCAGTTCCCTAATCATCTTTGTGGCCCTTCTTCAGACTCTCCAGTATGTCTCCATCTTGTCTTGGTAAGGAGCCCAGCGTGCTGGACACAGCACTCCAGGTGTAGCTTCACCAGTGTTGAGTAGAGGTGAAGGATCACCTCTCTTCACCTGTTGGTAATACTTTGTGTAATGCAGCCCAGGGTATCATTCATCTTTGTAGCAAGCACACATTGTCAGCTCATGTTCAACTGGGCATCCATGAGGACCCCCAGGTCCCTTTCTGTCAAGCTGCTTTCCAGCTGAACAGCCCCCAGCACGTACTGGTGCCTGAGGTTGTTTCTCCCAAGCAGCAGGATTTTGTGCTTCTTGTTGAATTTCACGAGGTTCCTGTCAGCCTGTTGTGGTCCCTCTGGATGACAGCACAACCCTCTGGCATATCAGCCACTGCCGATGACACGGTTTCGTGTCATCGGCAAACTTGCCGAGGATACACTCTGCCCCATCATGCAGATCATTAATGAAGATGGTAAGCAGCACTGGACTCACTTCTGACTCCCAGAGTATACCACTAGTCACTGGCCTCCAACTAAACTTCGTGTCACTGATCACCACCCTCTGGGCCTGGCCATTCAGCCTGGTTTCAGCCCACCTCACTGTTTACTTATCCAGCCCATACTTCAACAGCTCATCTGTGAGGATCTTATGGGAGACGGTATAAAAGGTCTTAGTGAAGTTGAGGTAGACAATATCCACTGCTCTCCCCTCATCTGTCAGGCCAGTTATTTCATCATAGAAGTTTATCAAGTAAGTCACACATGTCTTCCCCTTGATCAAGCCATGCCGACTACTCCTGATGATTTTCTTGTCCTTAATGTGCCTGGGAATGGTTTCCAGGACTAGCTGCTATAGCACCTTCCCAAAGATCGAGGTGAGGCTCACCAGCCTGTAGGTCCCTGAAAGGTTTCCTTCTTGAAAACAGGAGTGACATTTGCTTTCCTCCCGTCTTCAGGCATTTCTTGCAATCACCATGACTGATCAAAGATTATCAAGACTGGCCGCCCAGTGACATCAGCCAGCTTCCTCAGCATTCGTGGGTGCATCCCATCAGCATCCACGGACTTATGGATGTTCAGTTTGCTTAAGTACTCCTTGACCCAATCCTTTTCCTCCAAGGGTACATCTTCCTTGCTCTAACCTTTCCCCCTGGTCTCTGGGATTCCTGAAGGCTCATTTTGCCAGTAAAAACTCAGGCAAAGAAGGTATTCACTACCTCAGCCTTTTTCATGGTCTCCCACCTTGGAGGTCATTGAGCACACATTTTCCCTAGTCTTTTTTTGTTTTCTATGTAGATATAGAAGTCCTTCTTGTAGTCTTTGACATCCCCAGTCAGGTTCAATTCTATCTGGGCTTTAACTTTCCTAACTTCATCCCTGGATGCTTAGACAATGTTTCTGTAGTCCTCCCAGGTTACCTGTTTTTGCTTCTGTCCTCTATGCTTCCCTTTTGTGTTTGAGTTTGGCTAGAAGCACTTTTGTTTGTTCACACCGGTCTCCTGGCATTTTTGCCTGATTTATTCACCCGGGACAGAATTCTCTTGAGCTTGGAGGAGGTGATCTTTGAATATTAACCAGCTTTCTTGGGTCACTCTTCCAAGGCCTTGTCCCAAAGGACTCTTCCAAGCAGATCTTTGAGGAGGCTGAAGTCTGCCCTCATGAAGTCCAGGTGAGCTTGCTGCTCAGCCTCTTCCCTTCTCTCAGGATTCTGAACTCCACCATCTCCTGGTCACTGCTGCCATGGCTGCTGGTGACCTTCATGAGTCCCTCCTTGTTGGTGAGTATGAGGTCCAGCAGAACACCTCTCCTCATTGGCTCCTCTATCACTTGGAGGAGAGAGTTATCATCAATCCACTCCAGGAAGCTCCTGCATTGCTTTTCTCTTGCTGGTTATCACTCCATGAGATATTGGGAAAGTTAAAGTCCCCCACGAGAACCATAACTTGCAAACTTGAGATTGCTCCTCAGATCAATGGATCAGGCAGCCTACAGCAGCCATCCACTAGAATGTCACCTCTTTAATCCTAACTCATAAACTGATCTCCTCATCCATATCGAGGCAGAGCTCCATTCACTTCAACTGTTCTCTCACATAAAGGGCAACAACCCTCCTCATCTTCCCATCCCGTCCTTTCAAAAGACCCTGTATCCCTCCTTTGCAGCACTCCAGTCATGGGAGCCATCCCATCATGTCTCTGTGATCCTGGTAAGGTTGTAGACCTGCAACTGCCCATAGACCTCTGACTCGTGTTTATTCCCCACTCTGAGTGTGATAGCGTACAGACTCTTCACAGAGGCACCCCAAAAACCCTAGAAAGCATTTGGGGACTTTTCCATAACAAAGCCTTGTAGGCACTTCCTTGTTTACATGCAAGTGTTGGAGGTAACCTTGCTTAAAACCCATTTTGTTGATTTTGTCATCCCTTCCCGCCACACCACCCATACTCTTTGCTTAGCAAACCAGTCTGTCACTCCATCACTCTCTCTTCTCCATCATTCTTGGTTTAAAGCTCTTCTAATACGGCCAGACATCCTACTGGTGAAAACAGCTTTGTCCCAGTTAATGAGGTGGATCCCACCTCTCACAAGCAGATGCTGATCTGTGAACAGGGTCCCACAGTCATAAAACCTGAACCCCTACTGCCAGCACCAGTTCTGCAGCTTATTATTAACTTTTCCTGTCAGTGCCCTCCTCCTCTCTCCCTTTCCCCTCACTAGCAGGATTGAGGCCACGACCTGGCGCCCCCATACCTGTGACTATAACCTCCAGAGCTCTGTAGTCGCTTTTGATACTGCAAAGACTTCCCCTGGCAATATCATTTGCGCTCACATGGATTAACAGCAAGAGGTTGTCATCATACAGCTGGACAAGCTTCAATAGTTCCTCCATATCTCAGATCCTGGCACCCAGGAGGCAGCAAACCTCTCCAGATGATTGGCTGGGTTGACAGATGGGTGCCTCAGTCCCCTGAAGCAGAGTCACTCATTATGATGACTTGATGTTGATTCCTGTTAAATCTTGCAGGGTTTATGGTTAGGCAGACCAGGTTCTTTGCTTGAAGGCACACCTAGTTCCTCTTCGACTTTGAGGGCAGTGGTAAGCCCCTAGGTGGAGCAGAAACCTTCCTTCTGGTGCCAGAAGTTACCAGCTTCCATCTTTCCCCTTCTCCAGAGGTTTTGCTTACCTTGATAGTGGGAGGTAGACACTGCCTGTCTCCCTGTTGCACATGGGGTCTGAGGCTCTTCAAGCTGTTAAGTCTTGGAGAAGAACCTCTTTATTTCGTCTTCTCTGATGTGGTGTATCCTGCTCTCTTCTTCCTGTAACTCCTCCATGTGGCAGCACAGCACACCTCCTGAAGGACAGGAGGCCATCTCTCCTGGTCTCACAAAGGTCCCAAACACTCCTTGCAATGTGGGACTTGGAGAGCTGCATCGGCTACCTGAAGCTCAGTCTGTGTTACAGGGGTGGCTTCTGTGAGAACCTGCTAGAAGCTTCCCCTGTGTCATTAACAGAGTTAATGTCAGCCAGCTCAGAGACAGATCTGCCACTGGTCAAGGCCAAACCCATCAGTGGTAGTGGCAGCACCTCTGTGATAACATGTTTAAGAACAGAGAAAAACTGCTGGGAAACAGCAATCTGAAGGGAGGAGTGAGAGTATGTGAGAGAAACAACTCTGCAGACACCAAGGTCAGTGAAGGAGGGGGAGGAGGTGCTCCAGGCACTGGAGCAGAGATTCCCCTGCAGTGCATGGTGAAGCCCATGGTGAGGCAGGCTGTCTCCTTGCAGCTGACCATGGAGGTCCTCAGTGGAGCAGATGTCCACCTGAAGCCTATGGAGGACCCCACGCCAGACCAAGTGGATGCCTGAAGAAGGCTATGACCCTGTGGGAAGCCTGTGATGGTGCAGGCTCCCAGCAGGACCTGTGGACCCATAGAGAGAGAAGCCTACACTGGAGCAAATTTTTTAGTAGGATTTGTGATCCCATGGAGGACCCACCCTGGAGCAATCTGTTCCTGACAGACTGCACCCCGTGGAAGAGACCTGCGCTGGAGCAGTTCGTGAAGAACTGCAGTCCATGGGAAGGACTCGTGTTAGAGAAGCTTGTGAAGAACGGTCTCCTGGGGGAGGGACCTCATGCTGGAGGAGGAGAAGAGTGTGAGCAGTCCTCCCTCTGAGGAGGAAGGAGCGATGGAGACATGTGATGAATTGACCACAACCACCATTCCCCATCCCCCTGCACTGCTGTGGGGGAGACAGCAGAGAATTCAGAAGTAAAGTTAAGTGTGGGAAGAAGGGAGGGGTAGGGGGAAGGCATTTTAAGATTTACTTTTTATTTCTCATTATCCTGCTCTGATTTGATAATAAATTAATTTTCTCCAAGTCGAGTCTGTTTTGCCTGTGACAATAATTGCCAAGCGATCTGTCCCTGTCCTTACCTCAACCCATGACCCTTTCGTTCTATTTCTCTTCCCTGTCCAGAGGAAGAGGGGACTGATCACGTGGCCTTGGTGGGCACCTCTGCCCTAGCAGGGACAGCTGCTCCCACATCTCCTGGGGCAACTGAAATGAAACACAGGAATTTTTTTGTTTGACTCAGATTATGGATCTGACCACAGCAGAACAGAGCAGATTTCAAGGGGAGACAATAAAACCACACTCTAATCTCCTGAGCTTTACACCATAATGCTGACAAGGGCATCATTCCGTTCAGGTTGAAAAGTTTTACCCAACACTGTCATGTGACAGCAAGGTTAAAAGGAAGGAAAACACAGGCCACTTGGAATGAAAACACAGATGGAGAAAACCATAAGGTGAAAGACTTTGAGAAAGCTGTTTGTATTTGAAAATTTCAGAATAGGAGGATTTCTAAAAATATTTAAATAAAATCATCCATTTATGCAAATGCATTAACCCAGGAAGAACCAAAACAAAAAAAAACCCCAAATATCCAGTATGAAGACTTTCTTTACAACAAGGATCCTTCTAAGAAGTGTATTAAACCAGACAAGAGGGGCGGGAAAAAAGCATCTCACAATTTATATCCAAGGGCACCACATTTTAGAACAATGTCTTAGCCATTAATCATTTATAAATGATTCACAAAGAAATTAAATGCACTATTCCATAAAAGAATAATCTAACTTACAGTTTAGATGTAAGGCTTCACCGTAACATCTCATATCCTTCACCTGGCTCTCTGCACACCCAAGTTGAGCTTCGGCACCTACTCTCCTGCCAGAGTAACGCAGCATGGTGATCCTTCTAAAACACAGGTCGTGCTCAAGTTTACTTTTTTAAGGTTCAACAAAAAAGTACTAACAGTAAAGTGTCCTGTTATTTGTCACAATAAACGCAAATGAAAAGCTAGGAAAAATAGATTAAGTCGCATTTTCAGGTCTAAGACTGAGGGAACAGATTAAATTACAACTTGAAATAAATTAAGAAAAAAAAAAGTATCTAGCTTCTAGTTATGCCATTGTATTATGAGTCATTGTGCACAAATCACAACCTAGAAACACGGTGCCTCCTTTAGACAAAGTAAGCAACTCATGTGCGAAAAAAGTTGGGGGGAAAAATTGTGAGAACTATCTATCTCCATAGCTATCATATGCATAAGAACTGTTTGCTTTACCGAGCTCCAGTTTATCCAAAATACTGCATGTAATACTGATGGCAATAACGTCTCTTAGTCTCCTTATGCACTGAGTACAAATCAGAGAAAAACCCGGCCCTGAAAACACTCATTTTCAACCACAAAACTTCACCAGAAATTTTGTATGTGCAACACAGTTAGCTGGTGTTGCCTTTAACGTATTAATTCTGCAGACGACAGTCACAAGTACTTACTAAAAATACAGATATGTTTCCTAAAAGTAAAGTGAAGCTTTATTTAAGATGACAAAGCTTTTGTAACAGTGCAGGGTGCAAATCTTCAGTACGAAGACACTCAGAAGATCTGCTGCTCAAAGAGGATCTTTTCAAACCCTGGTGGAGGTGTATGATAAAATTCACTGAACTGACAATCCAGAATGGCACTGTCATCAACTGCAGAAGAGAACCAAACAGAAGGAATTAAAGAAGGAACACGTACAGTTTGATCCTCTATTACACCACCTTACTAGATTATATACTACGCTCAAACCATGAAAAATATTCCCCAACGCATCCATTACTTACGTGCAGTTATAAGAAATCTCTTCAACAAATTTGCTAAAGGCCTACACGCATACCCAAGGAGAGCAAATTGTCTCTCTCTGCTGCTTACTTTAGTCAGCAATGGTCCTGGGTGAAGTTAATGAGATTTCCGATTTCACAGGGAGTGTTTGCAGGGCTCCAGGCAACTCCCTCCAAATTTTCTGCTTTATTTCTCTGGAAATCTACAGATGAAGGACATGTCCCCATGTGTTGCCTGATCTAGTTGAGAGGCGTCCCTGCCCAGGACAGGGAGGTTGGATTAAATGATCTCTGAGGTCCCTTCCAGCCTAGGCCATTCTATGATTACCAGATACATATTGCAGGGCTATCACCCTCTCAGCTGCATAATTCTTCTCCTGTCCACTTCCTAATTCTGCTGGAGTATCAGCTGCCTGCAGTAATTTTTCTGGAGGTTTACAAGGTTTCCGAAGTCTGCAACATTGGTGTCAGACCATCCATTTCTGTATGTGATATGAAGAAAGCTTCTCTGACTGCTTCTTTGAGTTGAAAGTTAATTTTATATTTTTTTTTTTACAATACCTCTCCTAGTTTTGATCCCCTGCATAATCTGACACAAGTGTTACTACCTTCAGTGTAGAATATGAAACTGCTAAGGATTTTCAGAGCAAAGCTTTCATGTACTGCATTAACAAACTGAAATACCCAACCAGTTCGAAAAGCATCAAAGACAACTTCTGCCAAGACAAACCTAGTACACTAGCAGCACTACATCAAAACAGAAAAGCTTCATCCCCAGTTTGGTTTGAAATTTAGATATCTCGGAGCCAAGGCAGGAAATTTTTCCCTCCTAGGCTCAGTTAAGAATCCTGTTAGTATACATGTACAGTTCTGTAGCACTTCTGTAGGGTTTGCATCTCACTTCCATGAAAGTGCCTGAGGTACAGCTGCTGTAGTGAACAACCTTTATAATTCCATTTTTCTGCTTTGTGTTTTCAAGCTTGATGCCGTGCTTGCTTGCTCTATCACGTCTCTTTTTAAAAAGATATCTACAGTTCTAGTGTGAATTATGGGTAGGGTAAACGCTTAAGAAATTCTCTTCTCTGTGGTCAAATCCTTTCACATGACCAAAAGCAGTTCACGTTAAATTAAGAACATTTATAGTTGAAGTTTATACCAGTAAGTACCATGCAAAAGCCATTTGCAGGCTTCAATTGTTATAGCTATATGTAGGAGACATGATAATTATGACAAAATTATGGAAGATGGTAAGAGCCTGGCAGTAAAAGGTCACTGCACTCCCCAGGCACAGAACTTCTTTAATCAGAGAAAAAGATGATTTACATTAGGCTAACATGCCACCAGATGTTTTCTGCAAGCAACCTGCATTCCTCATGCTCTGGAACACCATTTCAAAATACAGGGGAAGATGCAACGACCAGTTATCACGACAGCAACTCCTTTTCCGCCGCTGCTCACTAAGATTTCAGCGGAAGGAGATCCGGCAGCGCTGCAGGGCAGCTACCGCCTGCCACGGCATTTTAGCAGCGCCATCACGTGGCTTAAGAACACATCACAAAAAGACCAAAGAAAACAATTTCCATTCGGAAAGATACACTTTGTCAGCTACCTTTACAGACTTCAGCGGTTCTACAAGATATCTAGAATATTTCCTTCCTGTTCATAAAATTCAATATTACAAATGTATCAAGGTATAAATGGGAACGTGCCAACAGTTCATTAAGAACCAACCGTGAAATGAAAAAATTACCCACACAGCACAGTTAGTGGAGCAAAGTGATTTAGGAAGAGGCTAGTACTTAGACGAAACTCGCACAGGAATAAAGATAAACTGGAGATGGATGTGCAGGGAGTCCGATGAGCAGTTATCATCTGCTCTAAGTCAGAAGCCAACCCGGAGCACCACGCTGGTTACGTGCTGAGCTCAGGGAAGCGCTGCCTTTCAGATGAAACGTTAAACAGAATTCTGACTCCTTGGGAGTCAGAAACCATCACCAAGTTCTGGAAGAGTAGATTGTTAACACACCGCCTTGGCTAAATTCCAGCTTCCATAATTCATAAATTCTCCCTTACACTGCCTATGCAGGGATTAATAGGATACAACACCTGTTGCTAGGTCAAAACTGCTCTGTTGTATTAATGGCTGCTGGCAAAGCAGCTACCACAGTTCGCCCACCAAACCGTGGGATTTCAAAACTGGGCATCAGTTTGGTACAGCAGCAAATTCAGTACAGTACCACTACACAGCAAGCAGCTCTACTAGTAGTACCTTAAAGTTACTACTTCCATAAGAAAATACAAATAGCAATTCAGTATCTATCTGAAAACACAAAGTATGTGACATTAATAGGCATAAACACCAAGCTTCAGAGATAAATCAGTTAGCCCACAAGCCTACATTAATTCAAAGTTCTTGTTTTTTCTTCATTTTGTTTTTTTTAATTTTTTAATCTGCCTCACAGGTTTTTTACCTGGCAATTTTTAGGCTGAGTACAGTAACTCCCCAGTTTGTTGGATGCGGACACTAAGTAGTCAGTAAATGGTGCGTTCTTTCCTAGCTATTAAGCAGCATTAAAAATGAGGTGAAAATCTACTTTTGTGTTTTCCTAAGTTTGTATTTTCATGCATAATCTTGTAGTTGGCAACAATAAATGACTGATGTGTGTTCCATGAATATATAGCTCACAAGACAGACTTGGTACAAAAATACTGTCCATACTGTGAAAAAAGTTTAAAAATCTCTGACTCACCATAGACTACTGGATAGACAGTCCCTCGGATTCCTGAAGCTGGACAATGCATGTTCTTCCCATTTAAATATACATTTAATTCTACATGGTCATATGTAATGCCCTGCAAAGTACAGAAAATTAACAAAAGAGCATGAACAAGTTTATACACATAAGATCACTACCCAATTTAGCTCTCTCAGCCACAAGCAAATTTTAACACGGTTATGCAAACCACAGCACCTTCCCTGAAATATTCTTGCAAAGGACTAGAAGTTAATAAATGACCAGTAACATTTGTATTTGCAAATAGGCAGAATTCCTTAACGCTCATTCAGTTTGGATGCAGCACAGTACTGCACACCGCACCTCACCAAGTTTCCAAACTATTCCTCACCACATTAGAGAAACACAAAATCACCAATTATTAGGGATATTAAGCACTTTGCAGTCTTCTTGGTTGCATCTCCTCATGGAAACAACTTTAATAAATAGCGATGCTACGAATTAAGCTTATCTGCCCACACTTCCACAGGGAAACCTCTCTCAGCTCATTTACTCTGCCAACAGCAATGGACCATGGTCTCACACACGCCGCTAAAAATATGCTGGCTACAGAGCAGAAAGTAAACACTAACCAGGCAATAGTTTACTTATTTGTCAGCTAAACGATTTTTATCGATGTTTTGGTATGGTTGAGTGTGACAATTTGTGTTGTCATTCAGTACTGTGTTGTCATTCAGTACTATTTCTGCAACAGAACAAAAAAACTGAAATTTATGTAAACTGGGGAGTTAGCAGTAACACTTTGGCTACTTCTTCGTGATTTGTTGAAGCTGTTTACATTACACAGGTTGATGAAACCCTGAAACAGTCTGCAACCCTCCAGAAAAATAATTACAGGAGATTAAAAGAATAATATAGTATCTAAGGACAGAAGCATCAACCTTAGCTGTTTTGTGCTTCTAAAGACAAAGTTTCTAACCATTGCTATACAGAGAGGCAAGGTTACCCAGCAAGAAAAAGCAGTGGTGATAAATAGTCTAAATTTCATTGCACTGCTCCCATGTATTTTTGAAAATAAATCTCTAACAGGATATTGAGAACATGACAGTAACAAAACACAACCCTTTGAATGAAATCACTTAAATCTGTTTTGAGAAACCTGGAACCGCAAGGTTAAAAAAAAAATAAATCTTAAGATTCTCTATTTGCTCTCATTCTTCATAATTTTTCCAGTGAGCATTACCCCCTACCCACTTCACAGCTCTCCTTCCCTACAGAAGTTTGGCTAAAAACACAATTCATTTATCATCCAGGATCTCTCTCTGCTCAGCTCTGTCCTTCAAATCATTAACCAGTCAGCTATGGGCTCTCAAGTTTAGCTGCGCACGGCGCGTAGCTCGGTAATGCATTCCAACCCTTTATTTGTTCAGGAAGGTCCCACCTCAAACATCACAGGATCCTTGTGATGGGAGTGCTCCCTCGGGTAGATACTGCAACCAGACTGCAACAGAGCATTAGAGGCTACTTTTCAAACACTGGTACAGTCTGCCCCTCACTCAGAAACTTATCAGTGCTGAGGGTGAAGCCCACCGACACCTGTTCAAACACCAGGGGAGTTTGTATCGACGCTTTCCAAGCCGAGAGAGGCACGCCGAACAGTTTGGCTGAAACGGTCCGTCTGGCCACAGAGCTGTAAATAAGAGGAATGTGGGAAAAGCTGGGGAAGCAAAGAAGCCTTAAGAAACTCACCACCACATCACCCTCCTGAGGAAGGTTGTTTGCTGGTAGTCTATTTTTCTCCTCATTGTTATAGTAGAGAGCTCCATCGTTTCTCATCACCAGGCTATGGACGTCTCGACCAAGTGGAATTTGATTCAAGTTTGCTTTCTGAGTTGCAACTCCAATACCCCAAATTCCTAAACCATGACATTAGGATGGTGAGAAAAAAAAGATATTATTTTGAAGACTATCTGACTGAAGCACAACAGCATAAAGAATGTGGGGTTTATAACTAGTTCCATGGTAGGACAAACAGTAAATATCTCTTGGAAATCTGAGGACTACCCTGTGTTAGCCCTGTCAGGCAGCTAAGCACCATCCAGACACGCACTCACCTTCCCCTCTGACAGGCCCCAGCGAGATGGGAAGAGCAAACCCAAAGAAACGTGAGTAAAGATAAAAGTTATTTACTAAGCAAAGGAGAAGTGGAGGAAAGACAACAAAACAAAGTGATGCAATGGCAATCACTCACCACCTCCCACAGGTAGACGAATATCCAGTCAATTCCCACGTTAACCCCCCTAAATCTCCTCCTCTCCCTGGACATGACATTATGTGGCATGGAATATCTCTTTGGTTAATTTTTGGTCATCCACCTGGTTGTGTCCCCTCCCAACCTCTTGCACACCCTCGATGTCATTCTCTGGAGGAGCAGAGTGAGAAACAGAGAAGGCCTTGACGCTGCACAAACTCTGCTCAGCAATAGCTAAAACATTAGTGTGTTATCGGTATGGTCTTGGTCACAAATTTAAAACACAGCACCACAGGAGCTGCTACAGAGAAAATTAACTCCATCCTGGCCAGATTCAGTACAAACAGTCACAAGAGACTGAAGATAAACAGCCTCTATCCTGCAAAAGAATGATTCGGAGAATTATAATCATTCATAAACATTAATTTTTATTCCTAGAAAAATACTGAAAACTCTGAGACTGCAGGAGGATGTAAAAAAATAAATCCAGCTAGTGTGGATTTGTGAACAACACAATTTCCTTTTTTCAGTTGGTTGGACTACTCTTAGGGAAAAACAAGAGACTGTAAATATGACAGATCTCGATTTGGCAAAGTTTTGAAAGTCGCACAACACTGAAATAGTCAAATTGCAAAAACACAGTCTAGGCAGTTACAGCAATACGAATGCACAGCTGGTTAGAAAACTGTGTTTCAGGACTACCCTGTCAAATAACAAAAGGTGATTCAAAGGGGGTTTGAGGCTTTGTGTTCAAGGTCAGATACTGTTCCATATTCACATCAATGACTTTGAAAATGTGATGACGTGCTTATTAAATCTGGTGCCAAGACCAACCTTGCAGGACTGCAAGCTCTTCAGAGGCCCCTCAAATTTTAAGTGATCCTGACATATTGGTTAAGGGGTCTGAAATAAGGAAAACGCATTTGCTTTTTCTGAATTACGAGCAGGAATAGCAAGCGGGACAAATACAACAGAGGCTTGGCAACCAGCTCATATAACGTAATTTGGGGATTATCACTGACCACATGCTGACTGTAAGCCTGTGCCCCACTGCTGTGGAAAACTTCTGGATATATGGCATGTATAAAGATGATATATTGTATGTACAGCACATGAAGGATGCTTATTGCTGCTGCAGCTGGAGCAGACCATTTTAAGCATCATATCTCAAGACTAATTAGGTCTATCAGAGCTATTCTAGAAGAAACCACTCAAAAAAAACATCATCTGTACGGAGACAATGAGAAAAACCTCAAACCAACAACCTGGGACTGTTTAATCTATCGACTACTAAAATGTAGAAAAAAATACAAGAAAATTAGTTTCAAAAGACAAAACTGCATGACAATTTATTCTAATACATGGCCAGAATAAAAAGTATAAGAGTGTGAACAAGTTTAGACTTCAGAAAGCTTTCCACAGGTGACCCCGTAGATGATTCCTAATAGACTGTGCAGCGACACTTCTGGGAATCAAATTTGTGATCTACAATTCTCCCGCCTTGGGGAACAGGAATAGATGGAACACAGCTCACAGGGACCAGGAGAATTTATTTCCTGTGTTTCTCAAATATAAGAACAAGGATACTGTATCTGCGTGGATAATGACCAATACGAACAACAGCTGCACTGGATTCTTCCCCCAGCAGAAAGGGGATTAAAATTGCCAAGTTTAAGACTGATCTGGTGTTTACATGTAGTTTAAAACTAAACAATTGGTTTGACTGAGAGGTGTTTTGGCCAGATTTGCATTCACACTGTCTGCACTCCAGTATGACTGAATGCAAACAACCCTTACCCAAAAAGCGCCGGGTTCAAGCTCCAGACGGTACTGCAAGGCCTGTGTCTGCACTGACACTTCCCTTCTTCCCTCCCCCTACACACTTAAGGAAAGAACAGCGTCATTTTCAGAGTGTCTGTTATTCTTAAAACTACAGGCTGAGTTTTAATGTTAGAATACAGGCAAGACTGGAGCGCACTCTGTACTAGCGAAGCTGATTGTATTAGTAAAAGCTTAATGATTGCAAATTTCATTCACTTTCAGCAGATCTGTGCAAAACATAAATAAACAGGATGCAGAAAGGCTCCTCAACAAGGCGGTGTTGGAATAAGTGCTGGACACTTGATTTGAAGAGCAAAGTGTAGCACAAGGACTGTAACCCTTGCTTGGGCAAACACAGTGTGTGTTAACAGTAAATGAAGGCAAATAGCTACAAATATTGCTGGATAAACTGCACTGTTTAAAAAATAATACTTCATAGCTACAGTGTTTTATGTGGCCATTAGCATTTACTTACTAAAAATGGTTCTAAAATATGCTAATTGAAAAACATGCCCATAGAGCACACAAAACAATTTGGTGGTTTAGTATTTGCACTCCTTCAGTAATACTTACCATTCTTTTCAATATTTCACAGCCACAATTGAAAAAAAAATAAATTTCCTTTTACCCAATGACAACTTATAAGACTCTTCAATGCTCACAATTTCAATTAGAAAGATGCATCTGCTCGATATTTGAGATACGACCACCAGCAGGCAATCTGACATACCTTGCAAGTTTAAAGTTGTACATTTTTGTTGACTAACCTGTGGACTGGATTTTAAACTCAAAATAGCTCTTGTTCTGATGCAAAGGTGCATTGGCTAAGCAGCCTCCCGTGCCACATATCCTTCTGCCATTTTTAACAATGACGACATCTGTTCCTGCAAGAAGAAAAAAAAACCACAAAATTTCAAACATTTTTAGGAGTCTGGAAGAAGCCCTTAAAAGCCCTAAATACTGAGAACAGGTTTTGTTCTTTCTGCTCCGAGTAAGAGCTTTGTTGGTCTGTGAGAATCATGATGATAGGCCATGCTTTGAAGTAAGAAAAGGAAGACTGTTTCCTGGCTAGTTCATCTTCCAACTAGCATTTTATTTACTTAATGTCTATATTATATGGTGATCTAATTTTGTTTCTTGGCTTTTATAGCACCATAACGATTATGACCTTTGCTCAGCCACAACATAAGCGTAACTTACAATTTAGTCAGAAAGGGTTTATTGTGCAACCAAAGCCCTACACCCTGTATCTATACGCTGAAGAAAAAAGTTCTGCAACAAGAAGGAAAGACACATCAGGTAGAAATGTTTGATGGAAGTGCAAGGTGTTTAATTACAGTATGAAAAAATCCTTTAATTAGAAACATGCCTGCCAATACAGAGAGGAAAAAAAAAAAATCCTCCGCTAAGTTTTCCTTCTCCAGTGGAAGGCTTCATCTTTAAGCGCTGTTGCGATGGTCCAGAACATGACAGACAGTCAAGCTCCGCTGAGAGAACTTAATAAAAACAGGTTACTAATTGTGCTCGAGCAATGGACGACCCTGGATGGGTCACGTTGCTTTCCTCCTAGCTCTTTCACCGACTCTGCTGCAGCTGACCCAGATCATTTCTCTCTTCAACACTGCCCAGGCACGGTTTCATGGGCAGCTCATCCTAAGGATGATGCTCAAAGAGTGGTTGGGATAATCACAGAATTGTTGAGGCTGGAAAAGACCTCTGAGATCATCAAGTCCAGCCTATGACTCAACAGCATCACACCGACTAGACCACTGCATTAAGTGCCACATCCAGCCTCTCCTTAAACACCTCCAGGGACAGTGACTCCACCACTTCCCTGGGCAGTGCATTCCAGTGCCTGATCACCCTCCCCATGAGGAAGTGCTCCCTGAGATCCAACCTGAACCTTCCCTGATGCAGCTTCAGGCCGTGCCCTCTCTTCCTGTCACTGGTTGCCCGGGAGAAGAGCCCGACCCCCACCTGACTACAACATCCCTTCAGGCAGTTGTAGAGAGCGAGAAGGTCCCCCTTGAGTCTCCTCCAGGCTGAACACCCCCAGCTCCCTCAGCCTCTCCTCACAGGACTTTCCCTCCAGTCCCTTCCCCAGCCTCGTTGCTCTCCTCTGGACCCGCTCCAGCACCTCAGTGTCTTTCTTGCAGTGAGGGGCCCACACCTGCACACAGGGCTCGAGGTGAGGCCTCCCCAGTGCTGAGCACAGGGGCAGAATTACATCCCTGCTCCTGCTGGCCACACTGTTCCTGACACCAGCCAGGATGCCACTGGCCTTCCAGGCCACCTGGGCACACTGCTGGCTCGTGTCCAACCGGTTGTCACCCAGCACTCCCAGGTCCCTCTGCCGGGCCGCTCCCCAGCCACTCCTCCCCCGGTCGGTAGCGCTGCAGGGGCTTATTGTGGCCAAAGCGTAGGACCCTGCACTGGGTCTTGCTGAACTTCACACCGTTAAGACTCCTTCTCGCTTGGCTCCTCCATCGCCGCGACTCGCCCCGTCTCCTCCCGACCCATCATCCCTTCCCTGACCCGACCCAGACCTTCAGCCCCCACCGGGCAGCCTTCCCCGCCACGACACGGAGGCACCCCCCGTCTGTGTTTATCCTGCTGAGTTTTAAATGAATTTAAACCAAAGCTTTTTTTCCTGAAATACACCAAATCCTTCTAAAGAAGCGACCAAAAAGCGACTTCCCCAGGCGCGCCTCACCAGTCGCCCCCAAACACGCCGACAGCCCCACGGCGCCCGAGCTTCCCGCCCACAGCCCCGCTGAGGGACGCGACCCTCACGGGTGTGTATCCCCCCCCCCCGCCGCACCCCGGCACCGCGGCCTCCCCGCCGCCCCTCAGCGGCCTCCGCCCGGCTCGCCAGGGGGCGGCTGGCGGCGAGGGCCGCTCACCCATGCGCTGCGTGTCGAGGTGCACGGCCGGCATCTCCTTCAGCGGGACGTGCTCGGCGCCGTCATCCCTGCAGCAAGAGCAGCAGCAGCACAGGTAGGCCGCCATGACTGGCCGGACCTCCCCCCACCACACCCCTCCCCTCCCTTCCCGCCGCGCGGACGCAACGGCGGCCAGAGGGGCGGCCGGAGCGGGGAACAGCGCCCCCTCGCGGGCGGGAGGGATGTCGGAGCGGCCGTTACCCCCTGCGCGACATGGCGGGGAGCGGCGGGACATGGCGCCCGGGCCGCGGGTTGGCCCCGGGGATGTCGTGGAGTCGAGTGCGGCCTGAAGAAAAAAAGAAAGAAAGAAAGAAACAAATAAATAGACAAATTTTATCCTATTAACCCTCCCATCTTTCCTCAGGAGTTTTTTTTGGGGTGTTAATAGATGGCTGGCTGAGCATGAGCCAGCAGTGTGCCCAGGGGACAGGAAGGCCAAGGGCATCCTGGCCTGTATCAGGAGTGGTGTTGTCAGCAGGAGCAGGGAGGTGATCATGCCCCTGGGCTCGGCTTTGGTGAGGCCTCACCTTGAGGACTGCGTCCAGTTTTGGGCCCCTCACTACAAGAGGGACATTGAGGTGCTGGAGAGCGTACAGAGGTGGCTACCAAGCTGGTGAAGGGCTTAGGACATAGTCGTGTGAGGAAAGGCTGAGGGATCTGGGGCTGTTCAACCTAGAGAAGAGGAGACTGAGGGGAGGCCTCATCGCTGTCTACAACTGCCTGAAGGGAGGTTGTAGTGAGGTGGGGGTTGGTCTGTTCTACCCTGTGGAGAGTGATAGGATGAGGGGAAATGGATTTAAATTGCGCCAGGGGAGGTTCAGGTTGGATATTAGGAAGAATTTCTATACTGAAAGGGTTGTCAGGCATTGGAACAGGCTGCCCAGGGAGGTGGCCGAGTCACTGTCCCTAGAGTCACTGTCCCTAGAGGCGTTTAAGACACGGGTGGATGTTGCATTAGGGGACATAGTTTAGCGGGTTGATAGGGCTGGGACAAAGGCTTGACTCAATGATCTTCTAGGTCTCTTCCAGCTGATACGATTCTAGGATTCTAGGAAGTCAAAATTTAAATTAAAATGCATGCAGCTGGTAACCATCTGCTTCTGCTCCACAGTGGAGGGGGACCTTGTACCTGAATGTGGCCGTGGCCTTAGGTGGCCCAGGGCACGTGACCACCTAAGGGACAATCTGTACGTACATACGTATGTAAAGGGCATTTTTTTATATAAAGAAACTACTGATCATGATGGGCAGATGGTAGGTATCACACCAATGAACAGTGCCTGGGCCATGTGAAAAGGGACTCCATGGAAATTTACTGGTCAGTTATTTTCCTGGCTCTGAGCAAGAAGAACTCCATTTATCTTAGTGGGTTTTTTTTCCCTTGCGGTTTTTGGATTTTTTTTTTTTATTCTCTCTTGGAAAAGTCAAAAGGGACAGGACTTGTGAAGTGAAAGGTCCTCACAGCCCGGCACAGCGGGAGCCAGCTGCCTCTCCCACCCAGGGTCTCTCCTGCTGCCTCTGTGGAGTTTGCTCCCTGTGGGTTGCCCTTTCCCTTCATCTTCCAGACCTGTCCATCTCGTGAGTCTTCATTCTGAACTTTTTGGGTCCCGTTTGCTTCTGGAGTACTTTCTCATCTGTTCAAAAGCTTTGGTAGAATTTTTTTCCTGATGTACTCAGGACCGGTTGAACTTAACTACAAAGACTGCTGCGGTGAAAAGCCAGCATGCCACCATTGCACGTATCATTTTTTTGCAAAACACACTTTGTGACCAACTTTGTGTCCCTTTCATCAAGGCAGAATGCCGTGTAATTTAAAAATCTGTAGCTTGACTTGTGGTCTTTGGGTTTCACATGTGTTTCTTTAGCAGAAGCCCTAGAGCGGTCTCTGCAGCACACAGCATCCAGAACAGAGGCCACAAACCAGGCTCCAACAAATAAAGTAAATAGTGGTAACACAGCTATAGAAACCCACCTGTACCTACTTCACATTTTTATTTATCTACAGAAAAAAAATCCAATAAATATTGTGCCATGAACTGTTGACCTAGGATGCTTTCCAGACAGCAGATAATTTAAATAGTGCTATTTAAAGGCTTATTTATCTCCAAATCAATTTGGGATGAAATTGTTGTTTCTCATGATTTTCAGCTGATGTTTTATTTTGTGGCATTTGATCTAGCAGGCTCCCTTAAGATTTTATTATAGTGTATAATATGATGCAACTAATGTAACCCATGTGGTACATTGTTACCTGTCTTGGGGTTGAGGATCAGGGGTTAAGCAGATATTCAAAAGCCCTTGTTAAAGGAAATATTCATAGCAAGAAATATCTTATTGTTCTGGACAGGCTGTATCAGTCACACCTACCCCTTTACTTGAAACATGAGGTGAAACACTGTCTTTCTCAAAAATGTGCCTAAACTCAACTGATTTTAAGAGCAGCTTTAAAACATGCTTCCTTTCTTTTATTGGACTTACTGTTACAGCCCATAAACATTTGGGGTCAAGAACTCACTTCCTTAAAATATGTCAAATGGGATTAGCCTTGAACTTCTAAGAAATAAATATTAGGTGGAAACTGATGTGGTTATTTTTATTTTGTATGGAGGGCATCACGATTCTCATCGGTAGCTTTTTGTTCACATAATTAGTCCCATTTAAGTAACTGCGGGATTTTTATTGTCTGTCACACACTGTGGGTTTGTTACAGTAAATACCAAATGACAAATGTTAATATACTTTTTTAAAATAACTAAAAAAACACCCAAGTTAGAGCCTCAGCCTCCAAAGGTCTCCCCATCCCATTTTTTTCTCTGTGTCCCAGTAAGTCCTTTCTTCCCCTAGAATGAGCACTGGGAACAGAAACACATCTCACCACGTGAAGTCAGCATTGCCAAATCGTTTGGACTCAAGGGAATGGGGTTCGAAGAGCAGTGGCTGGCTGTGCCTTCCTGCCAGTTTCCTGCTCCGCTACTTTCTTAACTTGAGGGGCTGGTTTTACAGGCCATCAGACTGCAGCATTTATGAGCTAAAGTGTATGTCACAGCCTGGAAAAGTTACCGGCGCTGCTTTGGGGTGCCTGTGTGCTCGACGGGCAGGAAGCCTCGGGGGACCAAGGTCAGTGCAGCTCTCACCCCTGCACCCATCCTGTCTCTCTCCAGATGCAGAGCCTGGCTGCTGAGCACCCTGACAGCAGCTGCTGACAGCTCAGTGTCACAGTAACTTTTGCAGGAACAGAGGTAAAGGTGTATGAGTGAAGGCTCCAGCGCTGGACAAAATCAAGCAGATAAGGACATTGATCTGGTGCAAGTAAGGCAAGAGTCATCCGGTAAGAAACAGCTTATTCACGTGCCTTTCTTGGAGGATGAGGTGAGCAACACCATATTTGTAAACACGCTTGTCAGGCTGCTTAGGGCATACCTGAACACCAAAATTTTTATGGTGCACAAGGAACGGCCTCAAGGAAATGAAGATCTGAGCTCCAATAGTTAGAAGTATAATTGTGCTTGGTAATGAAGGGTTAATTCAACTTCTGCCTTTCTTGAATGTGCATTTCTTTCACTGGGGAGGCCAAGTATTTAGGGCCCTCCCACACTGGGAGCAAAATTATGCTCAGCATGCCTAAACATGTTTGTTGCTCACAGGGTTTTAACTTTATTTCCGTCAACAGTAGCAGCAGAGACATTTTGTCTGGGAACCATGTTAGAAGAAGAGAACAACCCATCCCATCAGCTTCACAAATGCAGGGGTATTTGGGTGTCCTGCTGAAAGAAAATTATGGTTCTTGACCATGCTCTAGCTTAGAGCTTCGTTCACAGAATAAAACTGTCTCTCCTTAGCCCTGCAAACTAGATCTACTGTCTGCAGACAAGTATGTTTCAGAAACGTTCCTTCATGCCATCAAATTTGCAGGAGAGAGGGGAACTCGATCCTGCATGTAAAAAAAACTAATACGACTAAGCAATTCTAAGAAAAATAATTTATCTTTGCCCTGCTGGTAAAAACCACTCAGACTTGCTTCTCTGCTGCCACAAGCTTTGTGGAGGCATTTACACCTGTGAAAACCAATGAAAAAAAGCAGTTATTAAATGTGCTGGAATGGACTTAGTAATGCCTTGCACACAAGTAAATGATGGTGCAGGACTGGAAAATCAAGGTTTGTTTATTGAAAGCAGTCCTTCCACTCCCAGGGTCAGGCCTGTGGTTTTGAAGATGATACACGCAAGGTCTGAGATGAAAAACAGGTTGTGCTTGTACTTTTGAAATCTTCATTATAATGTGTTCTTGTGAGGATTAACATTCTGTAGGAAGTCTTCTGTTTCATACAGCTAATCTGACGCTTGCCAAGTCATAGAAGAAATCGTATATGAAAATTAATTTTGTTGCTCTTCATTCTATTTAGTTTGGAGGTCACTTCTCCTCTCTTCTTTATGCAACATAAGCAAAACCCACCAGAGCAGAGCTTTGATCTATAGGCAATCACAAACCTCATTAAAACTGACAGGCACGCTGGCCGTGCTTTGTTCAGGAAGGAGCAATTAAGTTCTTTTACGACGTAAAGACGGCTAAAAAATGAGAAACCGCTGCCCACGGCGCAGGGCTGCATGGCCAAGCTCTGAGATGAGCTAACTTGTATGAGCAAGCACTAATTTGGGGAAAGTCGGAGAGATTTCTCTAGGGACTGCTCGCGAATGCGGCAGCAAGAGCACAGATTGGTTGCAGCTGTGTTTGCCTGTGTGCATGTCCGGGACCGGAAACACCGCGCGAGAGCCAGCAGACAGTGGGAGAAGCAGTGGTGCATGGCCCTGAGAAAAAAAAAGCCAAGCGACAGCTTCTTCTGGGCGAGCATCCTGGCTAGAGCAGCAAACTTGGACTGCCGCACCACGCTCCCTCCCATTTGCTTCCTCTGCGTGCAAGGAAATGGGACGTGGCTGTAAATTCTTTGTAAATAAATAGGATTACACTAAGGAGCTAACTGAATTCATCATCGATTTCTTCACCCCTTGCAGGAAAATCTGGCGAAGTGATGAATATTAGTTAACTGTGTGGGTCAAAGTTCTATATGTAAAACTACCGAGCTTTTCAGTACTGCTAAAATAGTTATCGGAGACCCTGCAGATATCAAGGCAGTCTCTGAAATTCAGACCTCAAACCAGCAGGTGATCATTTCAGTCACTGATGATCCTTCATGGATTTTTAATGCCTGGTATTTCTACAAAGCGTATTAAAACTATCTTTTACAGAACAATAACAAGAAAATGCTTTCTCTGATCCCTTGTTTGGAGTGTTTAATGTAGTCCAGATGTACCTCCTTGAAAAGAAATTTAGTCAGATAAAATATAGTTTTGAAACATTTTTACATGAGTAAGGTATTTGATACATGGAGCTGTTCTGAGTAGTCTCCTTATTTGTGTTATCTCACGGCATCTTCTTACCAAGCTGCTATTGGCATCAGAGTTCTTGCAGATTTATTTCTGCATTTAGGTCCCGCACGGCAACTACAACATACATCTCAGATTGTCTCTCTCCATTTGAGAGTATGTTCTCAGCAGCACAGCTGAAGAAAGCAGTGCGCTTCAAGAAGTCACTGACCCAGCACTGGATGGTGCTCTGTGTGTGCTCTGACACCTCTGCAGTGGGACATGAAGCCTTAACTTCCGTCTGTGGGAAGCAAAAGGGAGAGTTGCAGCCAAGGATAAGACTGGAGAATGCCCTTTTCCATTTTGCACACAAAACCTCACCTCTTTTCGTTGCTGTTTCACCCTAAGCGACACCTACGATCTGACAGATCTTTGGTAGCTGAGCATCTGACATGCTCTTGGTAGCATGGCTTCAGACAAGCCTTACTGATGGGGATTACAAACCTGGGAGGGAGGGAGAAAAAAAAAAGCAAGCTGCTTTTAACTCCAGCTACGTTTATCAATCAGTTTTGTGTTAAGTATCTTCTCCGGCACAGCACAGGAGGTGCCTGGGGCCCGGAATGAGCAGCTGGTGTGGCCGAAAGGCAAGGCTGTGTTACTTTTGGCAGAAGCGCCGGCAATAGCTGGCTGGAAGCATTTGTGAAATTATGGTCTGTGGGGGCACTTCTGGTTTATGCTGACGTGTGTGCAGGCTGCCACTGAAACAGGCCCTCTCACTGCCTCATCCTGGCATTGGTGTTTGTTCGGCTGCGGGATCAGCTGGCTGCCAAAATTGATCCTGCTGAAACTTTTTTTTTCTTCTTTGTAAACTGGATTAGCTTTCAGTTCTGTTGGCAAGCGGATCTAGCCTAACATGTGGCCGCATGAATGTCAGAGCCAGCAGAGAGGAGGCCTCAGGAAAGCATGACTAAGGGAAGGGATGGAATTATCTCTTTTGCCAGTAGCACAGTCTCGGCTTGGCTTAACCCCGCATGAATCTACCTCTCAGGGTAAAATTACCTGTCACAGCTTGAGTCACATAAGTGTCTTGCTTCCACAGAAAGGGAAAAATCTTGTTCCTCTTCTCCTCACTCCTCTGATGTTAGACCTAGTGATTGTCTAATCTTGCACTGAACTGGTTTAACTCTTTGAATCAGCAGAAAAATCACCCTGGCAAAGAAATGGGAATAGCGTTCTGCTGTCTTAGCAGGTTGAATCATTTTGGTAAAGCATCCACTGAGGCTGGCAGAGCTGGTACGGGCAAGGGAGAGGGCAGCGGCACTGAGCTCGGAGGTCACTGACTCAACCACAGCACACAGCTTCAGTCTCAGACATCTCCTGTCACAATGCTTAGTAGAAGAGCCACAATCTGTGTTCTCTGTAGTTTAAAGACGACAATAGGCGCTGCTTTTTTGTATTACAACAAACATAGTGTTTATCTCATAAAGCTGGAAGTTGCCGCTATTTTTTAACATCTTCCAAACTCCTACCCCCATGATTTGAACCCTCCCACGGGTAAGTGACATTTATCCTAACGCTTCCCTTCAAGCTGGGCCTCTCCTTTGAGCATAGAATTCCCTTGGGTTTCTTTCCTTACTAGACAGGGAAGTATTGCCACAGATCTACTAACACTCTTTCGTCAGCCAGAACTTTGCTCTGAAGCTTCAACAAATGTCCTCTGCTGCTGCTTCGGGAAGACACTCTGTGCTCTCGGATGTGGGAATGCAAGTTCATGAGCAAACAGCTATCGAAAAACTTCTATAAGCAACAAAAAGTTAAAAAGAGTATAGAAAGATGGACTTGGATGTGTGAAAAATGGTTGTGTGCAAATTGGTCAGTCAGGTAAAAGTAGTAAAATGCTCAAATTACATTTGATCATGCTCAGGACAGCCATGGAACACTTAAGTATGGTGCTGGCTGGGCACTGTCCCTATGCACAAAAATTCTCTTCGGCCTTTGACCAGAAATTTAAGTTTTCATCTTTGCCAGAAGAAAGCCCAAGGCAAGGGAGAAATAAGAACATTTTCAGATGGTCCTAGTGGAAAGGAGATATGCCGGGCAGGCAGGCATCCACTCCTATGCCCATACAGCTCCTTCATTTATGAGGAGATGGAGTAGTCTTCAAGAATTGAGAATAAAATGTACTCTAAAAATATATCAAGAAAAAAAGTTGATATGAATATATATGAACTTAAAAATCAGTGAGGAATTCAAAATGTCATGTTGTTGTTACTATCTTTAATCAGAAAATTAAAGAGAAGATGACTAGACTCAGGAAATTCTTGATATAAAAATGGCTTTTAGGAAAGTGTTGTCAAGGTGTACTTGGAAAATGTAAATGCATGAGCATTAGGATATCACTTGAACACCATTTGGGCAGCTGGGGAATGGATTAAGTTATCACTTTACTGAAACTACCTGGAATTGTTTGTTTTTAATAAACAGCAGAGAGGATGCTGGAAAATTAAGAAACAAGCAGGACATTGAAGTGCACGTGAAGTTGCTTTTGTGCAGCAGCTCTACCTTCTGGGGCCATTGTCCTGTAGATGGTGGATGAAATGTCCAAGTGCGTGAGGATTCTGAAGGAGATTTTCAGAAATACTCATCCTTGGTCAAACTGTTCGTGTTGGGTCCAGCTGAGAGGGCAGGCCAGCTTGGTGGTGGCAGCAGGAAGGCGAGGAAGAAGAGAGCTCTTCCTCTTCTGGCTGCAGTGAGTTGGAGAATCGTGGCCTCGGCATGTTATTTGTATGGCTTTTAAAATCCAGACTCCTAAACCATCACAAGAAGGACATCGAGATGCGTGAGGGAGCTTCATCTGACAGAAATATGGTCTAGCCTGTGATGTTACTTATGTGGGCACGAACAGTCCCCCCTGCGCCGATGAGTGATGTGACTGCAGTGGGTGAGTGAAGAGCAGGGGAGTGACCGGAGTGCAGGGGGCAGAGTAGGCGTGTTTTGGAACAGCCTTTGATGTCATCTTTCACACGAAGTCTAATTCAAAGCGAGTTCACTTTGGCTTTGATGTGAGATCTGTTAGGTTGACTGAGAGCTAACAGAAGGACCGCAAAAGAGATATACATCACAAAGCTTCTCTGCGGTCTCAGGGCTTCCAGCCACAGTTTCACGGTCCTGTAACTAGAAGGTGGAGGTGGGACCCCTCCTGCTCTCTCTCCCAGGGACTCATCAGTGTTATTGGGGCAAACCTACATAGTTTTGACAGGCCGTGTTACTCTCCCACCAGTAGGAAATGGTGCAGCTGGTGTGTCGAAGCGAACAGGCATGCATCTCCATCCTTTTTACAAAGCGCATAAGGACACCTGGCTAAAACCGTGCTATTTTGTTTTTTATGAGCGCTTTCAGGGGGTGGAAGATGCTCAGCGGTATCGCCACCCAGCAGCGCTGCCCCTCAGGCTGCGTGACGCGTGAGCTGCGGTCCCAAGTCCAATTTAAGCAGAGTTAGTAAACAACAGAAATCCATATATACCTCGGCGGAGGCAGAGGCAGCCTGCTGGGGCTGCAGACCCCGGCCTCCGCCTTAGGCGAGCGGCATCCACCCTCGGGCCGCCCGATCCTCTCTCCTGGCCGCCCCGGGGGCTCTTCTCGCCGCTCGCAGACGACCGGAGGAGGAAGAGCCGCAGCGGCTGCAGCTCCTGCCCCAGGGCCGGACCGGCGGCCGCCGGCCAAGGTGGGTGGGCGCACCCGGTCCCGGGCGTCGGGCAGCACCTCCCGGACGATCGTTTCTGCGGGCCCGGGGCCTGGCCCCCCCCTTCCCGCGCTGTGGGGCCGGGCGGCGCGGAGGGGCGTGCGGCGGGGCGGCGGCCGGATGGCGGCCCTCGGCATCGCCCGCTGCCGCTGACCGCGCCGCCGCGGCCCAACGAGGTGAGGGACGGTGGGGACGCCGGGACGGGCTGCGGGGAGGGGCGGGAGCGGCGGCCGAGGCAGCCTGCGTACCGGGGCGAGGGGGTCGGCCGCGGCGGCCTGCTCCCTCCGGCCCCTCCCCGGCCTTCTCGGCAGCCCCGGGCCGGGGTGGTGAGTAGCGGGGAACGGGGACGGGCCCGGGCGGCAGCGGGAGGGGAGGGCCGGCTGGGCGAGGGAAGGCCGCGGCGTGGCGAGGCGGCGGCGCGGCCCCCGGAGGGGACGGTGGGGCCGGGGCCGTCCGGTTTCGCGCGGAGCCCGCGTCCCGCAACAAGCCCCGCGGCCGGTTCGTGGTTTGCGGGGCGCGGGCGGGCTCCGGAGGCCGCCCTCTGCCCGGCGGAGCGGCCGTGACCCCCGGGAGGCCGCGGGGGCCAGGTGGGCCCCGCCAGGAGCGCTGTGGTTGTCCGGGGTCCTCTCCGGCAGGAGCGGGGTTGTCGCCAGAAGTTGTGAGGGAGCTCGGGCAGAGGGAGGCGAGCGAAGGGGCCTCCACCTCCTTTGCTGTGCAGGTCGTCAAGCCCCGTCTGCGAAAAGGGTATTTATGGGGCTGGCACAGCGCCGAACCAGAATTGCTTGTTTCTCCAGGCCTTTCTGGCTTCCTGAAGGCTGAACGTGTTGGATCCACCTGGTACTCCTAGAAAAGAAAACAACAAACAGTGGCCATGAGATAAAAGGTTTATTTGGATGCTTCCCTCAGATCATTTTGATCCCCTGGATACCTTCTGTACCTGGAGGTCAGTTGTTAGGTGTTGAAACGTGTACACTGACCCTCCACTAGGTTGCGGTTCCTCTGGATGGGGTGAGCGGAGTTTGGAAGAGGCTGCTCAGGGAAGCGGTTGAGTCACCATCCCTGGAGGCACTTAAAAGACGTGTAGGTGTGGTGACATGGTTTAGTGGTGGACCTGGCATTGCTAGGTTAGCGGTTGGCATCTGTGATCTTAAAGGTCTTCTCCAGCCTTAAATGACTCTGTCGTTCTAAGATTGTTGCTGCTGGAAGGAGGAGCTCGCATCTCCGTTCCTCCTGCCTTATCTGCGTAGAACCCTCTTTTGGGCTGATTGAGCACACTGGCCTGACAGAAGACTTGTGAAGTTGCTCATAAGAGGTTCTGACAAAGGCCGGGGTCTCTGCACAAGAAGGAAAATGAGACCTCTCCTGATTAACTCAATTGCTTGTAGAAATGCAGCCTGACTCAGTCAAGTTACGATACTTACACGCTATGGTAGGAAACTTATAATTCAAGAACTTTTTGTTTTGTTGGAAGCTTGGTGAAATTTTGGGTTTGCTTTCAGCCCACTGTTGGCTGATGAACCCAAGTTCTGTGCTGAGAAGCATGCTAAATGAATTTCTCTCTGGAGCGTGGGCAAAAGCTACTGTGGTCGTTTTTGTATTTATGGTTTGATTTGTTTTGCCATTCTTTTTCCTAATGCAAAAACTGTGCAAGTTGCTCTTTCTGAGGGGTGACATCTGCTGGGCTTGTACCCAGAGAGTTGGTGTCGCTCAGGTAACAGGAGGAACTGCTGTGCCTTTTGGTCTGTGCCCTACCAGTGGCGAATTCCTGGGCCAGCCAAACATGCATCAGAAGTAACACAGAGAAATTCCCGATGGAGAAGTCAAAACGCCGCTGTAGTTTCTCACACAGATACCAAGTCAGTAATACAAAGGGATGTTTCAATGCACCGGCAACTTACTCTCTGAAATTCATGTCCTAGGGAAGAGAAAAGGTCAGCTATTCCAACCAGTTGTGCTGCTTTTCAGTCTTTTTTGGTTTGGTGTTACTGGTGTAGTACGGGGGAGGGCAGAAATAGCTTGTAGACAGGCCTGTTTATCTTTTTAGAATCTGAGGTTTCTAATGATGGCATATAATGATTTAGAAATTCAGTTATATTTATAAAGCATAATTAATTGGATAAGTAGGGTTGGAATGCAACAGGACAATTTTATTTGGATCATGAAACCTTTTTGTGTATGTTTTTTTGTATTTTTAGAAGCATGAAACTCTCGAGTGTTTGTCCTCCAATTTTGATAGGATGTGTTGTAGGAAGCGTTTTCTGCCGTGGTTTGCAGCCCTCACTGCCAGGCGTGCAAAGCTGCTTTTCCAGCTCCATAACTAAGAAGTAAAATCCTCCCTGGTAAAGGAGACGGACCAGAGCAAATATTTTCTGCACCGTGAATTTCCATTTACTAAAAGATGGAGAACTGTCATTTTAGTTTTGTAGTTATTATCCTCTTAACACGTGAGCAAAACTGATCTTTGTGCCGCTGCCGTGGCTCAAAGCTGGAAATACAAGTTGGAAAGAGAGCACAGCTCATAAGGAGGAAGACTCAAGAGTATAGGGGCAAAATCATTGTCGTCCTGCCATCCCATGCTTTGTAGCAGTAGGAACAGGTCGGAGAGAAACATTGCTTGTTCCAGCATTGAGAGGTGCTTCAAAAGCACTTTGTTCTCACAGAATATGAAGTTTCTGAATGGGATCTGTGGTCCTAGAGGAAACTTTAGGTGGTAAATGGAGTCACTAGACCTTTTCTTAGGCGCTTTGTCCTTAGCTGTAGTGGTGGCTGCTTCTGCCTGGTGACCTTAGTCCGGAGGCTGAGTAGAAAAGCTGGCGACTGTTTCAAACTCTCCTTACTCAAACAAGCACAGAGAATGTACCCTTCCTCCTCGTCATTGGAAAAGCGTGGGAGGTTTGCTTATACCTCTCAAGAATGGTTTTTACTGTGAAGTCCTCCTGGGACTGTGTTGATCCCCTTGTGAAGGAAACTCAGAAGTGGCCTCACCTTTCTTCCCAGTAGTGATCTTTACTTTCCTTGGCTCAGTGGTACTGATTGTATTGCTCTTCTCCCGTACACCATGGACCTTCCCTTGCAGCTCTTCTTTTGGCTCCCATGTTTTCCACTTTGTATGTCATTGAGGGGACAGAAACCTTCGTCGTAACATCAAAACTAATTAAAAGAGCTCATTTGTATGCCTTGCTGTCACAGCGGTACTTTTTGGATACATCTCTTTTTTTGTCATGTATATATTTTAATTTATAAAGCTATTTTATTACATAAATATATATAAATGCATATTGTATAATATGGAAGGAATTTGCACAAGGGAAGCATCTTTCTAATTATAGCTCAAAACTTAGCATTTGAGAGTTTTCTCTAATACAGACTGTCACTCATTTTGGTTTTCATTAGCTATTCATTTTCTTAGGGTGTGCTGAAAGTTACAAGGTGCCTCCATCTGAGAACTTGGCTTGGGTGAGAGGCACTGGGAGTCCCAGTGTGCTGGGTCCCTTCACTGATACCTTGCAGTAGAAAGGATTACACGAAAAATCCTCTTTCTGTACATCCTGCGCACAGAAAGAGATTGCTGAGGCATGAATGCTGTGAGAATGGAATTGGAAATAAGAGATCGCAGATGAGTTAATGGTTAGCAGTTTTGTTTTGTGAGGTATTATCAAGGGCTATGGCCAGCTGCTCTTTGTGCTGAATAGCTCAAAAATAACACGTTCACGTGGTTATTTAAGAATATTGCAGGGGCAAGAGAAAAGCTAATTTTTTGAATGAATGGTGACTCACCTTTGGCTTTGCAGGTAGAGCAAAGAGCCACATCACACAGTCTGTAGCTAAAGAAATGGCAAGGCTGGGTCTTTTCGGTCACCTTTAGTATTACGTTTTTAGAGTGGCGGTGCATGGGGTTTGAAACTGAACTTTGGATGAGTTGAGCAAGTAGAGAGGAGTCAATTCTTAGCAGGGCATATCGGCTGGGTATCTTTTGTGAAACTCCAGTTGCTGCATATTGCATCAGCAAGGGAAGATGCAAGTCCTGAGCCATCATTATAAGAGTTATTTTCATTCAGAGCCCTTGCTGGGTTTGGCAGGCTGCCTTTTCCAAAATTTCCAGTTGAGTCCAAAAATGGTTCTGCCTGAACCGTTCTTGTGCCTGCCACCTGGTGGCCAGAGACCACAGGACTGGCTGCAAAAACCCAGCTGAGGCTTTGTGGGAAGGATACTGGAGAAAAGTCGGTCCTTTTCTCACTGAGCCGTGTCTCAGATGGATACTGGGTTTTGTGTGGTTTCTCTGTAGAAATACATTTTATAAGTTCTGTTAACATCTTCCTTCTCTTTTCTAGGACACGATGGAGCTCCTAGAGGAAGATCTAACCTGTCCCATTTGCTGTAGCTTGTTTGATGATCCTCGGGTCCTGCCCTGTTCACACAATTTCTGCAGGAAGTGTCTGGAAGGAATTCTTGAGGGAAACGTGCGGAATGTGCTTTGGAGGCTCTCCCCTTTCAAGTGCCCCACTTGCAGGAAGGAGACTCCCGTCACTGGAGTCAACAGCTTGCAAGTCAACTATTCCCTGAAAGGCATCGTGGAGAAGTATAACAAAATCAAAGTAACTCCAAAAATGCCCGTGTGCAAAGTGCACAGTGGGCAACCCCTTAATATTTTTTGCCAGACAGACATGCAGCTGATCTGTGGGGTTTGTGCCACCCGTGGTGACCATACAAAGCATGTTTTCTGTTCTATCGAAGAAGCCTATTCCCAAGAGAAGCGGGCTTTCGAAACCCTGTTTCAGGGCTTTGAAACTTGGCGTTGTGGGGATGCCCTCGCACGGCTGGATACTTTAGAAACCAGTAAGAGGAAAGCTCTGCAGATGCTGACCAAAGATTCTGACAAAGTGAAGGAGTTCTTTGAGAAGCTGCAGCACACGCTGGAGCAGAAGCGAAACGAGATTCTCTCTGACTTTGAGACCATGAAGCTCGCAGTGATGCAGGCCTACGATCCGGAAATCAATAAACTCAACACAATTCTGCAAGAGCAGCGGATGGCTTTTAACATTGCCGAGGCCTTCAAAGATGTGTCTGAACCCATTATATTTCTGCAACAGATGCAGGAGTTCAGGGAAAAAATCAAAGTGCTCAAAGAAACCCCTTTACCTTGTTCCAATGTGGATATCAGCCCTACAATGAAGAGCTTCGATACCAGCCAGTGGAATGGAATAAAACTAGTTGATGTGGACAAGCTTTCCTTGCCTCAGGAAAACAACACACTTAAATTCAAGATTCCCTCAATCTTTTCACGCAGATTCATAGTGGACTCTCTCATTTGCTTGCTTATTTTCGCTGTCATCAGAATGTCCTTCGTGGAGTCAGTCGTCGACAATCTCCAGGTCTGGAAATCTCAGTTCTTCACAATTACCTTGTCCTACTATCCAGATACCGTGGATATAGCAGATCTTGCAGTTTTTTACTGGGAACAGATGACAGATGGAGCTTCACTTCTAAGAGAAAAGTGTAAAAACTATACGTTGGTTGTACTGGATAATGTTGCACAGTTTGTGTGCAAATATAAACTGTTGTGAAGTCCCTGCTGAGATACAAGAACTAAGAGATCTGGTGATGAAAACATAGAACTTCTTAAAATCAACCAGTTTTTAAGACTTCCCGGTGAAAACACTCAAAGATTCAAAATGTTTCCAAAACATTCATACCGTTCACATAGTTTGAGCACTGATAGACTGGAAGAGGAAATGGAGCTTTGAAAAACACATTGTTTCTAGATTCTTCTTTCAGTGGTGGTTATGGGAATATAATTCACCGTAAATAATTTTTCTTACCAAAATACAGGGCCAGACTGCATACCGAGTTTAACATTGGTGTAATTGTAGAATAAGATAAAAAACTGCCACTTCCTAAAAGGGCATAGTTAAATTTTAATTTATTTTCTTTTCTAACTGGGAAGTGGTTTGGGAAGAGGCCGAACAGTTGCGATTGAGAAGAGCGCTGCACGGAGAGGCTTGCTGAGAGCTGCCCTTCCGCTCCAAAATAGAGACAAGAGCGCAGCAGTTCATGTTCTGGAACCAATTTCTATCTGAGGATGTTGATTCTCACTGAAACAGATATACATATCTTTTTGTATAACCAAATGTTGTAATTATCCTTTGCATTCAGATTACTGTAGATACTGGTTATTGTTTACATGTCCTATACAAAACTATATCTTCAGGGCAAGCATAAATTCTAGCGGTAAAGAGAAATCGGTTGAGGTTGGTAAGAGAAGAGCAAGCTGCAAGATAGTACGTATTTTGCAGGTAGTACACGCGTTGCAGTTTATTTCCCCGACATCAAATTGTTGGGGTAACTGAGCCGTCTTGTTTGCTCCGTGTTTCTCTGAAGCCACACTTTCTCAAAAAGTGGCCTTAAGGTACACAGTTCAGTGCGGCGAAAGGCGCGCACGGGTCAGCCACAGGACGGGAGCTCGTGCTCTCGCCCTGCAAGGGTGACACCTTCTCTCGTGTTCCTCTCTGACTCTCCAGATCATGATTCCAGAAGCCAGGAAGAAATGCTGGGATGATTCCTTGGAGTGCATAATGTGACAGGAGTATGGACGTTGGCGGTGTCTGGAAGTGCTTTAGCATTGGAATGTACATAACTCTTCTGCCGTTATTGTAATTTCATGTACCTTGTTTCAGGAATTAATTGAATTTCTGAGTTGGATTGACTTGGTCATGGGATGACGGCAATTTAAAGTGAACTGTAAGCTTGAGTTACTCTGAAGTGCCCTTCTTTAAGAGCATATGATACTGAAATATATTGCGTGAAGCACATCTAACCTCTTTTTGCAGTGGGCCCGTGAACAGCAATATGTGGAATGAAAACATATAATTGACATTTCTGGGAAAAATATGTGATGCGTGCCATGCTTTGGGGTTATTCGTTGACCTCTCTCAAGGTTTAGTAAGTTGTGACGGTCGATTCGCTGTCTTTCAGTAGTCCTTGCAAGCTGTTCATTTCAAAAATAAAACATAAAATTCCAAGAATCAAAGTTTCCAAGCAACCAAACCCTGCAAACAAAGCTATTGTACATGCTATTTACATCGTTGTTGCCTGGGAGTCCTGTCGCTGCTCCACACCTCCCTCCAAACATTCGCTAAAAGCCCTGAATGGTTCCTGCAGTTGCAGCTGCCTCGCAGTGTAGGAAAGATCAAGTCACAGGCACGTAGATCGGAGAGTTATGGTTCTTGAGTGGCGGAGGTAGCGATGAGCAGTCGTGAGGTGGTCGTTCTGAGCGTGGGAGGTGTGAGGTTTGTAACCCGGGCTTCTACCTTGCAGCAGTTCCCCGAGTCCAGGCTAGCACGGATGTTGAGTGAGGAGGACCGGGAATTTAAACTGGTGAATGGAGAGTTTTTTGTGGACAGAGATGGAACTTTGTTTAGTTACATCATGGACTTCTTGAGGACTCTCCAGGTCTCCTTACCTACCGATTTCTCAGACTATCAGAGGCTGCGGAGAGAAGCTGAATTCTACGGGCTCTACCCTCTGGCCGACCTCCTGAGCCAGGAACACTTGTTGAGGCCGAGGCTGGAGATCTTGGAAGTGCATTTTTCTCTCCAGGAGATGCAGGCCTTTTTCCGGATCATTGGTTCCTGCAGTACCACTGTGGGGACGCTAGCTGAACGGATCACCGTGTTTACGGGGCAGCAGTCAGGACAGAGCTGGGACAGCCCTTTCCCTTCTCAGAAACCCCTCGTTCCACTCCCTTTGGAAAGGCCTTCTCATCACGACGTGGCTTTTCGCTGTGGTACTGACTACTCTGCTGGTGACCAGTTTGTGGCCAGGTACTCTTGCTTGTGTGACTTCTCCTTATGGAAATGTCTTTGTGACTTGTAGTTTAAGTAAAAGCTATGTGCCAGCAAAACTCATTTTAAAGAAACTGTCAGACAGCTGTCTGAGAGAAATACGTTTCCTTCTTCTTGCTAGTTATCTTTTTCTAATTCTGAAACACTGAATTTAATTTCCATTACACTGATTTGCCCGTTTTTCAGCTTTCTACAACACTGTTATCGGTGTCGGGTTTTGAGTTCTGTTGGGTCTTTCTCTCCTCTCTGCCCTTTCCTCCTCACTCGCTCTCCCAGGCTTTAGAATTTCACGGCATCAGTGACCCTCTAGAGGACTTGAAAAAACATCGAATAAAATGAAGCAAATGAAACAAACCAAATGAGGAGTGAAGAGCTGGGGAAGCCTAAAATCTTCACTAGTTCATGGCCAAGAAAGACTTTCATATGGAAAAGAGGGAAAAGAAAATGGATTTAAAACAGGGTTGAAAATTCAGGGACTGGAAAGCTTTTGTAGAGCCTTTTATTGGGGGGAAGGAGAAGGGGTAGAATATTAACTATGTGCTACACACTGGGTTTCTTTGAATTCAGAGCCAGGTTCTGTTTTTATTAAGATTACTCTCTATCAGTGATCGTTGGGATAGCAGCATTGTATTCTAATGACAAACTTAACGATTTTTAAACAAGCTTTTGCTGGATGTCTCTATCATATGGAGACATATTCTTACTGTATAAGAAAATGTAACCTAATTTGTCCTCTGTGGCTGTTAAAACATCTGGAACTTTATGGAAACTTCATTGAAATATTTCCAAAAGGGTTATTCTATCTGAATATATGAATCAGCACAGCAGTCTTTTGATTATTTAAAAAAAAAAAAAAAGACTAAAGTTTATCTTTCTTCTGGCTTTCATTAGCTAAGGAATAGAAGAAAAACCACTTTGCATTTGCAAAACAACATCCATTTATGTGCCAAACCTTAACTTTATAATGTATTGATAGTTTTAATGGACTAACAATTGGCCAAGTAGGTTATGGCAACTTAAATAGTGGGGAAAATATTCCTGATTATTTCCTTTATTTCTTCAGACTTGGTAAAAAAAATTGCCTCTAGGGATCGATAGAAAATCTTATGTTGAGTAATGAAACAAGTCGAGTTTGATGATGTTGCCTGCTGAATTTTTATCAACTTAGTCTTTGTGGTGACGTGGATTCTCTTGCCTTTTTTTTGTGCTTTCCATGAATGTACTTGGTGTACTTGCCTGTGAACTGTGGAACAGTTTCACCCCTGTCAGCTTCTGTATTTTGTAATAGTTTTTTTTTTTACCTGACTCTCGTTCCTTGAGACGTCTGGGTAGATTCTTAAGCTGTCCTTTATATCACGTGAAATCATTGGAAGCAACGTGCGGATGATTTTGTTACCACAAGACCCGCTGTACGAGGTAACTTTGCAATAAACGTCACTGTTTGTAGAGAGAGATCCTGTGTAACGAGAAGTGATGCTGTTGGGGTGAGGGTGACTTGACTGCCCTTCCCATCTTTTACTCCTGCCTGAAGAAACATTGCAGCGTTCCCTGGAGCCTGCCTTTCACCTCTTCTCCACTAAGTGAAAGGAGGTGGAGGTTGTTGTCTCTTAAGCAAGTTAAGTTTTGGCGTGTGCGGTGAAAGCAAAGTGCTTCTTCCACAACACGTCACTGGGTGAAGTGAGAATCACGCTTATAATGAAGCAAAGAGTTGTCCTCAAAGGAAGGAAAAAATATCTGGAGCCTTGGTAAACCCATGCAGCTTTGCTGTCCTCCACTGTCTGAGGACCTGGTTTGTTTAAAAAAAAAAAAAAAAGTAATGCCATGCTTCAAGAAGTAATTAAAATGTGTCATAACTGCTTTTTTCTTATTTTAGGTATGTTTCCATAAAGCCTGATAATAGAAAGCTGATTAACGGTACTAATGTGCTAGGCCTGCTGCTTGACACTTTACTCAAAGATGGATTTCGCCTCATAAGCACCAGGACAGTCTCCAGTGAAGAAAAAGTCGAATGCTACAGTTTTGAAAGGATGCGGAGGCCAGCAGGCCTCACCGTCACGGTGAACCAAACCCCAGGGAGCTCTGGGGTAGCACAGGCAAAGAGAAGCCAAGTGCAGAAAGGGAAATAAAGGCTTTTCCTTTCATCTTTTGAAGGGGGAAGAGGGGTGTGTCAGCACAAGTGACCTTTTTTTTTGTTGGCTTGTTTGAAACTGCAACTATTGAGGGAAGTAACAAACAAACAGGTGGGTTTTTTTTCCAAGTAATCGGAAGAAAAAAATTGCTTTCCTGCCTTTTACTACTCCACCCTCTTCAACTCTAAATAAGAGTTGCAGATTCAATACAGGTTTTGCAGAGCAGATTCCAGCATTTTCAAAGGTGGTTTTCGTCTGTGGCTAAAACTTAGATGAGGACTCTCAGAAAATGACCCGTTCCTTCTGGAAAATGGCTTTTATGTTCTGTGCCAATCTGTAACTAGATTTCAAATACATGATAATACTTGAAGAAGTAACAGCTTGACATGACTGTCACCCAGACAGTTTGGAGAAGTGGCTGGAGGAGGAATGCAGACCTCAGCAACTCAATATTGCTTCTACTTTCAAAAGGGACACGTACACTGATTGTCCTGCAATTAGCTGGAAAGAACCTAGGGGAAACATCTCTGTGTTGCTGTGCGGCTCCAGACTTGAGGAAGTGGCTTTGTGAAGCCACCACTGGTGTCCGTGAAGTAACGTGTTACTGTCTCTTACTGGATTAAGCTGCTGAGAATGAAATGGTAAAAGGGCTTTGTGAGCAAAGGGTCAGTTAATTTTTATAACTTGGAGCTATAAAAAAAAAAAGAACAGTACTGTGATAAGCAGTCCTTCAGATGGCAGAGTCAGTTACGATTTTAAACAAAATAGCACAAGGGATTTCTTAACCTCCTTAAGTGCAAAAGGTATTTAGGAGGAAGGCTAGGCAGAAGTGACTTTAAAAGCCTTGGGGATGTTAACCCTGTACAGTGCTTTGTAAAGATGTCAAAATTAGCTCAGGTACCAGGAGACGTAAGTTAATGAGACCTTATAAATCGAGAACCTTTTGTCCTCCCTTCAAGGCAGGGAAAGAAAGATAGAAATAACTTCAAGGATTCATTATCTGAATCTGACTCCTTTTGTTGATAAAACACCATCTTTCTAAAGTTAGAAGCAGCCAAGTAGAGCTTGTCTGGGCTTTCTTGGCTGACTAATTAGATCTGGCTTTTCATTACCTTTAAAACACAAATTTATTCACAGTGCTGAAAAATGGGGGTGGGGGGTGCGAATCCGCCTGTCTGTTTCTTGCCCTCACGAGTTCCAGTGAAATGGATCTTCCCAGACTGATGGTGCCAGTCTCAGGCATCTCTTTTCTTCTGCTGCTGCCGTTACGCATTTTAGTTTGACCGAAGTTCTGAAGTTCAGTGGCAACAGTGAGATCCTCTTTGCCCATTCTAGAGCTTTCTGGGTTGAGAATAACACGATTATGGGACTACGTCTCCTAAGCTGCTTACAGGTTATATAATGTAGTAACTGTTGAGGAACGTAAGAGTGGATGCTTTCAGTTGAGATGGGCTTTTTCTTGTCAATAATATCAATATGTCCGTATTCACCTTGATACAAGACATTTTTTACAGTGAGAACCATCATGCATTGGAACAGCCTCCCCAGGGATGTGGTGGAGTCCCCATCGCTGGAGGTTTTCAAGATGCAGTTGTGACAGGGTGCTGGATAACCTTACGTGGGGTCCCTTTCCCGTAAAAGGCTGTACCAGATATTCTGTTGGGTTCCCTTCTAGGCTTGTTCTACGATTCTCTGAAGAGCTTTTGTGAAGGTCTGTGTCAGAAGGCCTTTCATGGTGGACTTTGAGGTCAGGCTGCTGGTGGCAGCACTGGGGTGACACAGCACACAGGCTGTATGAGGTGACTGTCCCAACAGGCTCCTGTATTGCAAAGACAATGCTACTTGTTTTCTAAGTTTGCTTTGGGGTCCATGTACTGACTTTCCAGAACAGTTTCCATTCCTTAAATCGGGATAAAACTGAAACCAATAATGATGAGTATTGAGTGAGTCAGTGACTGAATATTCTTCGTGAAGGGACTTACCAATAATAGCAAGAAACACAAGAAAAAAGTGGCAACGTTTTACAGGGAAAGAGGAAAAAAATGGACTTGAAGCTGTATTTAAACACCACACTGTAAATGATCGCTGATAGCAGCAGTGTAAACAAAGTGAGACAAGTTTGTGAACCCCTTGTAGGAACAAATTAGGCTACTTCACCTACCACAGAAGTAGGGAGTTTATTTATGTATTATTTTGGCTCTGCAAAAATATACCAGTGCAAGTTCCTGTCCTGTCCAGAACCATACATGCTTTACTTTCACCTTGTGTAAGGATGTGCCCTTAGACTATGTGTCTTTTTGAAATGAAGCATGTGACTATCGCCAAGTCTGGATCCCCAGAGTTCTTTTAACATTTATTCTTACTAAGCACTGAAATTCAGTCACTTAAGCACCTGCAGAAACATGACTAGGCTCTTACACAATGCTTTCATTTTGTTTTCTTTTTTTTAACTGATAGTTGCTTAAATAAGTTTGAGAGCATGTGTCAGTAACCTGACAGAAATTTGCTGAAAGTGTCCAAGACCAGTAGGAAAACCGTGGCTTTTAACTGAAGAGAATCTGGTATTTAGCTGGTTCTTCAAAGGAAAGCACCTTCTCGGATTTCTTTATGCAGAAAGCAGAAGCAGCCATGATAGAGCTACAGGGGTCATAGCTTCGAGCTACAACTCGGTGGCAGTAATCGTGGAGGAAGGGGTGAAAGCGTGTTTGTTTGCTGACAAATGAGTATAAAAATAGCATCAGTTTACTAGGAGGATCTCCAGCTGGCCTGGGAAGCTGCCGCCCTCCACCTTGCAAGATTATTTATGGTACTGTAAAGCATTGCGGAACTGGGATGGCAGTTTTCCTGTCCCCTCTTTGGAGCGATGTGCAGCAGAAATCTTACGAAGTTCAACAAGGGCAAGTGTAGAGTTTTGCTCTTGGGAAAGAATAACCCCATGTGCCAATATAGGTTGGGGACTGACCTGCTGGAGAGCAGTGCAGGGGAAAGGGACCTGGGGGTTCTAGTGGACAGCAGGATGACCATGAGCCAGCAATGTGCCCTCGTGGCCAAGAAGGCCAATGGCATCCTGGGGTGTATTAGAAGGGGAGGAGCAAGTAGGTCTAAAGAGGTCCTCCTGCCCCTCTACTCTGCCCTGGTGAGGCCACATCTGGAATATTGTGTCCAGTTCTGGGCCCCTCAGTTCAGGAAGGACAGAGAGCTGCTGGAGAGAGTCCAGTGCAGAGCCACAAAGATGGTGAAGGGAGTGGAGCATCTCCCTTATGAGGAAAGGCTGAAGGAGCTGGGTCTCTAGCTTGGAGAAGAGGAGGCTGAGGGGTGACCTCATTAATGTTTATAAATATGTCAAGGGGGAATGTCAGGAAGATGGAGCCAGGCTCTTTTCAGTGGCGTCCACTGACAGGACAAGGGGCAATGGGTGCAAGCTGGAACATAAAAGGTTCCACAAAAATATGAGGAAAAACCTTTTCACTGTGAGGGTGACAGAGCCCTGGCACAGGCTGCCCAGGGAGGTTGTGGAGTCTCCTTCTCCGGAGACATTCAAAACCCGCCTGGAAGCGTTCCTGTGCGCTCTGCTGTAGGACTTGATGATCTTTCGAGGTCCCTTCCAATCCCTAACATTCTATGATTCTATGATTCTATGATCCTGCTCTGGCAGGGGGGTTGGACTAGATGATCTTTGAGGTCCCTTCCAACCTCTAACATTCTGTGATTCTGTGATTCTGTATCCCGCAGGCACTGGGGTGGTTGTTTAGAAGAAGCAGTGGCCGATATTTTTATTGCACCTTCCCTTCTGAGGTCCCAAACGGGCAGGGGTGGAGCAGAGAGCAGACTCTGTGATGCATTGTCAAGGAGTGAAGTTCACACTGGTGCATTTTCCACAGCAGGTAATGGCTATACAGGTAGAAGTGAATTTGACTGATAGGACCCCAAATTTAGCTATGAGACGGAGTGATTTTAAAAGCCTTCTGGTCAAAACCAGTGTTAAACTCAATACTTGCACCCAAATCTTGGCAAACAAGTCAACCATCGTCTCACAAGGCGATCTCTGCTGGACTAGAAGCGTATTGTAGGTGACTCTGTCATGCTTTTACATATGACAGAACCTGAAGCTCTGATCACTCGCATCTGGCTCTATTTTTGATTACATGGGAATGGGATTTTTGAAACATTTAGATGATTTTTCCACGGAAATTGGGATTTGGGATCTCTGGCGCAACCCACTTCTTCAAGTCATTGCCGACTTTCTCAGAATTCCTTTTTGCTGGGAAGGTGTAAAAATTGCTGATTTCAGTAAACTTAGTGCTGTATTTGCCTTTCTGCTGTTCCTTGGATTCAGCAAAAATATGCAAACTCTTCCAGCCACCTGAGATGTTAGAAATTGACTGCTGTAGTGTTGGGGGGCAGCCCTCTCGCTCACGTACAGCAAGCAGTGAACTTTCTTCTGCTTTTTAACCCACAAAAGGACTGCCAGAACTGCAACATCACTAGAGGAAGAGGAAACTAACCAGTAAGGTAACACTGTCATTCAGTCCTACAGACTGCAAGTTTACATGGCAGAAGTAGATCGTCTTAAAAGAGGCGACAGCTTGCTGGATTTGCAAAAGGCACGTGATTCAGGAAGACCACCTCATTTGTCTCAGATTTTCTTTCTCATTTTTATCACTTATTTCATCCTGTATTTCTATATTCAACTGTTGGGGGCTTTACTGGTACGGTCTTGTGGTGCCTGTTGGATATCCCAAGAGGACAGAGACTCTACACTTTTTCCATCCCCCTGTTCTTGCACCGTGTACATCCCCAGCACACTGGGAAGTTCTCGGGTATCTTCCTTATTTCTTCTGGGGATGCGTCGTTTATTTGCCACCTGAATTGTTCAGTACTATGCTGATACCAGGAAGGAGAGTCTGATGTGAAAAACCTTCCTGTTCTTTGGGTGTCATTTTCAATATGACAATTCTTGGGTTTGTTCTTTTAGAAAGTGCAGTCACTGCTTCTTACTGCAGTCAGTGCTCATAAGATTGTGTAATTAAGAATAGATATTTAAATAAAGCTATTGCAATCGCTGCTATGTTTAGAGTCAAAAAGACTCTTGGCACTGGCCATAGTACTGGGAAGTTTTCCCCTTTACTAAGAAATTCCAAACCATTTTTCACTCCTCTGCATAATTGAAGCTCATGGAAATAGTAGAAGACTCCACTCTAAGATGCAGTGTGTGAGGAGATGACCAGAGGGCTGGAGCACTTTCCCTATGAGGACAGGCTGAGAGTTGGGCCTGGAGAAAAGAAGGCTTCGGAGAGATCTTATAGTGGCCTGCCAGTACCTGAATGGGGCCTACAGGAAAGCTGGGGAAGGACTTCTTATAAGGGCACGTGGTGATAGGACAAGGGGCAATGGTTTTAAACCAGGGTAGATTTAGATAAGACATTAGGAAAAATTTCTTTACAATGAGGGTAGTGAGACAGTGGAATGGCTTGCCCAGAGAAGTTGTTGATACCTCATCCCTAGAAGTGTTCAAGGCCAGGCTGGATGAGGCTTTGAGCAACCTGGGCTAGTGGGAGGTGTCCCTGCCCATGGCTGCGGGGGTTGGAACTAGATGACCTTTAAGGGACCTTCCAACCCAAACCGTTCTATGATTCTATGAATTAATAGCCATAGGGGAAAAGAATGATGCAGGAGTAATTGCATCCTGCCCTGCTTCTACAGACTTGCAAACTGCTGCTCTGACTTTGGAGAAACTTCTCCACATTGGGCTGTTCCCATTTTCTACCTATTTTGGTTGGTTTCCAGTTTTCCAAGGCTCAAAAATAACTCCTTCAATCTGAGCTGAGCAAGGCTGATGTGCTTTTGTCTGTCTCTAGAGGGGCTAAGTCTAAGGTATATCCAACACACAATCTGGGTGCTACTTTGTTTTGAACCACAACCAACTTCAGTACCAGAAAGCTGCCAAAGAGGATCAGAAGTTCTGTCTGAGATCACAATAGAGCGTTCATAATTTTGAGTAATTTTTTTTTTTTCAATGTTCCCACATTGCTAGAAAGTGTTATTGAATATTCATTGGGAAACAAGCTGGGAGCTATCCAAGAGGGGGAGTGAGACCTATTGCCTCTTACTCCTTCCCTCTGATTTGTGCTGAACCATTGCCAGGCTTTAGCTTTACAAGGTTTAATTTTATTGATTTTCAACAATAAGCAGTGGGAGTATCTACAATAAAAGATTTATGGTGCATCACGAGGAAACAGAACTCCCTACCAAATATTATATTGATCTATTCCCAGATGCTACTGAAACAGCATATAAAAGCCCAAATGAAGATCAGTGATGGAGAACTTCCTCTCTCTAGTGACAGATGCATATGACTGTTATGTCTTCAGAAAACAATAAAAGGGAAGGGAGTGACTCTGCTCCTTTGACCGTATCTTCAACAGCCCAGTTAAATCTGTCAACTCAATGTAATCCACATAAATAAAGAATTTGGGAACTGAGGGAACTGCTAGCATGTCTGAAGATTCCCATTCTTTGAAGCTGCCTCTCCTGCTGCAGTCAGGCCATAATTAGTCACAGAAGGCCTTGTTGTGACTAGTAAATGGATGGACCAACAAGTATTTCAATAGTCTGGAACCAACTGGAGATATGCCTGGAGCCCTGAATATTCTCAGATGGGTGGGTGGGATATAAATCACTAGTCATCGTTTAAAATACAAATAAATCTGACTTCTTCTATTAAAAAACCAAAAACCAAAGCCCAAAAATGGAATGTCAGTTTTCTAGATGATTGTGTAGTTTCTGCTGAAATAACCCCCTGAAGTGTGATCTGATGCGTAAATTTTTCCAAGAATCCTTCCTCTAGTTCTGTGCCGTTTCCATTTTAAGGCAATGGTTCAATAATTAGTGGCTTCTTTCTGGTCAGAAGGATGATGAATGTAGCCCTAAAGGCTGGAAACAGTAATGTGATGTAGAGAATGAATTTAGAGCTTTGCTTTCTAAGCAAGTTTCTGCTACACCAGTCAGCTGAGTGCTCGCTGAAACTGTGAGGAATTAAACGTTGCAAAATCATTCCATCCTGATTCTCCGTTGGAAAAAAAAAAGGCAGTAGATTGGAAACATCAAGTCCTGGGTTTTACTAGTACTTTGGAGTCAGGAACTCGGTTTTCTTCGAATTTCAAAGGCAGTTTGTAGCTTTCATGGGGGGCCTTCTGAAAAGACTGGTCTATGGTTTTTGTTTTTGTTCCCCAGTGATAACTAAACTGAGTAATAAAATAATTGCTGACAAACCATTTTATTTACAATGTTGCATTCATCAATAAACAGAAGGCATGCTGATCCTTCTCGCCTTTAATCTTCGTGCCTTTTTAGTATGTCTTCAGCTCACTCCTTGGCCTGGTCCCTGGTGAAACAGAGGAAGAGGCTACGTGATCAGGGCAGACACAGATCCACAGAAAGTGGCAAACTCGCTTTTTTTCCCATTATAGAGAGGGAGTTAAGGAATTGCATTTGTCTGGGAAGGACTCCCTGCCTTTCTGAACCAAAGAGACACAACTTACTGAAGGGAGGACAGTTAACAGAGCTGTCAGAAATTTCAACACCACCAGACAAGGAAAAGCAGATCTTACAGGGGTGAATGAATGGGTGGGTAATAGCTGCTAAAGCAATGTGGAAAAGGCACAGAATGACTACGATGGGAGACTTGAATCAAGAGACTATAGGGTCATTTTGGGTTTTTTTCCCATGTGTTAGGTAAGTGGATCTGCAGAACAGCTTACATCAATAGTTTGCATACCCGAAGAACAAAATTTCTCTCTCTTGGAGGTCATTCCTGCATCTGTGCCATGAAGAGAAACACTGCAGGATCCAGACATAAGATGGGTTAATCATGTCAATATCTCACATCTGGAAACAGAAACTAAGCTTTTGGTGGCCAAATAGACAAACTCTGAAAATCAAAATACCAGCACTGTTTTGACAGAGCTGGTGTTATAAACCCCTGGATAATTACTGCGCACATCCTGTTGGTGGCCTTTGTTTCAATTCCAGTTGCAGTAGGGTAAACAGTAACCCTATTACTAATTTCCTCGTTTTCCTTAAGCTGGAAATGTATCTTCTGGAACAGCCTGGTTTACATTACGTTTTCCCCATTTGCAAATCAATCCTTAAGCCATATAATTTTCCATTGCTACTTATGATTGTTCAAAACATTATCTTCTGACGATGGCTCGGTAAACTATAGATCCCTGGAACATGTTAATAACTTAATAACGAATATGGCCATGTCAAGAATGTAAGTGAATAACTTTAACTGCCTGGCCCCTGATGTAACTGTGTAACTGAGATCCTTCTCACATCTTTGGTTGGGCTAACAATGTTCTCTGCTGTTAGTGAATAAGAGTTTTCTTTGACAACTGGAAGTGCGATAGTGCAATCCAGAATTCACTGGAGCTCATACACGGTCCCCAAACCTCTGCAGGTACTTGTGGAAAAGGATGAGCAAAAGATCATCCTTTTGCTAGACTCATCTTTCATTTCAGAGACTCTGCAGAACTTGGTGGGAAAACGCACTGACAGGCACCGGGACACTCATACGACTGCTCCGTCATTACCACTTTTTCCCCTCATGGTTTAGAAAAAAGAGTAGGATGTTTTTCCGTAAGAAAAGTGATGTTACTAATGTTCTAACGTGCTCTCATTAAAATGCCCTGGGACAGAATAGACTCAGCGAATGATTAAAATAGAATAAGCAAGTCCATCTTTGTGATGGCTGGTGGGCACTAACCTCTTATAAAACCACTTCAGTGGCTGAAAAGGTAGAACTTATAAAAATGTCCCAAATGTTCCAGAGCAAACAGTGAGACACTCTGCCGCATTGATGCAATAAGCAGGCGAGCTGCTACACACAAGGAAGTTGTTTCTTTTGGTGCCAATTTTTGCTGTTATTGAAGGCAGCTTTCCTCCCAGAGAAGGCTGTCCCGAGACAATGTTCTCATCTGACGGAATTTACTAATGGTTTTGGTATTTGGTAAAATTGCCCTGCTAATTGGATCTTTGAAGCTTTCGTGCTCACTGGACACAGGTAACGAGTCAGGAGCTGCCTTACGGAGAGAAACAGAGAATGAAATATGGACACAAACACCACTATGACAGCTAGTGACGTAGCAACAGCAGGCTTTCACCGAAGGCTGAAGTTGAAGGTCTGGATGGCACCTTGAGGACTCCTGGCATTTAAGAAATGTTAACAAGGATATAGAGATGCTGAAAAATCTCTATAAGCAACCCCCATGTGAACCACACCCGACCTCTCTGTCTAGTGTAGGGTGTCCTGCTAAAGAGAAACGTATAGAGGAACCTTTCAGTTCTCTTCTGGTTCTGACTGAGCACAGGAATATTTTCTATGGAACTAGTCCTGCAGGATGCTGGAAACTTATAGAAAACAATCTCCCAGTACCTACAGAGTTGGAATGGATACCGAAGGCAGGACATCTATGGAGGCTTACAAGGGATGATTCTGAGCCTGACCTGACAGTGGGGCGCTGGGTTGCTGTCGTGGGTTGACCTTGGCTGGATGCCAGGCGCCCACCAAGCTGCTCTAATCACTTCCCTCCTCGTCAGGACAGGAGGGAGAAAATAAGATGGAAAAAGCCTTATGGGTCGAGGTAAAGGCAGTTTAATAGAGCAAAAGCAAAGGTTGTACATGAAAGCAAACAAAACCAAGAGATTTATTCTCTACTTCCTGTGAGCAGGTGATGTCCAGCCACTTCCCAGGAAGCCGGGCTTCAATACTTTATCTTAACGTCTGTTGTTGAGCAGACATCGTATGGCATGGAACGTCATGACAGTTTGGGTCAGCTGTCCTGGCTGTGTCCCCTCCCAAGATCTTGCCAACCCCCAGCCCACCCATGAGGTAGGAATGTTGGAGAGACAGCCTCGGTGGTGTGTGAGCACTGCTCAGCAGTAGCCAAAACACTGGTGCATTATCAACACCCTTCTAGCTACCACTGCAAAGCACAGCACTAGGACAGCTGCTATGGGGAAAATTAACTCCATCTCAGCAGGACCAAATACAGTTGGCTCTGTCTGCTTGTAATTGAAGGATCCAAAGGTGATTCAACCTTGTCAATTAATTTTGGTGTCATTGTTACCAATAATTTCTGCTCTAGCATCGTGGCTGCTGAGGGATCCAAGGACTGCAGACCACATACCATGAAATATCCAAGGTAATTCCAACTCTGTATCATCGGACACCCTTATGTTCCCAGGTTTGAGCTAGGCTTAACTTCAGAGGAATTTATGTAGGAAAAAATCAGGATCTGTTTTTGCAAATGTCGTGTTCCTTGTCACCCTCTAATCAAGGTCTAGCCATGTCAGGAGACTTGCTGACAGCCTAGGGCAAGAATTGGGAACAGCAAAAGTGTTCCTGCTCAGAAAAACTAGAACCAGAGGCCAGGTGCCTGTATCACTTGTGACATCTTAAGGCAAGATATTTTACTCGCTTAGGCCTTCTTAGAAGATTCATGTGATGTTCATCAAGCCAAGTGAAATGTATCTTACGCAGACAGTCTTTACTGACACCACTACGTTGTGCATAAAGTGTCTGAACACTAGGGAGGTTGTGCTCATTCAGGTGTGTGTTGATATGGAATTCCTCTGAGGCAAAAGCAGCTTCTCCAACAATAACAAAAAAACACAAACAGAAACGTTACAACTTCTAAAACTAAACCCAGTCTTAACACCTATTGAAGTGTCATATAAATCACTGAATAAGACAACTACCTGGTATAGCATTGGCTAATGAAAAGCTGTATTCATAGAATCATAGAATGGCCTAGGCTGGAAGGGACCTTAGGGGTCATCTAAACCAACCTCCCTGTCACGGGCAGGGACGCCTCTCAACTAGATCAGGCTACTCAAGGTTCTGTCCAACTTGGCCCTGAACACCTCCAGGGAGGGGGCAGCCACAACATCTCTGGGTAATTTATTCCAAAGTCTTGCCACCCTCGTACTGAAGAATTTCTTCCTAAGATCTAATCTAAATCTATTCTCCTTCAACTTAAACCCATTTCCCCTTGTCCTATCAGTGGACGCTCTTGTAAAAAGTCCCTCCCCAGCCTTCCTGTAGGATCCCTTCAGGTACTGGAAGGCAGCTATTAGGTCCCCCCGAAGCCTTCTCTTTTCAAGACGGAACAATCCCAGCTCCCGCAGCCTGTCCTTGTAGCAGAGGTGCTCCAGCCCCTGGATCATCTTTATGGCCCTCCTCTGAACACGCTCCAACAGATCCATATCCCTCTTATGGTGGGGACACCAGAACTGGACGCAGCATTCGAGGTGGGGTCTCACAAGAGCAGAGTAAAGAGGAAGAATCACCTCTCTTGACCTGCTGGCTACGCTTCTCCTGATACATCCCAGGATGGGGCTGGCCTTCTGGGCTGCAGGAGCGCACTGCCGGCTCATGTTGAGCTTCTCATCTATGAACACCCCCAAATCCTTCTCTTCAGGACTACTCCCAACCCACTCTGTGCCCAGTTTGTATTTGTGCCTGGGATTGGCCCGACCCAGGTGAAAGACCTTGCACTTAGACTTGTTGAAGCTCATGCAGTTTGCACTGGCCCATTTCTCAAGCCTATCAAGGGCCCTCTGGATGGCATCTCTTCCCTCAAGTGAGTCCACGGCATCACACAGCTTGGTGTCGTCGGTAAACTTGCTGAGGGTGCACTCAATGCCGTCGTCCGTGTCGCTGACAAAGATGTTGAACAGCACTGGACCCAGAAAAGATCTCCGAGGAACACCGCTTGTCACTGGTCTCCATGTGGACCTTGAGCCATTGACCACATTGGCCACCAGCAGTCTGAAGAACGAGGGCACGGCAGGACTCACAGAGCTCTTACACAAAGACACAGTCATCACCTTCACGGGCGCTGCTGAATGATGTTCTGCCCCACAAGAGTATCAGACGCACAGGTACCAGTGGCTGCGTGCAGCACCTGGGTACCAATGCATGTACGTGCAGAAGAATTCCAAGTATTCCTAACGATACTGGAATCTGGGAGCTTTTTTTTGGCTTTGTGCTATGTAGTACGATGAGGATGATGAAAGAAATTGGCAGAATGAGCTCAGTATAAATTATTTGGTTTTAATATAGGGGGTGACAGAGAAACTCCTATCTCAACTATATGCTTTATAAGGAATCAGTTTTGCCAGGTCTCAAAGGAAGAGCCTGTTGGCAGCCTGAGAAACTGAAAGACTATATAAATCACCGAGACCAGGTGCTATTCTTACAAGAAGCCTGAAATAAATGTGAAAAAATAAGAGATACAGTTAAGAATTTGTCAATTACCACTAAAAATACCCAGTGCTGTGGACAACTGCTCAGAGCTGAAGAGAAAAAGGTGCAGGTTTAGAAGAAATCAAGATGCTTAAATAGCGTGAGGTAGTGCCTTTCTCAGGCTACTTACTTTTTGCTGGAATAAGCAAAAATGTAACAGGATCAGAGTGTCACAGCTCTGCAAGAAACCTGCATGTTCCAAGCTACTAGAATTTCTTGAACAAAATAAAAATAACAGATACTCCAAGAACCGCAAGGAAGTCCTGAAGTTTAGTCCCGATTCGGAAGTGTAATAATCAACTCCTTAGAAGAGGAAAAACGTAATTTTTCTGATCAGGGGACGTTACATGAATCTTCTTCAACCTCAAACCAGGCTCTTATCAAGACCACTGATTTGTGAGTAAGATTATAAACCCTCCTGTCAAAAAAACCCAACAAACCACCTCAAAAAGCCTCTTCAAACATAGAAAAAAATATTTTGATGGTACACTTAAGGAGGGAAGAGATGAATCCCCTCATTGGTTGCTGAACAGCCCTGAAGTCCATGAACGCTGCTTGTTGCTTCCTGCTTTCCCTCTTCAGGAGCTTTAGAGAAAGTAGGAGCATAAAGCACTTTAAAGCCATCTTCACTTGTGCTCTCTTTAGCAACAGAAACCCAGAACTCAGCCGTAATAGAGGCCTGTGATGAAATTCACAACTATTCAGCTATCTCAGTGTTCATCTACTGGAGACATAAGGTATTCTTTCACTAAGCTTTAATGGGTACTTGTATTTATTGCATGCTCATTTTACTGTTACTTCAGGAAACATGTTAGGAAAAGAATATGGAACTTGCAAGGAACTGCACAGTCCAATAAAAGCAAATTCCACTATCCTTTGAAATCCTACCTGCAGCTTGCTTTCATCTGCTAACGGCAATAGTTATCACTGCCAACAACCTCTGAACAAAACCATTTTGTGACTTCTACTTCTTTTTCCCCCACGTATCCTTGATTTAACAAGGAAGATGGAGAACATCTGCAAGCAACTTCCACTGAGCACTTTTTCGGGAGCAGATGCGAACTTGAATCCTCTCGGGCTTCTGAAACCCAGGTTTCGTGTTTCAGAGAATAGTCCCTTTGCCTCGAGATCGCTTCAACCAACTTCTCAAGTCTTTGATGGATTTCGGCAATTTTTAAGCAACTCTTGGGTCTGTCCCGGTCTTTCCCGTTCCCCATCTTTAATCACAGTATGCATCCTTACCCTCTGTTGGTTTTGACAACTGTTCTAAGATACCTGATTACAATCAATTTTTTAATGTGTGCCAAAGGGGAAGGGGAAAAAGAAAAGACTCCTTAAGCACTTTGGCTTTGTCAGCACCATGCTAGTCGCCTGCGTTCTAGCAGAAGATTAATTCTCACATCAGCTTCTCTACTACTGTTGCAGCTACAGATTTTTAGCCACAAATCTAACTCTTCAAATGCAGGTGAGCCATTAGAACCTAGGCCATACCTGACGCAGAAAGAGATGACCTCTCTCAGAGCAAAAGATCCTGTTACTCTTGAGACAGAGCTCTGCTGGGAAACTTTGCCTGAGTCACACATTTCCACCACAAACAGTGCCTTTTAAGCATGGATATGTCATCAGGCTCCAGCCAATCCTTCATCCTTCATTTCTCCAATGTTTTAGACACTTCATTCTTTTGAAGAACAAGGTTTTTGGTTTCTTAACACATGGGAAAGCACAAACTGGAAGTAAGCGGCTAATTGCATTGGTAACAAGCCACATACAAAAGAACAGATTAAAACAAAGCAAACATGAACTGAAAAAAAACCTAAACAACCAACTGACCCTCTTGGTAAAATGGCAGAAGCTCTCAGAGACAAGCCTGTGAAACCCCCAGCCATTAAGTAAGGCTGGAGCCTATGTCTGGGCTCATTCACTGCTAGCTTACAAACTTTTATGTTTTAAAATTTATTACCTGCATTCCTTGACAGAAATGTATCTAAACACTTTGCATTAGCCAGGCTGTAAATGGGATATTGAAGTCGTAAATGTGATATTGAAGTATGCTAGTCTTAAGTTTTGATCACAAGGACAAAGTACTGTTCTACATTTTCACTGCAGCTCTTTAAAAAAAAGCTTCTATAAAGGCATTAGGAAACCAAGTGCAGATACTCTATTTAACCAAGCTTTGACATTTATCTTATACACAAGAGGGATAAAACTTGATTCACAAGTAATTTTTACAAGTGCACATATTTTTCTCATTTTCTCTGTGATACGGAAACGAAAGAAAATAGTTTGTGGAGTCAACGAATTGCCGAATTCAAGCACAATTCTTTGCTGGAGCCTCCACAACAATACAGCCAACAGGGGGCTGTCTGACTACACGATGGGATCGAACCTGCAGCAAAACCCTTGCTCTGACTGAAGAACCTACCATCCACACAGGCTTCCCAAAACTGGTTGTTGCACATCTCCAAAACAGCAGAGCTCTTGTTCATCTTTGCCTGATACTCCTCGAAATTTCTTTCTTTGCGTGTCTGACGTTTCATTAGACATAGAGGGATAATACAGTTTATGTATTTATTGGCACATTAGAAAATAGCAGATATTGCTTATTGGAAAAGAGGGAGACTTTCAAATTGTCCGGATGCCAAGAAGCTGTTTCCATGTGGTAAGAAGCTGTATCTAGATGAACATTTTTGTGTTAAGTTTCATATGTAGATACCATTCTTCTGTAGAAGGAAAAAGGTAGACCACGGTGGTGTTGGCCCCTCTGATACCAATTTTGTTGCTCTGAAGATGGCTGAGCAAATTTTACTTACTTAAGAGTGGTAGTGGCAGTCCAGATAGGCAAAGTCTGTCTGTAGGGGTATCAAGAAAAAAAAAAAAAAAAAAAAAGAACAAGGCCCTGAATATTCCCTACCTTGGTTTAAGCACTGCAAATTACCACTGCCTTGGTGCCAGCACCGTTGCTCGCAGAGCAAGCACACAAGCTGGCTGAGCTTACCAAAAACTAACCCAGAGTCATTCAGAGAAACCACCATGGAAATACCGGAGCCTGGCTAATACTGGAGGAAACAGGAAGACTCTGTCAGTCCTAAACTTGTCTGGCCCGAGAATCACAGGACTGCAGAACCACAGTCATATATTATTGTTGACTATTCTACCTGGTCCAATAATATAATCCCTGAAGCTTTTATTTCAATAAAATATTAAAAATGTATACAATTGAGACTTTATAAGCTGTAATTTATGCCTTGTATAGTTCAAATTTTATAATACTTCGGGTGGTTTGGTTTTTTTTTTTATTTTATTTTATGACATATTCCAAAATGTTTTACTTTTAAAGTCTCTTAAAAGTGTAGAAGCTGCTGACAGAAGGTTCCTTTATAGGTAATAAAGCCACATTCTTGCCCTGAAAAAAACATAGGGAAATGTGAAACTTTCTATCCACAGCTGTCTCATGGCTATAAACAGCAGAAGAAAACATTATGGATACATTGTTCCCATCTCTCAACACAAGTTAAGTCAGTCAGCCTCTACCTACTCCGCATTGTACACATAAGATTGAAACTGCTAAATACTGCTGTAATTAATTTGTTAATTTCAGAACTTCTAAACACAGGGTTCAAATTTATACATTAAGACACAGAAGCGATACTAGATAAATTTAATCTGATTTATTCACACATAGCCATTATAAGTGAATCAAATATGGAAAAAATACTGAGTTGTTGCACCGGAGAGCCATTAAATAGCTTCCAACACAAACTGTTTAGAGTGAAAAAATAGGACCCCGGTGATAGTAGCCCCCTCACAGAAAGATGAACAATGTCACTTGTTCCATTGCATTTTCTCCATATTTCTTCTGTATTTCTGTTTACAGTTAAACTTTCTTCTGATACACACTTACAACTGTCAGCTTAGAAAGGAGATTCATAAACATCTCAGATATAAGTTTTTCTTCAAATACATTTTAATTCTTTTTGTTTGTTTTAAATGAAGAATTGCTGCTCTGCTTCAAGTTAGTAGCTCACCACTTGGGATGTATTTCTATCAGCCATTTCCTGTGGCTTCTGTGACAGGAGGTGGTGATGAAGAATATAAAGGGAGTCTGGATATTTCAAGTTTCAAACATTACTGCTAGTATTGCTACCTGATGGGAGAGACTTCCCCCGATACTTAACACAATACCACGATTAAGAGAAAAGCTGAAACATTTTTGGATCTCTATCTGAAGTACAGAACCACTCTCACTCAGTAAAGCGTGCCTTAAGCAGTACCAAGGAAACTGTCCTTGAAATTTGAAGAATGGCCTGTCGAAGTCTGAAAGACATAGGTGTAAATCACTTTAAATTTTTAAAGATACACTGTTTATCACTGTCCATAAGAAACAATTTAACTAGTTCATTCTTTCTGCAATTAGATCTTGAAGGGTAAATTTATTGTAAGGTACGCTGAAACTCAAACGTGAACATTGCCTTCAGCGTATAAAGGTTTTGCAGAATATTGAAGGTGTTACTCATGAAATCACATTGCATAAATGGGACAAATGTTTAATAAATGAATTGGTAACAAGAAAGGACACAAATCAGAGTATTTTGGAGTTCACAGACTGGATGAATAGTCCATGAACCAACAGCATGAAAACTTGGTTTCTCATCCTGAGCTGGTAAAAAGGAAAGTTGATTGCAGATCTGGTCATTAAAAGATGCAAAACACTTACCTCTTCCTCCAAGTTCAGAATTAATAAGTGCCGTAGAAAATTCCATGAGGAAATGCATTACTGTAGAATGGCTACTAAACAAAAGTGTGTTGTTTTTTAAGCAAACAAAAAAAACCAACAGCCTGTTAAGGTGTCTATGACCCCTATTTTAAATGTGAGACGGAGGTGTAGAATCTATAGTAGTACGCAACAGTTTGAGGTACCCTGGCTAAGAAATCAGGAGACTGTCAACAGACGTAATACACTATGTAGTATTTCAATTGGAATGACAGCTCCCAAGAAACTCAGTTGCAAATGTGAACAGCCAGTGTTTCTGTCAGACAGGAAGGTCTGAAGTCAGACACCTCTGAAGCAAAGAATACAAGTAGTCTGGAAACAATGACCTGGTAACCTGTTCAGCATCATCTAAGAATAAAGGCAGAAAAACAAACACCAGGTTCAATTCTTAGGAATTCTCATTTGTTATAACCATGAAGACATGGTTTCCTCTACTTACAGGATCACAGAATGCGTTGGGTTGGAAGGGACCTCTAAAGGTCACCTAGTCCCACCCCCCGGCAGTGAGCAGGGACATCTTTAACTACATCAGGTTGCTCAGAGCCCCATCAAGCCTGACCTCAAATGTCTCCAGGGATGGGGCTTCCACCACCTCTCCGGGCAACCCATGCCAGCCTTTTACCACTCTCATTGTAAAAAACTTCCTCCTTACATCCAGCCTAGATCTACCCTCTTTTAGTTTAAAACCATTACTCCTTGTCCTGTCACAGCAGGCCTTGCAGTCTTTGTTCCATTGCCTACAGAATTTTCTACCCATTTCTGCAGCACCTACAGAAGCATCGAATTTCTTGCTTGCAGAGTCCACAAACATCTGCCGTGGCTCGGCACCACACCAGGCCAATCCCATCATTTGATTAAATATTCTGTATGATCATGAAGATTGCTTCATAGCACACTAAACACAAGAGGGCAAATGAAGATTGCAGAATCTTAAAGCCGGAGATCTTCTTGTTCTTGTTACAGTTTTTACAGTTTAGCTGTGTTTTTCATTTTTCTCCCAAAAGCATTTCCCCCTACGAGTTCAAATTCCCACATCAGCTGAAACATTTTATTTACTTCCACAAAGATGATGAGAGAACTGAAGCATCTTTAACAAGAGAGCTGGAACTCCAGCCTAGAGAAGAAAAAGTTTGCATGTGTGTAAAAGCTTATCAACGCCTGCTGACAGAGGTAAGGGAAAGTAAAGAAGACATAGTCAGGCTCTTTTGAGTTGTGTCCAGGGACAGAACAGGAGACAACAGGCAAAAAATGAAATGTAGGAAATTCTATCTGTACAGGACAGGTTGCAGAATCCCCCATCCTTGAAGATATGCAAAAACTGACTACAAAAAAAACCCCAGAAACCTGCTCTGCCTGACCCTGCTTGGAGTAGATGATCTCTAGAGGTCCCTTCCAACCTCAACTCTCTGCGATTCCTTTTCAGGACCAAAACTGATGAGGTAACTGAGAGCACTAATAAGGCTGTCCTCTTCTGTGTGGAGTATGAGGAGGGATGACATTGACAGTGATTTCATAGATGACACCAAAAGCTACTACTTAACAGTCTGCACTCCCTTCTGGATCTGAAGTGCGGAGTGCTCTAGTGAATGCTAGGAATGATCTGGGGTGTGCAAGTCCCTTTTTCCCCAAGGTCAACTCATTCTCTTTGCCTCAGGCCCAGATCCCTTCTGTCAGGCTGCTGCTTCTTCCTATTTCAAGAAACAAACACAACCCCCAAATCTTTGCCCAATCTGTCCCAATCCTTCCAATTTTCCATTTCATCAGACCTGTCCTTCCCCTATCAGTTCCTAGCTCCAACCTTTCAACATAAGTTGTTTAGATAAGCTCCTCTCACCAGTTGTCTTCACTCCTATACAGTTATTAGTCTCAGTTTATGTTCAAGCAGGCCTATCTTTTCTTTCCCTTTTATATGAATTACTTTTATATGAAACACTCTTTTCTCCCCACAGAGTTCCCTAGCAGAAAATAAGCACCTGGACTGAGCCTTCCTTTCTTACATGAGGCACAATCCTTAGGGCCCCAGAGCTGCAATGCAGAGGAACTTCCATTCAGCCACGGGTTACAGCACCTCTGGAAAATACAACTGCTAATATTACTGAAGGCAACTGTAACCATGTGAGAAATATGACCTTTTTTTTCCAGAGGTTTAGGAACTGGATAACTCGAGTAGGCTTTCATAACACTTCAATTTTCTTAATCCAGAGGGGAACTTTGGTTTGTCACAGTTGAGCTCTAGTTCTGCAAACGCTCAAGTAATGTTTTCATCGTGTCGCCAAACTGTTACAAGCTCCCAGGGACAGCAAACAAGGGAGCCCAATCTTTGCCCTTTTGCTTCTTCCCGCCCCTTGCCATCCCCCACCTTGTGCCAGTTACAAACAGGGGCTGCACAGGGAACCAGGAGGAAGGAGCCCGTTTCACTCTTCACACGAAGGTCTGCACCAGCACAGTAGTCAGGAACAAATGGTTTGGCTGCTGGATTTTGACAAAGTCACACAAATAAACAGACTGACTTGTTGCATGTTCTTCAATCTTTCCAATCAGCTCTTTAGATTCCCATCTACTCATAGAAGTCCCGGGGAAAGAGCCTAGATACAATAAAATACTGGTTCTACAGGAGTAACAGGGATGGACGGCCCTCTGCAACCATCATGGCCTGCTCACAAAAATCACTGAGCTTTAAAGTGAGAGAATAGTGAAATAATAATGTATTTTATTTGTTTTTATAACACACAGAATCTGGTCTTTCCAAGCATTTCTAAGTGTTCAAATGGCTGAAATGAATGTGCAGGACATTAGCATTAAGCGGTTAGAGATAAGCAAATGTAACATAGTGCTACTTAAGCCTCAGCCAGAAAGCTGACCAACTTGGAGCCAGTTAGCATATTTTTTCTGAGTAGCCAAACTCATTTTGGCCACATATCTTAAGAGACCTGTAGTAGGTAAATGTACACACAGAAGGGTTTACTTTATGAAAAGCTGTAGGCTATCTAATACTGAGCAGCTTTACTACTGAGAACTGCTCAGGTCTCCACTAGATTGGAAATTTTAGCCATCAGTAAATTCACCAGCTCAAATCCCTAGCCTGGACAGACAAGAAAAGTGTGATTTTTACCAGCACGTACACCGGACTGGAATTCTCTACAGTTAAGTAATGTAGATCTATGAATTGTAACAACTTGGATTCATATTCATCTAGGTCATGTTTGTACCTGTGCAACTGCACCAGGAGCCTGAAGACAAAACAAATTCCCAGTGCAGATAAGCTTTTTTTCTCCTTTTAAAACACCTAAATGACGTATAAACTTGAATCTGTGAGCACTTATTTGAAGAAGGTACGTGTATTCTAATGCTAAAATATAACGGCTAATAATGTGAGATTAGCAAGTGATACTGAGTCATGATAGTGAAGAAAATAAAATCTTAAAAGGAAACACACTTTCAGATCTTGACTGTATCTAAAATTAGTGACATTTACATAACCATTAGTCTACATTTGACTCACCACAGTTCTTGCATGCAGCTTTTCAAAGGAAAGGAACCCAAGTAATTTCCATTCTAATTGCAGAGATTTCAATCATCTCAATGAAAGATTCCCCTGCAAGAGAAACACCTTAGTAGAAGATACGGAAAAAAAATTAGTAAATTAAGTCAGATACACAGTTTAAACTTCTAACCATAGTATTGTTACCTGTCTATAAACACAGTGATTTAAGAAATGAAAAGTTTAATAAGTTTTGTTTAAAATTTTGGAAGATACTTTTTGCCTTACATGCTCACTTTGCTAAAATTGTGACAAAAACGTTTCCCAGTTCCATTCATTAAGAAAATGCTGTAAAAATAAACTCATAGCCTTAAGACTTTCAATGAAGCAATACTGACATTTAAAGTAACATAATTTTTAAAATACACTTACCAAAGCACTGTTATACAGGTGTAGCTTGAGATGGGTCCTTTAATAAATGCAGCTTTCATGTAAACCAAAGCATTCAAAGTTATATACGTGTCTATTCTATATTTACCATCAGATACCAAGTAGTTCTAAATATTGTTTCTGAATAAATGAAAATACAATCAAAAGCCAAGAAAGTGTTAACAAACAATCAACATACGAATTCTAACAACAAAAAGGCATCAGGAAAAACACGAAACATCCTTTTTCATGACTCACATGCAGAAGTGGCTAGCCTTACTTCAGCAGCACAGTTAATACTGGAGATATTTACAGTCTTAACACCAATATTTACGTGCTGCTAAAGTATGACAGACATCAGCATCGCAAGATTGACTAATTCTTAAGTGGTATTTCTCTTCAGGGTGATGAAATCCTTGTAGTTTTGAGGCAGCACAATATGGCCTGCACCTTTTCAAAACCCACAAACCATTATGTGCTGCTACGTTATGCCAAGGTGTCTACCGCACTTCGAGGAAATAGAAACATATGCTGAAAGCTGACTGCAGAATTTTCTTACTGAACATTAGTTTTCATGTACTAACATCAGCTGTATTAATAAACTATAGAATGTTTATAAAACATTTGTCCATTGCTGAGCTGACTCTTTATTTACTGTGAAGCTCTAGACTTTATTGTCAACTCTGTGTAATGCCTTAATGGGACATGAATGAGGAACTGAACAATTCTATGTCTGATTAGAGGAACTAAAAATTATGCAGATGTTTGATTCAAAACAAAACAAAAACATCTGGGTTATTTTCTAATCTAACTTTCGGTTAGATATATAAGAGAATAAGAGCTAATTTCAAAATAAGATTCTGACAAGCACTGCATCAGTCCTCAAGCCATATGTCACCTCTGCAGGTACCAATTTCTGGGCAAACAGATTTACAAGCATTTCTTAATTCATTTCAGGGGAAAAAAAAATATTAAAAAAATCCACAATGGATTGTTACCATTGTTACCAGTAACTTATCTGTCATTAGGAGCGAGAGTTAGCTGTCCCCAGCCCATAATGATTGTGCTACTTTACTTGAAGTAGGTGAGAGACTCAAGAGTTTCCATCCCTGCCAGATATCACTTTCTTGTACTGCAGTATGTCAGCATTTTAAGTGGGCACAGTACTTTTACTGGTTCCCTAGATAACATGAATTACTCTATGTTTTTATACCAAATTATTAAGACAAAAGCTACTTACGCAGTATGGCCCAAGCATGCCACTCCATTCTAAGAGCCTTCTCGTCAGCTCGCGATAAAACAACTTCTGTAAATTAACAGGGCTACCTGTTAGCACAAAGAGGGTTTAGCAGGACACAAAAGGGGAAAGTTTGGTGAGTCTTCTCCCTTCCTATTTCTGCTGCTACCATAATACAGCAGGATGGTCTCCACTGGTTGCTACAAACATGCCAATTCAGGTGAGATTTGTTAGTGTTAAGTTTACAGGTAGCTGTAGCAAAACTCAGGTTTTTGTAGAGCTACCTAGGTACAAATGCTACTTTCGGAACGGTGCAAGAGAGCCATTTCTGGTGTATTTCATACACACACAACTATATTTACACTTTTTTCCCCTCTTACTACCTATGTTTGTTTTTCGAAATCGGACAGCTAAAATAGATTATATAGGCACAACTTACCCAAGAGAGGAAGAAGTACAGTGAATGCCCCACCACATTTATATAATGGGGAAGGCACGCAAGCAAAAATGCTGGTCAGTAGTAAGAGATCTACTCCAACTTGTTTGGGAGGAGAATATGAAAGATGTTCTCCAGCAAGAGAAAATCCTGCTTCTTCCTTGTAGATTTACATTAAAAGACTGAAAGGAAATTATTTAAGTAATAAGACAGCTGCAACATTTAATACCTTTGTCAGGGCATTTTTCACTTTCACGTTCAGGCAAATTCTTCATTTGTAGAATGCATGTGTTTAACTAGATACTGTTGTTTCAATTGCCTAGTTGTTTTTAGCTTCTGGCTTAAGCATGGAATTTTTTTCTGTTGCATAAGTAAATCCCTCTAAAATGAAACTGCAAACACTATGAAATGAAGTCTTTGCTGAACTATTATGCTATTTTCTACAGTAAGGACATTAGTAAAAGAACTTGCAGGTAAACCTGTCCCACCTCCCTCCCTACACGTGGACACAAAGCCTCACATGCATTACAGGATTGAGGATGAGGGTTATGTTTGGTGTTTTCTTATTGGGTTGTTTGGGTTTTTTTACTTCACTAAGAAAAATGCACCAAAACAAACAAACAGAAAAAACCAAACCCAACGCGACTGTGTATTTTCCATGTTGCCATTAAAAAAAAAAAGTTATCTGTAAGGCTATCCTCCTCAAGTAACAGTAAGATTCTGACTTCTTGCTTAGGACTGCAGTTCTACACTAAGGAGAAGCAGCAAGTTTTTACACAAAATTGAAGACATTGTATGTGAGAGAAAGGGTTGAAGAACAGAAAAAGGAGAAAAGTAGGAAGACTAAGATGACAAACGTACCGATCGCTAAACCAGAAATCCACTGAAATTCAGGAATGTCTGCACAACGCTTTGCGCCTGTACGCTTTGTCATACAGCTAATACAGTCATGCATCAATAGTGTTTCTTCTACCTCTATCTTGGTGTCTTAAAATGCGGTGTGTGGGCGAGACAGACAGACAAAGAGACAAGACCCTCAATAAAAACTGGGAATCATGTATGTGGGCAGCTCCATTAGATTCCCCTCAAGGCCCTGAAAGCAAGAGCTCTGCTGAGAAAAATGGAAGAAGGAAGGATTCTGAAGATGCAGAACTGAAATTCCAAAGGTAGCTCTCCACACATACACAGAAGTCAGGAATGTTGTTAGAAAAAAAGAAATAAACAGTTTAAAAACAATAACAACTAAAAAAAAAAATTAAAAGGGCATGTTTTTGTGATTGTGGTGTTCCTTAATCAAGGAAGGAGCCTTTCCTTCATTTCAGTATTTCTTAACTGATTTATCAAAGGCCAAGCCTAATATAAAATATCATGTTCAATTTTTATTGGTTTATGGTTAAGAGTTTATGATCATACCAAGCCAAATGCAGTCGCTTTCCGACCCCATGAAAACCAGCTACAAGTGAATTTCTGGCTTCTATAACTGTTAATAGGCTCCTTCAATTCCATGCAACATATTGTATCCTGACAGGTACCGCTAGCCAGCGATCTGACAGTTCAGTGACTTGGGAGTGGAACATACCAAAGCCTTTCTATCAAACACTGTATATTGTCTCAGATGCCCAAGAACAATATAAAATTAAACATCTACCTTGTGCTTTCTGCTCATACAACAAAAGCACTCTCGATCTTTCCTGGCCTAAACATCTTCCCAACTGGTAGCGTTACATCCCAATTCCACCGTTTTTGTTCCTTACTTGTTAATACAAAGCAACGCAGATCCCCTACAAAAGCTTCACTCTTCATTGTGACCCTTTCCCAACCTTATTTCAGTTTAAAATTAGAAATCTGAAGGTGGAAGACTAAAAGACTCCTGGCACTCCGCAGCCTAAAAGCGTTGCACTATCTGTCCCCCAGTGCTACTCTCCCCCACAGCACAGGCATGGGGAAGTGCATCTCCACATCTCAATTTTCCCAGTTTACCTTCTTAGTTTAAAGCAGAAATGAGACAAGGTTTGCACTCAGATGGCACAGTATGAAGTGGGGCAGTTTTGACAAGTGTGTCCTGTTCTGTGCATTCCATGAAGAGAGTAACTCACTTCTATGGCACAAAGGACATTTTGCAGCGATAGTTTTTTTGAGAAGTGCCGGTGAATTTGCAAAGTTCTCCTCCCAAAGCTCACACTTCGGTGGCACTAATAAACCATTCAGTAAGAACTAACACACTGACAGTTCAATTCTTGCTGCAAATACATTTCTTTTTACTTGTTTTTTTTACTAAATTCATTTGGGCAAAGACAGAATTAGAGATGATCTCACTTCACTGTTAAGAAGTCTAACCACTTCTATTCTCCAGCAGCACCAAAACTCTAAGATCTAGAAGCGTATGTAGCTCTGTCTTAATAACACACTGTTTACTTCCCCCTCCCCCACCAGTTTAAACAATAGTAGTTTCACTTTATTTTTGTCATATGCTTACTCAACACTAATATTTATACTGCGAATACACTGGAATTTATAACTCTTGATCATTCTTAAAACTTTTACGAGTATGTTCTTTTACTCCTGCCTTCTAGTCGCTTTTGTTAAGGATTCCTCTTTCCCCCCAACCCTTAGTGTCAGCAGCCTTTAAGGTGATGTGCAAATATTTAAAAAGGGAGAAAAGGTTGAACTGAAATATTTCAGAGTATTATTTTTAAAAGCATCGGTGTACTCTTGGCTATTATTATTATTATTTGGTTCAGGTGTAACCTCTGATATTCAGTTAACTCACTCAATTGAAGCTACTTCATGGTCATAGAGGAGGAAGAATTCAGAGAATGAACTATACACCTTAATTGCTATTCTCCTGAAGTAACAGTAAGATTCTGAATTCTTGTTTAGGACTGTAGTTCTGAAAAGCAATTTAACTCTAACCTAGCAATTCTGTGCTAGGGTAGTTTGTTTGTTTGGCTGGCATTTTTGTTTGTTTGTTTTAAAACCAAATGACTGTAATCCAGCAATATATTAACCCAATTTCAGCCCCCAAAGGAGCAGTCGTTCCGAACTGAGCTTATACACACTTCCCACATATAACAGATCTTCCCATACCTTCCACCAAGCAGCTGAGTATTTCCAAGACTGTCATCGATTTGCGTTAAAAAGGCACAAAATTAATGCTTTGGATAATTTTCTGAACACAAAGATGAACATCTGAACGGCAATAACTAGCACCCGGTGTCTGGAGTTTTGGTTGTAAGCTCTGGGTAAGGTCGAGCACACAAACTGTGACAAAAAAGGGATTGTCTGTTAACTATTTCCTGATCACATCAACAATTTTCCTCCATATGACCATATGAAAAAAAGTTGAAGGGAGCTACAGAAGTTGCTTGCAATGCAAAATATTGCTCATGAAAGTTAAGCGGATAACTGCTGATTACTGAAAGCTACTCTTACTAAATTTGGAGACTCTATATCATGCATCCAGCCATCTCTCCAAGGATCATGAACAAACATATTTAGGCAAGCGGGAGAACTACTGCAGAAGATAAACATAACAAAGCCAGCTAAAAATAAAAACCAGGAAGTAAACCATTAAGAAATTCAGGAGCATAAAAATACCTGGAAATCTGGAAGTCTATCAGCATCAAATCTAATTTTACAACTTTTTTTACTTCATCTCAGCACTCCAGCCACTGCTTATATTAGACTCATGCTTTCGTTTTGAGGAGGTGCGCTTTTCCCCCCCTCATTGCAGTCAGGAAAACAAACCAAAGTGAAGACACTTATTTTGTACTGCAATATAGATGCATCTGTTGGAGCGATGAGCAGCAACCAAAATGCAGTGGATTTATGTGGAATGCGAGAAACAGGAGGTAGCCAGTTCTGACTGCTACAAGCACAGGACGTCAAACAGTTTAAACAGCTTGCTAGCTGAAAAAAGCAGAACTAAAAGGAAGGTAATCTAGAACATAAATATTATCTACGTATATTTTAGTATATTATCAGTGCAAGTGAGCATCAACTCGAGCTTAAAAATAAAATTGAATAAGACTAACTCCTCCCACCTCTTTTCCCAGCTCCTAAAGAGTGTTTTGTCAGATGCTGATGCATTAACTAGACTGCTACATGAAATATTTTTACAGAGGACCTGTAAAACGTAACAAGTTCTGGGTTCTAACAGAGTTTGCAAAAGTTGTATTTTCAAAAAGCTTTCCAGAACCCTCTTGATTGCACTGGTACAGGTTGCACACAACTTTTAAAAAAATCTGTTTTCCCTGCACCTTTGGCATGGACACAGGAACAAAACTGTGTGAACACTTTCAATCTGTACCAGCATTCTTTCTGCTTGAAAGGACACATACAAAATTAAGAAAAACGAAGAAACTATTTTCTAAAAGTTCTACAAAGTAAGTTTTATATTCCGTTATAGTAGTCATTAAAGATGTTCCTCTCCCCCTGATTTTATTACAAAAACTATTAATACACAATCTAGTGGATCTGCTAAAAAGAAAGCTAGGTCTGTCTTAAAATACAACTTCAGTTTCTACACTAGCATTTAAAAAAAAAAAATTGTAACACCTTTACAGATCAACAAAAAAAAAAGTATATTTTTTTCAAGTTCTCCAATAATTATATGATGATCTAAGGGTATGTTTATCTTCAGAAAAATATTATCCTATGATTACAATTCAAGTTTAAAAAACCTCAAGCACAGAATTGCTGCTGGTAAAAGAGAAAATGGAACATCCCTCCCCCAAATAACAGTACCCATGCAGTAAAAACCAGCTATATAATATAAAGTTAATATAAGAAAACAGGTTCTCCTCTTAAATATATTAGATTCTTATAAAAAAAAATAATCAAAACATCACCTGTTAGTTTCCTGTGCCTTTCATTAGTTTCTAAATTTTTTCAAGAAATTGAAGAAAAAAAAAAAATCAAAGCATATCAGCTAACTCTTCTGTCCTTTTTGTTAATTTCTAGTTTTCTTCAAGAATTTGAAGCAAAAAAAATAAAAATAAAAATCTGTTTTATTAAATTCTTGTAAGACTTGTCCATTTAGCCCAGGAAGCAAGTCACAGGCCTCGTGTAAAATTTTGTGCTCTCCAAAGCTGGCATCCCACCCCGTCTTTTTATGAAAGCAAGCCATGCAGATATTGCTGTTTAAATCTTCTAACTCTATAACACACAGCAAAAAATTTCTTGTCCTCAACAGAATACTTAATACCCCAGTAGCATTTTGCAGGAACCCTGGTGGTCTGTGCACAGGATCAGTTTCCAAAGTACTGCAGGGAAAGCAGAAAATGCATTAGTCGGTGTTAACCAGACCGCCTCCATTCTTGCTATCTTATCTGAAATTGGTAAATAATAATAAATCATAGGACAGCAATATAGTAATTTATTTTTTTTTAAAAAGGCCTGATATGTAAATACTACTACTTGCACTACACAAGCCCACAAATCTGAAGTTTTGATTTTGCTACATCTCGGTGCTGTATCAACTATAATGCCTAGAGACAAAAACCAGGCCCACAGCTCAGAATGCAACCCCACTTGTAAAGGGCTAAATTTGCTGCATGTCTGCTTCCAAAGATTTAGGGTCAGAGTGACAATGCTATAAAATAGGGGTCAAAGCACAAAAAGACCACGGCCACGGAACAAAGAGCTTTTCGTGTCCTGAAAGAAGTTGCTTTCTGTAAGCCTGCCTTCTGGCTCAGACAGTGTATTTGTCTTCTTCTTGACATCATCCCTACACGACTCCTGCAAAATGCCAGAGAACTCCGTGACTTACGAAAGGTGAGACTGAAATGTTAGAAGAAATCAACTCGGGGAATCCACTAGTTACCAGCAGAGGAACACCTCCCAGTAACTGCTGTAACTTTTCCAACCCTTAGCTGTATTTCTACAACTTCATTATTTCATTAGTCACTTCAGCAGAAATTTCAAGTGTCCTTAACACCTTCGGGGTGCAGACTCCTAGTCATAGTCTCTACTGGAATTATGGTTTATTCAGTAGTAGTTGAGGAATTACGCACCAGCAGCAAGGCTGTTTTAGATCTTCCTCCCATCCTTTTGTGAAATATCCATAGAAGAGATACCATCTAACCCACAGATGCGTGTACTCCCTTTCAAACCCGTTTATGGGTTGGTTCCCCACTTCCCCAGCAGTGAGACTCACTACTCACAGAACCCAGCAAATGCAACATGAAATAGTGCTTTCTAAGGCTGACACGGATTCCTAAGCAGCAAAGTTCATTTTTCCAACTAAAAAATGGATATGCTTGTTCAAAACAATAGTCTGCTAAATGAAAGGAACTTTATGCGCTGAGGGGGAAGAAAAAAGAAAAAAAGAAGATGCTGGGTACCTCTTATGGCTTTATATTAAGCTAGATTTTCAATATTTCACTAATGAGCTTAAAGCAAAACCATGCTGAATTAACCAGAAGTTAATATATTTAGATTTATAATCCAATACCTAAAGCACACTAGTAGTAAAAACAAAATAAAAAAATTGTACTCTCAGCCCTATCAAATTGTCTAATAAATATCCACAAACCAAAAGAGACATTCATCTCTGAACAATCAGCATTTAACTTCTTTTTTAAGTAAAAGGGGAGCTGACAATACACTCTCTGAGCAAACATCAGTACTGCAAATCTCTCTCCATCACAACCCAAATCTAGATGAAGGAATCAGAATGATCACCAAGTTGTGCATTATCTTTGTTAGCAGGTCTAAAGCATGACATTTTGAAGATCAGATCTTACTTCAAGTAATTATTTTCCTCTTCAAAACAGATGCCTTCTGCCCTCAAAGTTACTATTTTTTTAAGTCCTACTAACTTACTTAAAAGCTGGACATTAAGATATGCAGAATTATGTTAAAAAATATTAAAAAAAAAAACCAACCCAATCTTACCTTTCGACTGTGGAGATCTACAATAGCTCTTGAGTTTCAGTGACAGCAAACCAGAAGTGTTATGTTTTCAAAAGGAAGCAGACTCCTTTGCTTTTACTCTGCATTAAGCTGTAATGTCTGATTCCTCTTCTAAAGATTAAATGTAGCAATTTAAGAAAATATTTAGGGGTTGTTTCTAAAAATTTAATATAATCAAAAACCATCTCGTAATAGGAAAATCCTACCGTAACATACGAAAGGCCTGCTCTGAGCATCCTACACTTTCTGAAAGAAATGATTACTCCTCATCTCTCGAGAAGCACTGGTGCGAGTATACTGATTTTCCTTGTGGTGAATAGCAGCCCACAAGTTAAGGAACTGATGCAAACTGGCAGATTTCCCCTTCTAATTCTGAGTCATATGCGTCATCTTTTTGTCAAAAGCTGGGAAGAAAAAGAGTCTCTCTTCCAGCCTGCCACATGAAACCACCTGCTTAAAGACAGAACAGACCAATACTGCAGTATCGGTCTGCACATTTGCTGGTGCTTGCACATTTGTTCTTGCTGTGTTCAAATAAAGAAATTTCTGAAGACAGCCTTAATGTTAACTTAACAACAGAACTTCTCTCTTTGATTTAGGCACTAAAATCAAGCTGGAAAAAGGAAAAGAAAAAAAAAAACAAAACCAAAAACCAGTCATGCTGGCATGAAAATGCTTATTCTTAAATTGATAGTGTCCTATCTGCAAAAGACTAAGGATTCAGTTTCTTAAAAGCTCACATGTATGGTTGGTTCAAGCACTCGAGTACTCGGTTGGATTTGGTGTAATATTCACATTTTCAAAATGAGTTGTGGTGGGCGTGTGATTAAGTCCTCTTTTTCACTGTACATGATTATCAAGTAATTTCTCAACACCCTCCCTCCAACAAATCCAAAACACTCCCCTAAACCCCAGAGAATCCCAATGGGTTAAATTCCACACATGGAGGGTTGCGGGGTTTCCCTCCCCCTTTTGTGCATTTTGCAAATTAAGAAGTGAGAAAACTATTTTCCTTCTTTCACAGATTCATCAAGGTCAGTCATTGTTGGACTGTGTGATGACACAAATCTGTCTTCCAAAGGCTCCAGCACCGACTAAGGTTGGGCACATGGCTGCCAGCAGATTACATATTTTCAAATTGCTGATCAGACCTGCAGAAAACAGGTGTAAATTTTTACTGTAACAAGGTACTGTAGTATTTCTATCGATTTGTGGCCCTGCCAGAGTGACTGTAAGTAAGTGTTCTTTATAAAAAAAAAACAAACAAACAAATCCTACAACTCAAGAGCAGTTAAAGCAAGAATAAGCTTCAGCTATTTATAGTAAGTTGTGCAAAAAAATGCAAAGATAATACTACCTGAAAAACCGGTAGAATGTTGGAATGATCGCATCATTTTAATCTTACATTAGGTTTTTTACATAAGTACACACAAAATATGTATTATTATATGATATGCATGTATATAAAATTAGATAGATAGGTATAATCACACATACACATTTAGAAAATGCCCCTGTGTTGAAATTTGTACTGTGGCACAAGCATTTGCATGGCCGGGTGCATACATTTCAACCTAATGAGAGAATTTGCATTGCTAAAATAAGAATTCTTGAATGCTTTTCAAGAACCATGACATCACCATTTGCATTACAGGTTATTATTTACAAGCATTCAGGATGTTCTGTAAATCCATAATGAACACTGCAACTGTGAAAACTGTAATTTATTATGTAATGCACTGTCAAATAAATTGCTTGAATTTTACACAATATACACAGATGATCTCAGCTAAAGGTTAAACACAGCACCTGATTGCTCATCTTACTTCAAGTAATATTTTTTCATTCAGCATATTGTGTTTTCCTTGACAAAATAATGAAAATTCAGTACTTGCCTGATGCCTTATCCTGTTTGTGGTGTGTTTTGGGGTGGGGTTTTTTTTGTTTTGTTTTACAATTAAATTAATTATTTATGCCATCTTATTAATTCGTGTAACTTTGCAGCATTTTGTAAGGATATATTTTACTAACCATGGATCCCATTTTCCTCGATACTTAACAAAAAGCATCTAAGCCTCAGTGCAATGTTACCTCCCAAACCCTTTCAGATAAAGGGATCAACGGACCCCATGAGAGCAAATCAAAAACAAACAAACCCCACCCCTGAGTAAGTTCTGATGGTGGCAAGAGTGAGGTTAAGATACTGCAGGAGATGCTGCTTAACTTCTAATTCGGCAAAGCCTAAGAACAGGTTTAACCTCCTCCTCATTCAGTGGAGCGCTCAAGGATACCAAGAGTGAATTAAAATCAGTGATTTTAGGAGGGTGATGGCGAAGACCAGCTCACCTGGGGGAGTCCCTGGGGAAGTCTCTGTGGGCTCCCTCTTTTTCAAAACAGGGCCACAGGCACCCGTAGCATTTCTGGGGGGAAATGCTGCTGCTTTGAATTGCCCTCTAGTGTTAGCCTTCATGAATTCCTACCTCAATGACAATTTCTGGTCAGGTTTTTACATAAGGGAAAGTGGGTCAGCAACATTAAGTTATATTAACCTAAAAATAAAACAAACGAAACAAAACAAAAAAAGAGCAGCATTTTGAATGATCATTTTCAGGGCAGAAGACTGTGATGTTGACAAATTGGTTACACACCAAAAAAAGCAAGAAGAAATCCATATATCTCAATAGGAAAAAAAATAAATAAAAAAAAGACAATAAATTTAAGGGATAACTCATGAACATTCTTGCATTTTACATTTCTGTTAGTTTCTTATGCGTTTTCACAAAAATATTGATTTCTGAAACAAATACTCAGTATTCACAGCCAAATTCAGTGTAATTACACTGACATAGCTGGGATCAAAACCTTAATGAAAATTGAAGAGTTGCTGGTGTAAAAAGAGAACACAGTCTAGCAGCACTAATACCCTGGAAGGAATTATTGTCTCACTGCTAATTCAAGAGTCTCCTGGTTACACTCTCAACCTGGATGGCACCATGCAAATGAAGATCCAGGTTTTTAAACCTGGTAACTCCAGAAAGAAAAGTGCAAGCATTTTCCTCTGAGTTTATTTCAAACCGTATTTCACCTGCTCTCGAATTGATTAGAGAGGTCATGAATTTAGGACTTGAAGCATGAGAACATAATTTAGGACTGAAAGAAGAACATATTAGCAACAGTTGCACATCGTCCAGGCTATGGATTTCCACACAGCCAGCATTAAGGATGAGGATATGAGCCTTTATTTAAAGAAATACTCAGGTCATACCCAACTACAATCCCTAACTAATACTGCTCTGCCTGAGAGCTGAAACACACCACTAAGAGTTAGGTGATAAAACCGATGAAGAAAAAATCCACACTTGACTGCTGTTTGGCATTAAAAGCATCATTCTCCCTTCTCCTGAGAACCTGGAAAAAAATCTTTTGGCTTTTGAGAGCGTGGGGACAGGGTAACTAGTACATAAACATTCTTTTTCATAAGGAGTGGGTTTCCCTGTGCGAGATACTGAAATAAGTGTGACAGTATCAACAGAAAGCTCTGCTCTGCAATAGATTTCTGAATATATATTTCAATTTAGAGGTAGACTTTCTTCTAAGAGCCACTACATCTGTTTCAGAACAGATGGAGCATCCTCCTTTTCTAATTCTTGATCTTGACCAAAATACGGACGAGCTTGAAACAGGAGGAAGCAAAGTGCTTTCAAAATTACTGAAGTGATAACACACTTCAGACCACAGCATCTATCCACACCACCAACAGAAAATTTTGCTCCAGAAGAACACAGAAATTCTCAAGCAAATGCTTTGGTTTATCAGATCCACTGGATTCACTAGAAGTCCTGTCTAAATTTAAAAGTGACTTATGTTATGCTTTTTCTATTTTGAAGTACAAAATTATCAGCTGAAGTTGGGAAGATCATAATCAGGTTCATAACTACAAAACTTTCCAAACGTTTATGTTAACTTTCATATTAATTACATCCATTTCCTTCTGTGGGAAGAGGAATAAAAAAAAAAATTTAAAAATCACTTAATATCAACTAAGAAGTAGATTAATAAAATAATGAAAATCTTTGGCCTGAAGGTTTAAAAAAACCCATCAAAACCCACAAAACAAAAAAACCCATAGGGCACTCACAGGAAGTAAATAGCAAGGTCTTAAAACCTAGCAAGTTAATGGAAAGGTGTAAATAGCTTAAAGATACTTGCACACTACTAAGATTTCTGAGTATTGCACATATTAAAAAATATATATTGCTGATTTCTTGCTTTGAATATATTATGTTAGCGTATTTTGCTAAAAAGCACTAATTTTCTCAAAGTAGTGCTGTAAAAAAATTAGGATGCAACAGAAAAAAAAGTGTTCTCTTGAAAAAAAATAATCCCGCTCCCAACAAACTTAAGAAAAAATTTTACTGTGAATATCCATGTGTTTAAAATAAATTCAAAATTAACAAAGCCAGAAACAGTGGTTTATTCAAACACACTACTCAAGCAGCTACTGCATCTTCATACATGCTCTTTCTCATGTCAGTGTGTGAACAGCAGTTTAAACCAATGTGGATTAATGAGCCACCAATACAGCAGCTGAACACTTAAGAACTCACTACACTTCTCATTTCCCCACCAACAGACTAAATGTAGGGGTTTACATAAATTCCTGCTCAGGAGTTTGTTTAAATAAATAAATAAGTGTAAAATCAAAACTAATGAAAAAGGGGCACACCTTACTTTCATCTGTTTGTGTTCTGAGTGAGAAGAACAAGCATTTAAATATCCCAATTAGCATGTTTTAACTATTTTTCCTAAAGAATTTGTATGTAATTTGTTTTTCTTTTCCTATTGCCTTGCAAGACCACTTTATGAACAGACAAGGAAAAAAGGAGGTGTAACTATACCAGTCTTAAATCCTTCCTATATGCATGATTCATTAAATGCCTAATCTAATAATAAAAGTTAATGTCTATTTACATTTGACAGTATACAAAACTCCACTTTAAAATAACGTTAGGGATGGATCTAGCTTAAACTAACAAAGTCCAGAAAATTCAGTTGTTGCAGATTTCAAGACTTACAATAGCCATGCCTAGGGCTGTATCACAGGGTTCCAAACAGTGGCTGATTTCTACATGTGCTCTAACACCTGGGCGTGGGTTGCGTTTAGAGCTAGACCTCTCTTTCAGGAAAATTATTTAAGTTGCCTTTGAAAAGCAAGAGAAGTCCCTTAAAGAAAACACAGAGGAGATGATAAACTCATCTGCAGCAGCTCTTTCAGACGAGCAACAAGCAGGGACTGTCAGCTTTCAAATTATGATTCAGGCAACGGGGTCTGTAGAGCCTCAAGTGTGCACCTACAGCACGAACAGGAAGAGTGGCCACGAAAAGTCACACGAGAAGCACTTCTGCAAAGAAGCCTGCGCATTTTTATCTTTTCAGCTCCATTACAGTTAGATATTGCAAAACAGTTTAGGGAGTCAAGCGTGCAATCTGCAATAGCCACACCAGCAATTTTTAAGGGGACAGCGCTGCAGCCCTTGGTGCAGGTTCAACCTCCAACCAAATAAACGGGAAAGCGAGAACCGCAATAGCAGAGGCGAAGAGCAAGAAAATAAAAACCAACACCCCCCGCATCTCTCTCTAAAGTTTCACCTACTCCTTGGGTCATGAAACAGCCATGCTGACTCCCAAATACAGAACAGCTCTAGGGGAGGGGGTAAAAAAAAAAAAAAAAAAAAAAGATAATATGGACCAAATTTCATCACAAAGATGTTCTAGAGCCAGTGGACACTTGGAAAGCAGATTCGAATGACAACTGACAACTGCAGCAGTGCTGAGAGAGATTTGGACTTGTAAATGAACAGGAGTCAATTACTGTATTCCTGCAAAAATCTCCTCTTTGGACTTGGTAAAAATTATTGAGACTTGTCTCAAAGCTCAGAATATTTTAATATCTTTCATTCATTAAAGGAAATAAAAGTTTGCATTTAATGAGAACATGATTCTGCAAATCCCTCTTCATTGTAGTGAGTCATTAGGACTACTTGTGTATTTAAAAGTCTGCAGGGTTAGGCCCTAAATTTTAAATCCCTTTGATTTACAGTTGTGAACCAGAAACCATTTTTTTTTTCTTCTGAATAAGAATCTATAAGAAATACTCTGAACTTGTGTCAGACCAAGGAACACTCCATCAAACTTTCACCTTTTAAATACGTCACAAGGGAGCCTTAGATACCTTTGCCTTGCAGTATAATCCTGATTTTCATTAACAAGAATGTAATTGCTTTTGTAAGGGGAAAAAAAAAATTTAAAAAATATTCTCAGATTCAGAGAAGTGTTCTGTGAAATCCACATATTCCTAAGAGAACTAGAAGGAACAAAAAAAAAAAAAAAAAAAAAAAAAAAAAAAAGAAACCCAAACCAAAAACCAGCCCAGAAATGCAGTACATCCAGAGCAGAGTTTCTGGACAGACTGTGAAATATTTATTTATTTGGAAGCATATTAGGCACGTTACCCAAACACTGTTACAGCATTAATGAAAATACTTGCACAGTGATTTTTAATCACAAAAAGAAAGAAAAGATTAAGAATTAAAGAATTACCTACTCACTAGTCACAAACTGCAAAGCTTAAAGTTATGTTTCACTTCCTACACTTTCTGTATTCAAAGTTCTGTTTCTCAACTGATAAGACCCCCTGTGGAAAATTAACTACCCTAAAATCATAGTATTATGTGAAAAATATGTCCAGAACATGTCTGCCTCAAAGACTTCTGTAAGACGAGGTGTATTACTGGTAAAAGCCAGCAATTCTTCAGTTACATTAGCCCTTAGTGACAATGATGAGGAAATGTGAAATTACACCTCCCTGAATCTGCTTGGTATGAATCAGCAGTAACTAGGACAATTTTAAATTTTGGGTTTTAAAACTTTTCTTATTTTATGGTACAATTACTTTCTACCAAAAAAAAAAAAAAATTAAGTGCCCTTGAAGACAGATCGATTTGATTAGGGACAAAAACTGGATCCCAGCTGAAAGCTGGAACTGCTAAAGTCACGACATGTTCATAAAATATGTTGTAGTGTAATATATTTTGCTGAAGATAAAGTCTTACAGTTTTTACCACTCCATTTAGTATTTAAACAAATTTACTCAATCCAAGAGCAGTTGCTATTTTAATTTCAATTGTTTATGTAAATGGTTAGTTAAGATTATTCATATACAAGTAGATAGGTTATGATTACTCTGAATGGATTTCTCAGTTTCAGCCAAATTAGTACTTTTAGTGCAAAGCAAGAATTGCAGTATGAGTGTAACATAGTTCACATTAATTATTCTTAAACATACACCGTTTTACCATACAATATCTATTTACAGACAAACAGATAAAATAAATAAAAATTCTGACTATGCTGGTACAGGTGGTGGATTCTAAAGACCATTTTTTCCTGTTCTCTGCTTCTTTGCTTGTCAGGTAACTAGTTTATCAATGCCTTTAAAAACAAATTTTGCACAGTGCACTGAAATGCACTCAGCTAGCACTCTAGTCTACTCTTTAACACACCGTTCCAGCAAAAAAAAAAAAAAAGTTATTTAAAAATAAACACTATATCATCCATACTTTGTTTTTTGACTAGCAACATTTCAGTTGGAGTAATTCCCATGACATGAATATGAGAACAATACTATATAGAGAATTTATATAACTCCAGTGATCAAGGCTGTTGCAAACTCAGCTTTTTACACATGTTTTTGGCCACTTAATTTCCTTCTGAGCACAGCTCATACAAGTACTTTTATTTAGTCTTCTGTAATTTTACAAAGAATTATTTTAACAAAAAACCCTGAACAAGCCCAGTAAAACTGGCCTAATTTGAATAATCTGAACAAGCTAGGTTGCTGTATACATTTTTTAAAAATAAAGAACATATGTAATAAGGGAGATGTGAATATAATATATACCACGCTCATGCTCCATCAACCTTCCAGAGAGAGTTTTTCAATCACAGGAGTAAGCTGTTCTCCAAAATCAGCTCTCTATTGAAAGGTCGAAACCTGCAATAAAAATGTCATGTATTATAACATATTTCCAACACCCACAGTTTCATGGTTGATCCCCAAACATAGATGTAGGTCACTGGCTTGACCCTCACATTGTCTATGTTACAGGAAATCCTAATTTTAAAAATACTTTTTTTTTTTTAACCAAACTGACTTGATTAGGAACACCTGTGATATGCCTCTTTATTATCAGAAGCCTCCTGAAACAAATCAGATTAGCATGTTTCTGCTTTCATTCTTCCCGCAGCATTTTAAGATGAAAGTAAGAGGAAGCAAAAAAAAAAAAGGGGGGGGAGGGAAAGGGTGTTGTTCTCCCTCCCCTCAAATCTCTCTGTCTCCCTTCAAACAAGTAAACAGGTAAGTTTAAACTACTTAATGAATGTGTGATTACTACTGTCATATTTCCTAAAACATGCTGTTGACTGCTAAGCATTTAAAGAAAAACACTAGAAGTGAAGGAGCTTTTTTTTTTTTTCTCTTCAAGGCAGTTCCATTATTGCCTTTATTAACATGTAGCCTACCAATATTTGCTACTTTAAAACGTATAGTGGAATTATTATAGACTTATAAGACACTCTTGAGTTGAAATAAAAATTAAAAAAAAACAAACCAAAACAAACCCCACAGAGTAATTAGCCATAATCGGGTAGGAACAAAGTGTAACTTGACAGATGTAGTACCTATAGTCAAATATCTACTGGAAGAAACAATCCATTCACACAGCCAAATCCTTAAATTTATTTTGACTTTATTTTTACTTTTTAACTGTAGATACTAGGACAAGACACATCCTATGCCTAATAAGTGAGTAGCAGATGCCTAGATCAGGTCACCTGTTTACAAATACTTCCATAAAATTGTTATTTATTTTTTTAAGTGTATTCCAGAAAATACTGAAATCCCCCTCACAGCTATGGCACTATAATAAACACCCTGCTTTAAGAAGAAAAAGAAATTTGTCTTTATATTCACACACTCTACACCTCTTCTCTTTTGCCTTTCAAAAAAAGTTTCTGTTCTTAGACCAGAAACATAAATGCTCTTCTAAAAATCTCCCCCCACCATGCTTATATTGAGATTTAACATACTTGAAGATAATATTGAAACTAGACTTACATAAAACCACTTAAAATGAAAATACAAGCTTAAGCTCCAATCGGTGTGTAATTAACTTCTTCTCTGACCAAATCTTCAAGCGAATTTTACTTGATGCGAAAATAAAATAATGAGTTGCAACTAGATTTAATGTCGAAAAGTTTATTAATAACCTATTTACTGTGGATACACTCATTGCAGCGTCTGCAAACAAACTAAACAGTCACGGGGTGGGGGGGTCCTATTTCTAACAGTGGTTTCCTTTAGACTTTAGTGACGATCATTGAGAGTCACTGCTATTTTTCAGTTTTGAGCAATAGCACGATACCGCCTTCAGTTTTAGAAGACATCTTTTGCAAAAAAAAAGGCTAGGTACTATACATAAGTTACATTTATCTACTGCTGCGTATGTGGTAATAAATGTGTGCGTGTGTGAGGTCATCCTTACACACCAGCAACTGCCCATTACTAAGATATGGAAAAGTGTTTAGAATTATAGGAAATTATAAAACTTAGTATTCCCTGTAAAGAGAATTTATTTTATTTTTTTTTAATGACACATTAGAACATTTTTAGTTGCAAATATGAAAGTAAAAAATTGCCAAACTCTAAGTGTTAGCTGCACCAGAGCTCCAGTTCTGCCACCCTCCTCTGAGAGCCCTGCAAGCCTGCTGGAGCTCTCTCACACCACAAAGCTCAGATCAAAACTACTCCTCAGCTGTGGTACCACCAACTGCCCACCACACAGACACAGCCCAAAGTTTCTTCATTAGTATTAGAGTGTTTAAAAAAAACTTTCAATAAAGGGTTAAAAAAAAAAATCATCAGTACGGACATTGCCTTACACCCTATAAAACATGGGCAGAAATTTTTATACCTAGCTCATTCTAACCATTTCTGAAATTGTCCAGTATCCAAAATGAAGATTTTTTTTCAGTAAAGAGATTCCTTTTGAAACCTAACTTATCTAGCTTGTTAAGTTTTAACACATCAGTTACCTAGAAATTATATGTAACTCCTGCCAACAAAGCACAAAGCAAAAATAAAATTGCAAAGCAACGTTTTCACTGAGAAAAAAAAAAGTTACAGGAAATCTGTGGCTACTCATCTCCACCGTGCCTGATGTCCCCTTCGTATTATATATAATATATATATAATTTTTTTTCCCCCCTCTATCTTTAAAATACATCACTAGTTGTATTAAAAAATAGATGGCTGTGAGGAGAGTCACAGAGAACTATGTAAAAGTAATTTGGGCGGACTGTTCAAATAAAATTTTTCCAAGTATTACTGATAACAGAAAACACCATAATTTTTGAGATCTGGCTCCAGTGTTATATGTGAAGTGTTTAAAACATGTAAAAAAAATTAAAAAAAAAAAAAACCAGAACAAAACAGCCTGTGGAGAACACGTACTGGTGTACATAAGGTTATTTTTAGTTTTAAAAACTTCACCATAAAAATATTTTTTTCTGTTTGTACACAAAAGCCTACAATTCCCTTGCTTCTCTCTTTCACAGTCAGTCACAACTAGTCCAAGATGCGCTCTGCCTCTGACAGTTTGTAATGAATGTAAATTACTGGAATGACTCGCAGTGGGCCTTTGGGTGTGGGTGGATGACTGCATCTACACAACAGAATACCTGCAGCATATTCGTCGAATCTAGCGATAAGCTACCCCAGCTCTCCCTTATATATTCAGCAGTTAGCTGCTCCCCAATGCAAACAACAAAAAAACCCCAGGAAGGTCCTGTGAGGAAAAAAAAAAAATGCTAGTTGGGTGCTTCTATGTAAGGAAAGATCACAGGCTTGTACTTGTGTAACAGTGTTACAGGAAAAGGGTTGATACACCTGTTTTGATGGGGTTTTGACACTGGAGATGGGCACCTTCTCCAAAGCATTCCCAGGCAGGGTGTACACCGACAGGTAGGGTGCACGCAGCTCCAGCTGCACCTCGCCACAGAACCGGGCTTATCAGTCATAAAAGGGTAATTAAAGGGAATAAAGGCTACAATTTAGCAGCAAAATTCCTTCCATGACATTACATTTTTGGATGGGATGGTGAGAAGTTCAGAATTCCAGAAAAAAAAAATAATAAAACCACATACACAAAAAAAACCCCCAACAACCAAACAGAAAAAGAATCCCATGACACCTTGTTATCGTATATATAGCCTGCCTTGAAATTGTTACTACAGTAAGCTTCCTACATAATGCTACCCTAACACATGAAAAAGTCACATAGATACACAGTCACACTTTCAAATTACTGTTATTTCTGCAAATGAAAAACCTCAAAAGTTGCTCCAAGCTTCAGTGGATTTATATCTATAAAATGAAAGGGTACCTCTTGGAAACTTTCAGCACAACTTAGTGAGCTTAAAAAAAAAGAAAAAAAAAAAAGAAAAAAAAAAACTAAATGAAGCTTATTTGGATGTTTCTCCTAAGAATCAAGATAAAGGATTAAACTGAAAGGAAACATACTAAAAATTAAAAAAAAAAATTAAAAAATATATACACACTATACTATATGGTATGCCTAAGCAATATGCCACTAAGCATAGAACTTGAGTTCTCACTTATTGATATAGTATAAATATATGCATTTAGATCTTTAAGTTCGTTTGATATTTCCTCCAAATGTAACTTTTCCAGGGCCAAGTAATCCCAGTTAATGTTTGACATTTTAACTAAGGTGAAAAATGCAAGCAGCTCTACAAGGGTCTATTTAAGCTACGTGATTTTTTTCCCCCCCAAATATCTCAAAATAAGGAATACATCAAATACGAGAAAGGAAAACCTATTTAACATACACTATACATTGATATTAGATTGCTTACTGCTTTCATTTTAGCCACACCCACCTTTATGTAATTATAAAATATGGGAATGGTGCAGCTGAGAAATAAAAAAGCTGAAAAGAACAGTTGGTTTATGCAGTCAAAGAAGTGCTAAGCAGAGATTTTCATTAAAATGAAAAATGTGTGCAAGTTGCACGCCAGTGAACACGACTGTCAAAGAGTGGGGGAAAAAAAGCATACGCACCTGTACAATACTGAATTATAGATTATTTTTTTTTCTAAATTAGCTATGAGTCAGGACAGTTATTTCCTTGAAAGTGAAAGTCAGTGTCTGAGTATACTTCCACTGTTCAATAGTGTAAATCTCTTCAAATCCTGCTATTTCGAACTATACCCAGCTATAATGAAACAGCCTTGTGCACATTCCCATGCTAACTGTTAAAAACGTTTCTGAAAACATTCTGAAGGTAATGATGCAAATCTAAAGAAATAAGTGCTAAATTTCACCAGGATCTTACTAGTATTGCAATTTCACAGATTAAACTGTGTTTTCTAGCTATCAGGGCATAAAGGTATAAATTGCGGTGACAAACGAAGTAGCTATTCCCAGAGAAAAAAAAAAGAAAAGGGCTGAAAAAGTGTAGTTTGTGCACTGGATTAAAAGAATCCACGGGAACTAAGGATTCGAGGCAGAAAAACCTCACTGAACCATTGTATTTCTGCGTTACAGGGGGAGGGGGTTGGAATAAAAATACCTTGAATCACAATCCAGTTGCCATGCTGGAAACACTTTAAGTTTTGCATTTCACTTTAAGACTACACGCTCCTCAGCCATGTACACAGAAATCTTTTGTACAGCACTTCTGCACCCCAACTCTTCTCTACGTCCCTCCTACGTTCTTGGGTTAACTCGTTATTTTTCGGTCGCCGAGGGTGCTAAAAGCGCAAAAGCGGCCGGTTTTGGCTTTGAACGCCGCGAAGGGATGTGCGGGAGGGGGGGGTGGGAGAAGGAGGGGGGGGGTAGCGAAACGGGCGAAAGGCTATGACCCGGTCCAACCTCCCAGCCCCGGGCACCGCGTCCCGCAGGCAGCCAGGGGGGGGCAGCAGCCGGTCCGGTCCCTGATGAACGGGCGCCTTAACGGGAGGATGGGGAACGGGGAGGCGGGGGTGGGGGGAAGCGTGCGGGGGGTGGGGGGGGGGGGGGGCGGCCGATGCTGCGTTCGCAGCGCATCCTGCGCGCCCGCCGATCGGGGGGAAAATAGCCGTACGCCTCCTTGCCACCGGGGGAAAAAATAAATAAAAAAAAAAAAAGAAAAAAACCGCGAAACGGTCAGGCGGCCGAAAGCGAATAGGGAAGTAAAGAGAGGAATTAAAAAAAAAAAGTATCGCTAGAAATTGTAGCTGGGAAGGAGCCCCGCCGGCCTGCCAGCGCTGCTCTGGAGCTCCCTGCCCCGGCGCACGGTGCAGTTCTGTCCCCCACCTCCGCCCCTCTCACCCGAAAGGGACCGGCCGCCGGCGCGGCGGCGAAAAATCGGTGCCCGGCGCGCGTGTGCGCGGCTCCGGAACGCGGGCGCCCACGCCAAGCCCGGCCCCGAGAGGGTTAAACGGCGTCGTGGAAGAAAAGGCACCGTGTCACATATTACATATATATGTAAATATACATATGTGTGTGTGTGTGTGTGTGCGCGGTGGGAGGGGGGGATCGCTCGGCGGAGAGACCCGCGAGAGCGATTTGGGAGCCCATCACAATAAGCACGATCGCGCTCGTAACAGCGACGGGAGAGCGAGAAGCTGCCGGCCACCGAGAAATGACATAGAAACAGCCACCAAAAAATAGCTAAGCCAATGACAAATAGCGACCCGGGTGACAGAGACGGGAGAATTTTGTAGGCGGAGAAGAGGAGGTGAATGGCCAGCTCTGATCACAGCGTTAGGCTGGGCTATCTATGGGGAGGCTATTTACTGGGTTTTGGGGTGTGTGGGAGGGGAGGAAAAACACCTACAAATAGCTGGCACCATTCAAATGGCCTCGGATTATGTTTACCCCCCTCTAGTTCAGGAAGGAAACTCGCGTTTTAAGGCTAAGAGGTGGGGGGGGACGACGACGACAGAAAAATAGCCCTGTGCCATACGCGATGAACACCACTTTGGTCCTTCGTTAATACCCAAAGGGACCGGGATGATAAATGCGATCGCATGTGGCAGCATAACCGTCACCCAGGTTTCTGCTAAAGGCGGCTCCGGTATCGTGACACGGGAAATTAAGCGCTTAAGTGGGAGGTGGAGAAAGCGCTTAAACGGAGAAGTTAATCTGCTAACATGGAAAGGAAACAAACGGAGGAAAAAAAAAGCGAAGGTTGTCCTTTTATTTTTTTTTTTGGGGGGGGGTGAGGGGAGGGCTAGAACGGAGAGGGAAGAGAAAGAGCGAAGGGGCATTAATCCGGGTTACGAAAACACGGGGAGAGAGGAAGGAGGAGGCGGGGGGTGGGGGGGGGGCGAGAAAGAGAGATGTGCATCTAAGTGGGGAAGTCATCCTGGCTGCTGCTGCCGCTGCAGAGCCGGGAAGCAGAAGCCGCCGTGTCCCGAGCGCTGCCCCGAAATTTCCACGGCGGAGAGGCGGGGGAGAAGGCGGGAGGGAGGGATCCACGGGAGGGGTTGGGGGGGAGGTGGTAAGGAGAGGGTGGGGGCCAGATCAGAGGGAAGCCTGTCATGTCATGTCGCGGGAGAGCGCGGCGCGCACCGGGGCCGCGGCGCGACCCTCCGCGCCGGCTGTCCCGCGCCTCCCGCCCGCCGCGAGCTCCCCCCGCCCGCCTCTGCGCCGCTCGGCCCCGGGGCGGGCCCGCCGGGGGTGTACGCGGTGCTCCCGGGATCCCCGTCCGGGCGAGATGCTGCCCGCCGCCGCCCCGGGGAAGCGGGGTTACCTGCCGGAGAAGGCAGCCGCTCCCGCTCGCTCCCACCCTCTGAGGCTGAGGCAAGCGAGTGACAGATCCGCCCAGGAGCCGGCGGCGAGACCTGCCGCCGCCTCCGGGAGCCTCCCGCCCGCTGCCCGCCGGGCTCCGGACACGACTTTTCCTCGGCGGCGGAGGGGTACGAGCTGCCCCCGTTTCCCGAAGACGGGCTTCCCCCGCCCGCCCGCCCAGTTCCCTCTGCCCCAGCCGCGCCCGGTCCCTCCGGCTCTTACCGCCTATGCCGGTGGCGGCACCCGCTCCGAAGCACGGCGGTGGTAGCGACGGCGAGGGGGAGAGGAAAAGGAAAGGGGGAGGGGGGCGCAGAGGGGAAGGGAGGTGACTTTTGGCGGGAGTCGGCGCGGCGGCGAGCGGCTCCGTGAGCCGCGTCTCCCCCGCGGCAGCGATGCGATCGGGCATCAGTCAAAAATGGCGCCGAAAGAGCAGGGCTCTTCATTCAAATTCGTTAGAGCCAGCCCCGCTGCCCTGGGGCATGCCGGGAAGGGAGGGGGGGCGCGCGGGGGGAGAGCCGCTCGGGCTGAGGCAGCGCTACGGACACGGCGCTCGCTGTCAATGCCGCCCCTCCCCCTCCCCTTCCCCCCCTCCTCCAACACCCCCCCCCCCCCCCCCGCAAGCCAGCGCGCGCTCCACGCCCTCCCCGCTAGCGCGCGCTCCCGCGCTACCAACCCAACCGCCACTAATGGGGGGGGGGGGGAGAGGAGGAGAAGGGGGGAAGGGAGGGAGAGAGAGAGATTGAGGGAGAAATGTCACCCGGAGTCCCGGCCCGTGGGGGAGAGGTGGCGCGTTAGAGATGAGTATGGGGAGGGGGGGGGAAGAGAGAGGACAGAGAGAGAGAGAGAGAGGGAGCGAGACCTCCGCCGGCCCCGCCGACTTGTCAAGGTAAAGGCGCTGGGGGGGGGGGGGGGGGGGGGGGGGGGGAGGGAAGGGGGGGCAGCGCTTTTTGGGAAGGTAGGGAAAGGAAGCCGGCGGGGGGAGGGGGATGTGCGCCAGAGGACCTGAGGAAAATACGAGGAGCGCCAACACCCCCCCCCAGCCCTCCCCGGCGCCTCCGAAGACCCTCGCGGCTCCCGCAGCGCTCAGGTTGCGCTCCCCCGCCCCCGCAGCCGCGCACCCCGCCGAAGCCGGCGGGTTTGAAGCGTTCGGCGCTTGCCCACATCGCGCGGGCCCGATCCCGCCCTGGCAGCCGCCGCTCCCCCTCCCCCCCCCGCCCCTTTCCCTCCCGCCGCCTCACGCGCTCCGCCGCACCGGCTTCGCGGCAGCGGCCCCGGCCACCGATATCCCCCTGTAAACCCCAACAACTCCACAACCCCCCCCCCCCCCTCCCCGCCCCTGCCCGGGCTTGCTTAGAGCCTGTGGCGGAGCGGTGCCGTGCGGGCGCATCTCGGGGCAGATTGGGCCCCGCAGTGCCTTAACGCCGGTCATTTGAAAAAAAATAATCTCTCCGAGGAACTTGACGGAGCGAGGTTCAACTCTTGAGAGCGCTCCCGCCTTGGCTGCGCTCGGCGGTGCTCGGGTTTGGGGGTTGGGGCGGGGGGGAACAACCGCGAACTTTCATTTTCACGCCGCACCCCACCACCACCACCACCATCATCACCCCCGCGTCGTCCCCCCCCCCCCGCTTCTGCCCTCCGCGCCGAGTTGTGACTGAGCGTAAGGTACCTGGTGCTTGGGTTTAGCGCTCCTGGCCCCGTTTTCGCAGATGGGGGGGAAACCGAGATGGAGGTGGCGAGGAACCGCTGAGAGCCGGGGAGGGAAGGCAGGGCAGCAGAGCCGCCCGAAGCCCCGCTCTGCACTTGACTTTTGACGGCCGGAGGCTTCTTTCCCGGGAGCTCTCCGCGGACCCTGCCTTTGTAGAGAGACCCAACGCATCCCTGCGAGCGGCTCCTCGGGTTTGGTTCTTGGTGTGGTCTCTTTTTTTTTTTTTTTTTACTTCAGCGGCGGTTTTTTTTTTTTGCCTTTTTTTTTTTTTAAAAAAATAATCTGGTATACTTTTAAAAAAGGAAAGCAAAGCAAGAGGGCCTCGGACCTGCAAGCTGTTGTTCCCATGACTTTGGGGAAGATTTTTCAAAAGTACATAACGAGCGTTTCGGGAGCTGCGCTCCCGCTGACTTTCAAAATCTCCCCTTCACGTCTGTGAGCTGGTCCTCTTCAACTCAGCTGGACTACTTGCAGGCGAACGTTGGCAGGCTCAGGGCCTAATGCTTCTCATGATTCCACTGCTAGAGCTGCACTGACAAAAATATAAGCAGAACAAGTTTTGAAGGGAGAGGTAATTTCTCCCTCTCTCTCTTTCTTCTTTTTTTTTTTTTTTTTTTTTCCAAGCAACTGACAGTTGAAAGCAGCAAGCTTTTGGGTTCAAAAACCTTAGACCATCATGGCTACAACAACTGCTGCTACTCAGAAAATATGTCATTCTGGAGCTCCTTAGTGCAAAAGTAACGCGAGGCAACGTGTAAGTAATCACATAGCTAAATATGATGCGTTTGTGTTGCATTTGAAGTTTGGCATTGCTAAATAAACTGATTCCTGATTTTTTCAAACCAAGGTCTGGGTGAAAATTAGCCAGATGAAAAAAAAACTACAGTTCGTAAAACCTTTCTGTTAAAAAGGAGGAAATGTGAATTACTTGCAGTGTATTTACATTTTTGCTTTTATTTTATTAAAATTACCACGTGTGAAATATTCAAAAAGTGTGCCTTTCAGCTGAAAAGAGTGATAGTAAATATTTTCTGATTTTTTTCTGGAGGTTATGTGCCTGTGAAAAGAGGACTTTGCAGTAGAAATAGCAATGAAAACAGTAAAGAAAAATATAAAATAATGATGTTCCTGGTATCACTTCTCTGTACTTAGATTATGTATAGTTTTGCCCCAAAATAATTCTAGTTATTATTTTTCATCCATTTTTCCAACCAATATATAAGCTATAGAAGATAGTATGGCATTCAGTTCAACAGGACATGGTATTCTTTTATATGAATCATACTATTGTCCTTTCAGATCTCATTCCTAGGTTTCCATTAAGATTTTTAATGCAAGTGATTTTTTTACATCCCCTAATATTTAATACTTCCTTAGAATCTATACTTATGTACACATAGGCCCTGATGCTGTGCAGACTGAAATATATATTATGATGTGTAAGCACACTGAAATATATGTTATGATGTGTAAGCACACTGGGTAGTTCTCTTCATTATTATGCTCTTATATTTCAGACTGAAGAAGCTAATAGTGATACTACACAATCATCATTCTCAGTATTACTTAAGACTGCATAAAACATAAACCCTACGTGATAGTCTTGATTTACAACTTCCATTCATATCTCTTTAAGTTAAATAGTGCACAATTATAATAATTTAAGGATCAGGATGGGTAAATATTTAACTGAGTATCACAACAAGTGAGAAAGGCAATTGCTATAGTCTAAAAATCCATGTAATACGAGGTGGGTATTGCATTCTCTGGCTGTAGCATCTGGGAGAGAATCATCAGTTTGTTTCCTCAGTGACTAGTGAAGCCAAAAAGTCACAGCAGGAACACAGCTGAGGACAGAAGAGAAAGAAGGGGATTTTGAGCCTCACCAAAAGCAATGTCAATTCTTTAGATCGAGTTTCCATTCCAAACAACTTGGGCTCATCAGAATGGTGGAAGTGTTACCTGCCGTGGTAGCAAATAGGAGGTTAAGCTGCAGTTTCTAGAATGGACTCCTTTCCTCATGCAGTTCTCGTTACAGTGTTGCCTGAACAACTTCTAGTAGTATCTGTGCTCTGTTACAGATTCTTCTCCTCAGAGGGTGTCATTGTATTGTCAGAGATTCTCTTCATACTGTAATAAGTGACATGACCAAGCATTTGTCATATTATCTGTTCTCTTGTTGCCAGGGGAAGGAGCATGTGCAGCAGAATGTTTTCAGTTTATCTGTTTTTTCTTCCATATATGTGTTATGGATTTATGTTAGTGAGGCAAAGTCAAAGTCATGTGCTTTGTTCTTCAAGCAAAATACAGTTAGATTTTCTGGTGGCCCTTAGCCTCTAGACATATTCACTCCATGGACTTGCACCAGCCCTGAGAAAGCTCTGTCTCTAGAAATGATAGTTTTTTTCCCCCTAGTTGCACAAGTTCTCTTATGTCAGAAGAGGCAAACTGTTCACAACTGGATCCAGTCTAGAGACCTGGCAGGCATTTCTTTAGGAATCCTGGATCTAGGCCCTGGAGAACCCTGAATTTGTGATTTAAAATTATAGAGAAAATCAGTATGAAGTGGAAGAGAGTGACTTAGAATAACCCACACTGCCGAGATGACATCTCCCTGGCTTGCTGTACTTGGAATTTCCTATATGCAGCAGACCTTGGATGTGCTGAGTTGCCTGGGTCAGGTTAAGAGGTGGGAAAACCGAAGCAAGGTTACTTATCTGCCAAAGTGGCACAGAGACTCACAGCTAGGCAGGGATGATTAGAAAGCTGGAGGCTGTCTTCTGACTCAGGCGTACATTACTTTACAAATTACCTTGCTATGTGTTCCTAAGATTTATTTTATGGCTGTGAGGATTAGAGGAATTTGTTGTAATGAAAACTGGCATTGTGTCATTACCGTGTAGCTTTTTAGTTAGATTCTTTAGCTTGCTTAGGTACCTGCATGTTACTGCGTTACCTTCACCTGGTCCAGTTCCTAGGGAAGTTAGACCAGTTGGAGGGCACCAAGACATGTCAACATGTAGTAATTATAATAATTGTTTCAGTAATTGCACATCTGCATGTTATTTTGGTTTTCTCTGTTTGTATGGCATATGGACATTGAGCCAGTGGGACCTCGATTTTTTTTTCCTATTTATTTTTCTGATTTGAGCCCTGATGCTTGCCTAGACTTTTATATCCCTGTTACAGGTTCGTCTAAGCCTCCCTTCAGACCTCTTCTGTAAATTTGCTATCAGCTGAAATTCAAAGTTTCGGTTTAGTAACCTAGTAACTGAGTTTTCTACTTCCTTCTGCAGTCATTCACTCCCTGATTTATCCTAACAAATACAGGATTTGGAATTCATTACTTTTGCAGTTTCAGTCTGCTACCAGTGATAGAGGTTGTAATCTAGAAAGGACTGAAGTGGACAGCATTCAGTATTGTACAGTGAAAACAGTTCTGAATTTGCCAGTGTAGACACGATGTAGGGATGCTTCTGTAGGCATTAAGGACTGCAGGAAATACGTGCTGGGTTAGGACTTGCATCTACTTCATTAGATTTCCTCTAAATTTCAAGATGAAAAAATATAAAACCCTAGCTTTTTTTTTTTTTTTTTTTAACTGTAGACTATCTCCTGATTTTTCTATAACCAGCTTTCAGTTTAATTTTTTTTTCAGCCTCTAAAATGCTCAACGTGGCATAGAGACTAATGGTGTAGCTGAAAGGTTGGATCTACTATATTTCATTTAGATCTCATTGACTCTAACATAGCTGTAGGCCTGACTATAATAATGAACATATCCACGAGGATTTAAGAAAGATTTGTTATTAAACTTAGGTTTGGTGGTAAAGCTTTGCAAAAATGGCCTACCTATAACTTCTAAATGTTTTAATATTTTTCTGGATTTAATGGTTGTGAAAAGTGCTGGCTTGATATTTGTGAAAACTGAAGCGTGTTCTTTATTCATGGATTAATTACAGCAGAGCAGTTGCCAAGTGATCTTCTCCACAGCACCCATGGACATCAGCCTTGAACTGGACTCATCAAATGGTGAGAAAACAGTGCAGTTGTTGTGACTATTAAGTTATTGATGGGATGCTCTACTGTTTTTTCCTTCCTAGCATTGATTCTGTTATTGAATAGGTATGGAAGTTAGATTTCTGTAGGGTAATTGCTGGGACCATAACCTAATTTCTTCCCCCCTCCCCCAGTATTTCAGCTGTTAATTTCTCAGGCTTTGCTATCTTCTTAGCTGTCCTTGACTTTTCAAAAATAATTGTTGGTGATAGACTGAATTCATTAGCTAGTTTCTTTATTACTTTAGCCTTAGTCCTCTGCATGTGCTTAACTGTGTTCACATGAGTAGTTTTATCAGCAGCACTGCTTAGAGGAGTGAAGTTCAGATATGTGAAACTGAAACAATTGTTTGAAAGATTGAAACTTCAACTTTGCAGATATATATATATGCCTGCATTTAAATGAAATGCTACTGAAATGAATGCAGGAGGAAGGGATCTGGAAATGCTTTAGCCAGTACTAATTTGTTTGCTTTTATGCTGTTCGATTTATTTCTTTTTAGACAGCTTGATGTAAGTTTTCATTTGCTTCTCTAGTTTCCCAGTTTCTGGGAAATTTTGAAATCTGAGCTTCAAAACATTTATAAAATTTAGGTAATGCTCATAATTCTCCTGAGAAGAACAAAACATTATTTCATTTAACCGTTTTACGAGAAGGTGACTGAATCTGTAGAGGAACTAACTCTGTCTCAAACTCGCTGCCTTAATAGTCACGTCTATAATCATTCTCTAATGCCCTACCTTAATTAAGTAATGATTCTTTTATGTATGGATTTATTAAAACCAGGGAGTTTCCTTTTTTAACATCTATAGATCAAGGATGGAGTATTGGTACCAGGGGGTTTTGCGTGTAAGAATATAGTTGTTGAGTCTTGATACTGGCTTCCTGGTCATTTAGACAGGCGACAGCTTAAAATAAAGCTTCACAGAATGATCCATAGTTCAGGAGACAGATCATGGTGATCAGAAGTTCACAGGATGCTGAGAGATGCCCCAGTGGCTCAATTTCTGTTTTCCTTTAGTAACTGTATTGTAGAGTAAGGAGTAAAAGGCACAGAACCCTACCAGCGGCTTATGGTTTCTACATTTTGTCCTATCTCTGTGGTTGTTACCATAGAGATTGGAATACGGGATATTAATCCTCTCCCACCTCTTTACCAAATCGAGTTTGAAAGTGCAAGTGTGTTTAAATAGGCAGGAGAGTTGGTGAGTCCTTTATACTAAAAGCTGAACACACCCTGTGTTAAGAATCACTTTAGTACTGTTAGCAACTGCTGAACTAATTTAACCTTTGCCAGGGTTATTTACCATTTCATGTATAAAAATAAGATTTAATTCATAAGACAGAAAGAAGCAGTAGTTTTCAGAGTATATAACCCAGATGTGATTTATTTTTAATGCATATTCAACAATCTGTTTCTTTTTTTTTCTTTCCCAGCCACATTTTCTTTAGTTTTCTTTTTGAGATTCTGATTCTTGAATTGACTTTAAGCACTTAACTATTTCCATTCTCCGTCAAACGATTCATCTTGTACTTAAGTCACAGTACTTGCATGACTAGAGAGAAGTCGAAACACTTGCATGTTGAGAGAAGAGTTTGAACCCACATTAGTCACTCTCATCTTGCACTTGCCTTTGGCTTTCTGATAACCAACAGGCTGGGTCCAGACTAGTGCCAGCAGGGTGAGGAGTTGGGGCTCGAATTTGAATGTAGGCTCGATGTTACAGACATGGTGAATACTTACATGATGATCTAAATTTATTTTCAAATTTAAGAGCTTTTTTAGTTGTTTTGCTGAGCAGAGTTTAGATACTCCATATGCTTCAAGTTAAGGTTTTCCTAAAGCGTTTTTGGAATTGATGTAATTCTTCTACTTCAGTATAAGATGAGATAGGCCAATGTCAAACAGTTTTGAAAAGCCCATTCTCATTGCTTTGCTAAGATAATTTTGTTTCTTTTATTCCATCTCTTTTTTGGTTAAATAATTTTCACTTCCCAGACTCTTCTCATACCCATTGTTTCCTGTTAACCTTTCCTCTAATGTCCAGCTTTCTATTAACTTTTCCACACTGATATTCTTTGTCTCTTTTTACTGGAGTTTTGAAGAGGTCATTATACTTCTTCATTTTCTTTCCTTTCTTCATCAATTTCTTGTATGCAACAGTACATAAAACCTTCTGATTTCAACTACGCCTTTCCGTTGAGAAACAAAATTTGGGTCTAGGCAAGCAGAACACTGTGGATGCCGTTTATAAAAAAGGGAACCGAGACTTGCGTATTATTAAGAATTATTCCCTAAATTGGGATATCAGGTCTGGATCCAGGCAGTCAGATCAGGATTTAAGGTGATTCTTTAAAAATCCTTATGCTTATTCTAAAGAAAAATAAAATGCCCAACAAAAACCCCACAAAAGACAAGCCTGGGTGTACTGAATAGATTCATTAGACTTGATGTCACTGTTCTTTTACTGAGTTATGTATAACTTCTCTTAAGCCTTAGGAAAGACAGCATGGAATTGGAAGAGAAGCAGGAATCTCCATGAAGGGCAATGAACTACAGTCTTGGTAAGTTCAAAAAACACAGATAAAAGTTTATTTCTGTTGAGTATTCACCGTTATGAAGTGACATATATTTAGGGCCGTGTTCACAGTGGCTAAACAAAGCCAGTTTTCTTGAAACAATCTCTACGTTCTCTGGATTCATTTATGTCATCACCACGTAAAAATCTGTGTTCTGTTATAGCTGAGTTTGTGGTGTAACTCCTGAATGAAAACAATAAGTGACATAAAATTCATTTGTTATTTTCACAGCGATTATGCTACAGCGTTTTCATGCCCAGTTTCTGAACAGAACAGTTGTCTCCTAATAACTTTTGAACCCACCGCTTAATTTCAGCTGCACTCGATATAGAGGTCACAAAGTCAAGTTTCTGCAGTATGAGTGAAACTTAGCAGCTGAGAGTAGAGAAAGGACTCAAATTAGTGCCCCTGGGGTGGAGAAAGCTGCAGCATGGACTCAGAAATTTTCTGTCCTGCTCAACCTGTTGACTTGCCAGTCAGCGTGCTGGGTTGGTCAGTCAGGCAACGCAAGTGTAGCTCAGACTGAGTTGCAATGTGAGCTGCCTCTTGTTCTTCTAGAAGGCAGAAACTGGTGTTTTCTGCAGGAATTTAGGTTTAGAAATTGGTTTAGAAGGGATAGAGAAACCAGCCGGGGTAGTGTCAGCCTGGGATTACAGCACAAGTGTGTTGGTGGCACATACAGACACACTGATAGGTAACTAAACTTCATTAGTTCCACTACTCATGAAAAAACCCTCAGTTTTGCCAGAGTATTCTAGTCTCCCAAACCACTTGTGGATCATTCCATTTTATGGTAGTTTCTATACCTGGAATAGATGCATGGTTTTCCTGTCCGTGTCAGAGAAGGGAACTGTTGGGACAGCTTTAGTATTTCAATTCTTTGACTATTTGTATGTCAGCTCTGAGCTATTCCTTAGGCTGTCAAAATTGTAAAGTTGTGTTTTCAGCTCTCCCCAGAACTGACTGTAATCTACACTGCAGCTATGTGTCCCTGACCCATCCTACAACCCACACTCTTGCAGCAGTGCAGGAAACATGCATTGTATTCCAATTAACTTCCTTTGTGAAGAAAGATGTGGAGCTAGGCACAGGGACAGAAAACAATATTAGGATCTAGCTTCATCAAGTTACCTCATTGCACTGCCACTCGGGAAATGCTAAATCTGTAGCTGCTTGATTAGGGGCACGGCGATTGTCCTGAAAGATACGGTCTGTCACTTCTCAGTCAGTGAGAAATGGGCAGAGGTACTGGTTCACTCACTTTGCAGGCTTGGGTAGGCCGTACTAACTTGGCAAGCATCTGATATTTTTTAATTTTCTGAGGAACGTTAGGCAGGGGTCAGGATACAATACTTTTTAAACAGAGCTTAGCACTGTAGCACTGTTCTTCAGAAGCCAGCTGAATGTATCAGAATAACAGAAACCTAAGAGTCACGCATATGAAACACAGAATTTGAAAGCAGTAACATGAGAAGAAACATTTCCAGTTCAATATTGTAAGATAACTGCCTTGAAATTTGTCATAAAGCCTGAAACGTGTATTTTATTTTATTTTGTTTGTCCTCATGCCCAGTTGAAAACCGTCAACCTGGCAGGAGGGAATGAAAAACTGTGACACCCTTTTCCATTTTCTGCTCGTTTTCATGTCTGTCATTTCACGAAATCAAAGCCAGTAAGAGAACAACTGGTCATTAAACAAAAACCAAATCTAACAAAAACCTGCATTCCATTTATATGGAACTTTAGTTTCTCTTGTTAGATTCTAAAATCCTTTCATTTGATCCCAGCTTATTTATTTATTTATTTCTTAAGAAAAATATCATTATTTCCCTAATGCTGTCTTTATTAAAGGCATGAAGAGATGTCTTCTGTGTGTTTCTAGGATCTAGCGGTTGTTCTTAGGACTTTTACCGCCAGTACTCTTCCAAAGTGTCACCAGCTAAATTTTATTTCATGGAACCTATGGCTAAGCTATTGTAAAATTGTTGATAATATATAAAAACATTGTAACCTCTATTATTTTCCTTTTAAAGTTCAATATAGATGTGTTTTTAATCAGAACTGTAAGGTCAAATCATTAACGTTAAAACTCTTGTGCAAACAGCGAAGTGCCAATTTGTTCTTGTTTAACATTTATGTTGTGTGCTTCCTGTGTTTCAAATGGTGGCGACTAAGAGCTTAAATTCAGCAAATAGTTAATTATAGTTGATTTTCATATGGCTTTTTTGTTTTAAAAAGCGGACCCTTTTTAGTTTAAAAATGACTAATACTAAACTACTATATATCATATATATTGTATAGCTGGGTCTTTGATGCTGCTACATGTAGTCAGATATTTTCATGATCATGAAGACCTCAATAAATTCACAAGCCTATGCTGTGCCCCCAAAATGGGTGTTGTGGGGCAGATTTTAAGAAGGTTTAAGCACTGAAAAGCAACTTGTGTACTGTACTAAAGAAGCTAGGATAATTATTTTTTAGCAAATGATAATTAAAAAATTGTACTTCAAATACGTATCAGGAAAAGCTCCCATAATGTGCTGTCACTACGTGTAAAATCCATAAGCAAACTTAAGCCAACATTCTCTAAAGGAGCTAAAAATCCTCATAAATAACACAGCTTAAAGGATGTATGGAACTCCTTTATTATGTGCTAAATGCTTTAATAAAACAGGCTATCAGTGGGTTTTACTTCATGTTACTAATTCCATTTTATTTATTTTTTTTATCTTGATATTTTTGCAGGTGTGTGGAGGAACAGGTCCTGTTCTCACTGTTGGTGCTCCCACATAGGCAGACTCTGTAATTGATTATGTGTGGGTAGGGCCCTATTGCAATTAAGGAGATTCTGCAATAGTGCAGGGTTCTTTTTGTGAAAGTTCAGTTCCAAGATCAGGACCCTACTGTGCCTCCTTACTGTGAATTCTGTCAGTGTATCATTGATTGTGCTGGAACCTGCCTTTTGGGATAATGTAAGTCCTGCTTTTCCCCCAAATGTACTTTAGACGTGAAATAATCGTAAAACATTTCTAATTAGAAAATTAATATAATTTACATGCATTCTTTTAATTATGTTTTTTTGGCAGTACCAAATAATATATTCCTCAAAACTTCTTAATGGCACTGAGGCTTTGTGGATAGTTGGTCACATGATGAGAAAATTGAGCTGTAAGTACATTGAAATGATTAAATTTTTCAATAGTTAGTCTTTGCTGATGTTGACAAACTAATAATGATAAAAAAGGTGAATCGAGAGTTTTATGTCAGTTGACTGGTTCATTCACCTTGCGAACCTGGAGTCCTTCTGTACCACTATTAGGTAGGGAGTTTTAATTTGTTTCCTCTATTTTCAGACTAGCGTTTCTTACTTGCTCTGTATTTTCACCCATAAACTTTCTGAAATTTATAGATCTATAAAAACTGTTTTTACCACCGATATTTGTGTAGATGCTGCAAATGAATTTACTAACATAGTTGTCTTGCTGAGTTGAACATTGAAATGTTAATAAATATGCACTTATACTCGTGTCAATGTAACTTGGTTAAATTAAACTAAACTGAGCTGGCATTATGAGTGAATTTAATCATGCATGCTCATTAGCTATAGTCCTAGGCAGGAACTACATATTTTGTTGTACCCAAGTATTTTGTGCTTAGTCAATAATAATTATCCATATCATATGTCAGTGGATTCACCCAAAATTACTATAAATATCTAAGCTCGGATTAAGGAGGAAGTTCTTTTCCTGTAGCTATGGGTACAGTCATCGCTATGACTCCCATTTTTATATACAAATGAGCAAAAACTACATGTAGGTGTTCTCCCTCTATAACAAAAGGAGGATTATAAACTCCCTGCCCTTTTTTCTGATGCCATATTTCCTTTCTGGTATTCAAATCCAAGAACGTTTTCAATGGGGTCTTAGTATCTGAAAAAAAGGTAGAACTGAAAATGTTATTGAAATTGTGAATAATTATTAAGGGGCTGTAAAGGTCTAGAGGAGTTGTATGTAATGACAATTAGAGATTCTTTCCCATGGAGCAAGGACACGGATAATAATTGGTGAGTAAAGATTAATGAGGACAGGATTTATTTTTCTTTTTGCTTGGCACAAGAGTAGTGTGAAATGAAAGTAGTTTGCAGAAAGAGCAAGACCAAAGGGAAAGCATAAACTCATATCACAAGCAAACTAGAGAATCCAATTTAAAACAAAAATCAACAAACAAACAAAACCAAAACCCAGAAAATGGATGGCAAAAATATGCCTGAAAAGAGAACTAAATGCATATGTACTGGTATTTCTCGTGCACTGAGTATATGATAGATTTAAGTTGAAAACTTCCAGTAAGTGTTCTCTAAAAGTTTTGCTGTTGGAGAGGAGTATATGGCCTCTGAAGAAGACTCGGTCATGAATTACCTGCCCGGTTGGGGGTTCAAGATGACAGTTACAACTAAGAAAAGAAGACAGTGGGTTATGTATGCTAAACTATAACTAGTGCTAAGCAGAAGCCATAATTTCTTGTTCAAACTCAGAACTCAATGATTTTGAAATGTATCATCTTCAACAGAGCTCAAAACACAATTTCATTATGGTTGTTACAGGATGGGAATTTTCAAAGTTCTAGTTTAAAACCTTAACAGTTCTTTTGACTTTGCAATCTAATACGGAATTAGAGTTTTCAGTGCAAAGTGTAATCAAGATTTGACAACATTGGATGTGTCATTTTGCATAAAAAACTCCTGATCAGCGTATCCTAGTTTTAAAATGTTCAGACCGAATGTTTTTAATCACAGAATCATTTTAGGTTGGAGAAGACCTTAAAGATCATCCTGTTGGCTGTATTTATTCTTACTTGCACTAAGCTGGGTAAAAGAAAGAAAAGAAGAAGGAGATTAGGTGATTGCAAAAAGACCCCAGACATGGCCCTCTAGCTGTGCCTGCCCCAAATCAGATCAAAAGCGCCTCAGAATAGATCTGGTTTCAGAGGAAAAAAGGGAGGAAAGTGACACATTACTGGGTGACGTATGAGGAACCCCCCTGGATGTTTCCTGCATATTCCAATTTTTCACTCACCACCACTGAGAAGGCAGATCCCCGAGGTGTGTGACTGCTTCTCCTTCCTGTGATGGCAAGTTCCCAGTACTTTGAGGGAAGTAATGTTGGGGCACAGTGCTGTTCTGCCTGCAGTAGTGCTGCTACAAATATTTGGAGGAAAACGAACTCTGAAGTGTCTCCTGCTATAACTCACTGCTGCTAACCCCTGTTGTTGCGCACCTCATCTGATCGTTTCTTTGGTTTAACCTATGCTGCTGTGCCGTAAATGACTGAAACTAGGGAAGCAGGAAGACAGCAGATACCAAGAGGAGGAGTTGATGTTATGGAATGTAGGAAGCGGGCATTTGCTGCACAGCTACACATCGTGTGAGTTTGGGAATACTTTAAGAGCCGGAATACCAAACTGCAGCCACAAAGCGTTACGTTTCCTTTAGTGGCAAAGCGAGGTGATAGCCCTGGTTGTGTGCGCTAAGAAGGAAGAGCAAAGAAATCTGCCTGAACATCCAGCATGTTAATTGTAAGTTTAAGTTGTGAGATCTTTTTCTCTGCTGCTCTTTGCTCTTGTGTTGTACGGTGACTGTCCTGTCTGCAAGCTGGGTGTAGCATGTTTTTGTTTATGTGGAATGAGGCACCCGTCATAGTAGTAACGTCACGTACATTGTTTTTCCTCAACCCTTGGAAGTCAAAATGCGGTAGCACAGATAGCTCTAACAAGTTAGTTATAAATGTGACATGAGAGAATTTTCTCTTTTCACAGTATTTACAGGAAAAACAATGGGTTTATGTGTTTTGTATGCCTCCTGCCATCTTCTTTTCTGCTCCTAAGCAGATCTAATGCATGAAAATTTTCTTCAGTAGTTCCTTCAGTTCTTTATTTCCATTTACAACTATTGCTCTTTTTTATTATTTTTTCTTTGTATTTAGGTTGAAGCTCTCACAAAACCTCTCTGCATCTTCTATGAATGACACCATCATGCTACCGTTTGTTTTAAGTCATCAAACCTAAGCTAAATCTGAGTTTGGGGAATCTTTTTCCAACCCCTTAAAGATGGTCTTTCTTCTCCGTCAGATGATTATATTTTTCATTGAGATTTTCCATGGATGATTGTGTCTTTATTAGAAAATCCTTTTCTTTTGCCTTGACAAATGCAATCTTGCCATGCTCGTTATCTAGTCAAAGTGCTACTCCACTGTAAATACCAGTTTCCAAACTTACTCCTTTGGTATTTTCAATTTCCTCCTTCAGTTTAAAGCAATAAAAATAAGCTTTCTGTCTTTATTTTCAAGGCCCATCAAGACTGCTTCTATCAGATACCTCTCCTTCAGTATCAAGAGGGTGACTCTGATTTTGATCAACATATGATGCCAGCCATCATTCGGTCGTTAAATTTTCAGATCACACTAGGTATTTTCTCCTCAGCTGCCTTTCATATATTGGTTACCTTCTTCATAAATGGAACTGCTCACTATTTTCCTTTAAGTATCTTAAAAGTTTTATATACTGTGAAGCTTAAACCAGTCATACTGGACAACAGTTATTGTGCAGGTGTATTAATGCCAATGCTTATCACGGTAGTACTGTGTCATTGCATTTGTACTCTGCCATAATTTTTCTGTTGCCTCTTTATGTAGAATTTGAGCACATCTGCTTTTTGGTGTATGTTTACTCATGGCTCAGCATAATGAGAAGTGGTCCAGGGTAAGGCCTCCCAAGATGTATGGTAATACAAATAAATAATAATGAATACCTACTGGATACTGCAGTGTAGCTATTGGATTCTGCTGTGCCTAATGTCATGTCATATTTAATGCAGAAAGAAGGTGCTCCAGCTAGAGACCGCACAAAATGGAAAGAAGGGAGTTGCAGCCAACAGATAAAATGCTTGTTCCAGAGGTTTTCTGAACTGTCAGACCCAAGTCAGTAGGTACTGGTGGTGTGTCCTGAAAGCATCTCTCTATTCTCTTCTCCACAGCAGTAAGAATAGATTCTCCCTTCTAGTAAATGCAAATATTACTAAGTTGTGCAAAAGGTTACTAAGTTGTGCAAAAGGTTAAATTGGACTTTATATACTTCCATAGCATCCTTCTGCTCCTTAGTGCGTTCCCTTCCTGACAGAGCATCTCTTGGTACACAAATATTGAATAAGCACACGCAGTTGTTCCAGCGATACTGTCAGTCAGTATTTTCAAATGCCACCTGATCTCTGTTGAGAAGGAATCTACGGTAGTTTTGGTTCGGTATGTTGGTACATTGCGATCTCGTAGTTCTTTGTTTCCGTTGTGCTTGAAGGTAATGACTCTTCAGAGAAGTGGTAAGCATGAATGTCATCAGGAATTCCCCCTTTCTGGAAGTGCGTCTGCATGTATCCGTTTTCTTTCTTTTAAAGGGACACTGAAATGTCAGTGTGTAGATTTTACAGACATAGTAGAATATTTAGTGCTTAGCTAATAAAGAGATGGTAGGTTGCACTATGCAGACAAACAGCACCATATATACCAAAGAAAATATGGTTGAAGAAGTTAATTTTATCAGAGCAAACCACAAATGGTTCTGTATCCAAGCAGGAGAAGTCTAGTGAGAGCTCTGGACTAGTTGGTAGGACTGAAATGGTAACTGTGAAATACTGTGAGAGACTGGATGATCTATACAACCCAAAAGCTTGATCATAACAAGTGTTTTCAGTTATCTATGTATAGACTGGATAAACTTAACAGTAGGCCACACTGGGCCATCATGCATAGGCTGTATTTTTAGATATCATCAGGAACTACTTTTTGAGCAAACCAGGTAAAGAATCCAGAATAGGGGGGATGGCCCTTCATTTAGTCGAGATTACAGCACAAGAAGTAACTACATAAGTGTCATTCAGTAACAAGATTTCATGTCATACTCAAATTGCTCATAGTAGGAGAGAAAAAGATTAAAATAAAATACAGTATCGTTTATAAAAGAATTGCATACAAATGAAGACACAATTTAAATAAATATTAAAAGAGTCACAGGGGCTTTGCTTTCTGATTCTAACGCAATTGAATAAGAATTGTCCAACACAACTGAACAGCGAAGGAAGTTACTAGAAATAAATAGGTGTTTTTCAGAAAGTGAAATCCAAGCAAGCAAAGCAGAAAAGAGCACAGGCAGAACAAAAAGATTTTGAAATACAACAGGCTAAATCCTAAAAGCGAAACCCCATTTTTTTCAAGTGTAAATTTTGCTAATAGGGAGATGAGTTCAACAGATAATTGCAGATAAAGAGGATATTCAAAGACGAAGCCATTGCAGAAAGAAACAAATGAACTCTGTGTTGGCAAGGTTTATTAAAAGGAGATTAGGGATATCCCCACCTAAAAGTTGTTCTTTCTAAGCAATATGTCAGATTTGAAATATCAATAAAAGATATTTTTTAACAAATAACGTTAACAGATTGCCAGATAGCAAGTTGTTCCTTCAGTAGTCCTAGAGAAATTCGGAAATTAAATTGGTGAGCCATGAACTGTGTTATATAATCTATCACTTAAATTGGCCTTGATAACAGACGAATGGAAGGTAACAAATGCGAGACTAGTTTTAAAAAGGCCTCTAGGGATGATCGTGGACTAATGGACTAATAAGTCTGACTACCATGACAGACAAAATGCCAGTGAATGTGATAAAGAATATAATTAATAGGAACACAGATAGATGTAATAGACAACAATCAGCTTGGCTTTTGTACAAGGTAGTTTTGTCTTAGAGCTTTCCTATTTACTTGAAGGATTCAACAGATACACAGGAAGGGGTGACCTAAAAGTTTTTGAAAAGCTCTGTAAGAGAAGACTGTTAACAAAATGAAGTATTGAATTACTTACAGTTCTTAGTGGATTAGTAAAGGGTTACAAGATAAGGAACAGTATAGCAGCTAATGGGCAGTTTTAACAACGCCACCTCACAAAGATCTGTACTGGCACCGTTGCTGGTACACCTGTTCCCAAATGGTCTGAAAAAATGCAGTGATAAAGATTGCAGATGATAAAAGGAAAATATTCAGTTGGAGTCAGACCTAACATTGACCCTGAAGAGCTGCAAAAGGATCTCACAGCAGGACCTGTGGTGATCCGGGAGCTGTGGCTGTCACAGAGGCTGGACATCGCTGACCCCGCTGCTCAGCCGTATCTGTCGGCAGAGAGAGGCAGTGGCTGTTGGATTACCGCAGCCCTCACCCTGTAAGCTGGGAGCTCAGCAGGCTGTGACCAGTCCTGCTGCTCAGGAAGGCAAGGACTTACAGCTGTTCTTTCCAACCACAGCAGGGGCTACAAGTTGAAGAGCAGATTCTTCCTCTCTGTTTCTCCCGGTTTCACAGCCTAGACAAGCTTAAAGTACAGGTTTTGATCCTAGAGTTCCTGCCTGTCACAGGGATGGAATATCATCTTTAAAGTGATGGGTAGTGTCTTGCTGCCGTGAGAAGCCAGGGCTCTCAAGCCATCTTACTGGTGTTAGTGTGGATTTTTATCCGCTCCTGATAATTTCCTAAAATCATTCTGGATGGAGTTGATGCTAGCAAAAAGTGGCAAAATGGTGTTTGAAGCAGAGAAGTGACACTGGTGTGCTGGTCAATTTTGAACGTTGATAAGAACTATGTATGATAGAGGAAAGGATGACTTAAGAGGTATGGCATAGCTCTTCTGCAGCGATAGTAACCGGATTGGGATTCCTTTTTAAGAATGCTGACTGAGAAGTAGATAATGTGAGAAAGGTCTCTAAAACCGTGAATACATGGAAGTGTTTAGTAGAGGACTATAACTCCCTGTTTCTTATAAGAGAAGAACAAGAGGACTTTGGTTCCTGCTTTGTTTAATTTTGGTGATACTTAAGATGGCAAAAACCTGCTTAGCACCAGTTTTATGTGACATAGTTTTGTGGATACATCTTTTCAAGTGCACAAAACCCAACCTGTCCTGAACTAGCCATGGCCAAAGTCCAATCTGCACAGCTTTTTCTGTAGATAACAGTTTGTAGGCCTCATTGATTGATGATGAATTTTCAAACATGAATCGAATGTAAACTGGTCCTCATTTTTCTAAGTCTGCAGATATTTATTTATCCTCTGCCTCTGTTTGTTTCTTTATCTGGCAGTAGCAATATTATGGATGGGCAGATCAGTTTTACTTCTGTTGTTTACAAACTTGTGGGTAATGGAGGATGCCAGTTTGCTGCTATTCCAGAAAGCTAAAAGCAGTAGCAGGCCCTAAAATTAATCCTGGGGGAAATCAGATAAAGAAGCAAAAACGTTTCACACAGTAACCAGAGGTCTGGAGGGAGGGACGGTGTAGAAGACATCACTGTACCTTTGAAATACCTGGAATGGTTTCCAAGCAATAGTCCACAAACCCCCCTGGTAGACTACAAGGCTATAGTAAGTTAAACAGCTGTTTGGCTAAACTGTAGTTAACAGTGTTTTAAGTAGTGTTTCCAGTTAAAAGTTTCATCAGATGGGTGTGTGGTAGCTTTAGAAAAATATTAAGGGCTGATAACAATCTGCTGTTCCAAAAATATGGAAACCTCTGACCTGGAGTGCTTGAAAAGGTAGAAGCACTCCCCACTTTCTCAGCTTTAGATAGCAGGAGAAGCAGCAGGGAGGGGGTTGAAGGAAGGAGCCAGGAAGAGCAGTCTGGTAGCATTAACCCTTCTGTCCCCACCACCCTCTCCCCAGTAACACAGTTGTGGGGTTCTTAATCGTTCCGTTGTCCTTAAGTATCACCAGAAGTCTTTGCTACCCCTACTTATTTCATATATGACTAGTAGATCTAATTTTCTGAGAAGCAAGTATAATTTTTCAAGTCTTGGGTCCTCACATAGAGAAAGAGTAAACTCGTCAGCTCCACTTGATTAAAATACATATCAATTTTTAATACCTGTTTTTTCATTGCCAGAAAATTTGATTTTAAAATTTTCTATTCTGTCACTATTACCAGACATAATCTTTCCTTACAAGTATTAGCATGTCTTATTACAATATGTGTTTATTACTGTTCAAAAAATTCCAATTCTGTTTGACCAACTTCTTTGAATTTATGTCACTCTCTGAATGGTAGTTTTACATTGTAAAAGTCTTCTTTGTCCTCATATCAGATCTCTTATTACTTCTTTTTCGTAGTGAAAATTTTCCAGGATCGTAAAATATTTGTATTATCAGTGCTTTTACTTGCCCTTGGCATAGGTTACTTCCAGTTTTCCTTGGTACCATACAAGCTCATCCATAAGTGATTTGTAGAGATGTTGTCTTTTCCAACGTACTGCACATCTTTATGTTAGGAATTATGGTGGTGTTGAATTTGACAAATACCACATTCAAATGGTATAGTTACGCTTGTCCTGAAGAAATGAGTTATCTAATCTAAAATTACTCTAGTGTATTTTGTGAAATTTTAGCAACATACTGGAAGCAAACGTTATTGACAATAAGTATTTAAAAGGAACTAAAGAAAGTTGGCAAGCAAGCATGCTCTGTGTAACTTTTTCTTACACAGAAATACCTTCTGTATTTCTTACTTGTGTTTTTTTTGGTACATATATGGAAAAGGAGGAAGTTTCTGCATGTTTTTACATTATCTTGCTAAATGCCTGTTGCTAGATCAGAGGATTCTGAAGTTCGTTGCTCAGTCTTAAGCTACTAGCTGAATATGAGATCCAGAAGAACCTTAGCCTTGTATCAGAAAGGATCACGTAAGGGAGTAGAGAATGACTTCTGCTGTAGTGTGGAAAAAGGCTGTTTGCTGGTGTTCATGTGAGAGCGACGGGAGAGAGGGATTCATGAGTCTAGGCAAGGCACAGGGGTACAGAAGCAGTGATGGGACTGGGGATGAGCGTATTTGAATGAAGAATTTTGAATACGGACTGGAACAGGGTTTCTGTAAGAGCTGGAGAGATCTCAGCAGGGGTCAGTTAAAACTCGCTTCACCACAAAACACGGCAACAGCTTTCTGAACTGAGCTCACTCCACACTTGCCCTAGCTACACCCTTCCCCGTGTCTTCTGGAACTCCAGCTTCTTCTCCAGTTCCTGCACATGAACCTTTGAAGTGGAAAACCTACTTTCCTGCTTACTCCAGGAACAGTTACGTGCAAAGACACAAATGGTCCCACAGTCCCTCCCATCTAATGCTTCTTTTCTTACCCACTGTACTTTCCTTTGCCTCCTGCCTATGGGTTTCTGTATTGCAGTTGCTGACAGATGAATCAGAAAATTAAATCATAGAATCATTTAGATTGGAAAATACCCTTAAGATCATTGAATCCAACCATAAACCTAACACTACCAAGTCCATGTCCCTAAGCACC